>JAZEWT010000012.1:20963650-20988644 GCA_036362905.1 Mordacia mordax
TGGCGGGGGGCCTCGACGACCCAATCCCTGGACCAAAACTCTGGCAATAGGGACCTTACCCAAAAAAAAAATTAATCTATTGATAACTTTGAATCTTTTTCATGAGTTACTGCACAGCAATTATGACTTCTCAAGAGAATAACCTGCCACCTTTGCAGATACGTATAATGCATAATCAATCCCAATGTCACAGCTCCCAACTTGCTACTACTATTAGGATAATTGCTTTACATTGGTAGTGTTATGCAGTATTTAGTCAGTGGCAGATTTGGACACATGATGCACAAATGGAAAATTTAATGTTCTTGGGGGTGTGACTGTGTTCACACAGAACAAACGATGGAACATGTTGTGTCTCAATGTCCTATGTCTAAATATGAAGGCAACATCACTGCAAAACACTCAGCTACTCCTCAGCCTCTGCGATGTAAACTTGTATTTGTTGCTCTACATCAACATCAGCCGAATGATGCAGTGCTTGGTAAAATTGCCGCTGATTGTGTTTTGCAGACTCCGAGTGCCACTGATGATTCCCCCACGGAGGCTGCCTCTGCCGGCACAGCCTTCGTGGGTCCCCAGGCATTCAAGCTGCCCTACTCCATCCGCCAGAAGCTGTGCAGCAGCCTGGACTCCCCGAACCCCCGCGGCAACGACTGGAGGCTGCTGGCGCACAGGCTGGGCGTCCAGAGGTACCGCTGGACACACGGAGACCCCTGTGTGGGGTTCATGATGAATAATAGACTCGGTGTCCACAGGTACTGGTGGACAGAGAGTTCTGTATTGAGTTAATATTTTCAATGGAGAAATACATCAATGGAAAAGGAGTCATATCGGCTCAATAATAATATTTATAGCCTTGATATCAACAGATATATTTGGAGAGTCCTCTATAGGGCTTAAGTAATAAACTGAGCGTCAACAGGTATGGGTGGACAGAGATTTCTAAATGGGTTATGTGTATTAGCCTGGCATTGATTTTTAATTCCCTGAGTCAATTTTGTACTATTCTGAACCCTGCATTACAGCCTTGTAACCTATGCTTTTAAGGGTTAGACACATTGTCAGTACCAATCTGCATCACCTCCTACTCATCTTGTTCAGCATAAACCATTAAAATTACTTTTTGAAATACTGTTCTGCATGGTTGAATCAAATTTATTCAGCCATCAAAAGTATAAAGGCATATTATGTCATAAAGGAATAAGGTCGTCAAAGATTTATGCTAAGCAATCAGGCCACTATTTACGATCCACAGATTAAACATGTCTACCAGAGCTATTAATGCATTGATATCTTTGTTGTCCTGAGCTGATTGCTTTAGGCAACACTTGGCTAAGATTGGCGAGACTAAGCTGTAAAGAAAACCCCCTAAAAACGTTATTGTTGTTGATTCGCCGTTCTTAGGTCGTTATTGTTGCTGACATGCCATTCTCTCCACAGCTCCGTGCAGCGCTTTGTGACCCTCGGGTGAAACGCAGTCTAGAAATGCAATCAGTTTCAAGGATAATACGTTAATCATAAAAGCATTTTGTGTTAATGTTTTGCCACAAGCATATGCTTTTATGGCAAACTTGACACCTTGGTGTTTTAAGATTTAAATTCTTGTGCTACTGCCAAAAAGCGTAAAACCTTTTTTCATTTTACGATGCTATTTACACGTTATATTGAATGTATCTTGTTATATTTTTCCATGCTATACTTACATGTTTTCTGAATTCTATATATATTTCACTTATTGTTGTTTAAATTTTTGCAATATATTATTATAATGGTGTTCTCTGCTTTTTGATTTAGATGTTCATCTTTAGTTATAAATAGTAATAAAGTACAATATATTCTAGCCATTCCAAATCCCTCAACGAATGAAGGCCCCCATATAGCATGTGGTTTGATGCTGATATAGTAAGCCGTGTTCGGTTCATCAGTAATGTAATAGACATATCTGGGAACAGTCTGGATACACTATGATAGCCCAATAATTGTAATGAAAAAGCAATCTCAATGTGTTAAAGAAAACTCTATTCAAATTACAGTCATATTGATCAAATATTAATAGACCACAGACCAGTAACTTTGCAATATATGGATTATATAAGTAACGCTAGTATATTTACATAAGCATTTTGCTCTAACACACATTTATTAGGTAAGATAATTCTGTGACAATTATATTTGTATGAAATATTACTTGTAAAGATTTATCTCTACTTGACAGAGCTTTGCAGAGACTCTATAGTTTTTATATGGCCTATTTTTTCACGCTGGCCAGACACTTGGTTGAAGTACCCACACTTTACCCCACCACCCAAGACCTGTCAATCTGTTAATTAACTGTAGCTGTCGTGTACCACCAATACATTGTGATGCACTACAGCTGTAGTGTACCAGAGCTACTGCTGAATGGACGGATGTATGAAACGTACCCATGGTTATAACTGCCATAATAAGAGATTATCTGTCAGTGTATAGAGCATGGCTGATGGTGGTGGTGATTTGAATAATTATTGATGATGATTGGCAGGCATTCTTTGTGTAATTTCCTCTCTCCCAGATTTTCCTGAATCCTAAACCCAATTTTCTTTTAATTCGAAGGCTTTCGTGACCATTGTTATTGATGAAATCTATTTTTCTGGGTCAGGTCACCCAAAAAAATCATATCGTTAAGCCTCCACCACCCGACACGGCCAAATTGTAAGGCTTGTCACGTGAACAGAACGTGGCCAATTCTTCACTATCTCAGCACACCGGTGTGTGGGAGAGCAAAGCCACAGCACGTATAATGAAATGCGAAGTTTCGCTGATAATTACAACCAGCATCATCAGGAACGCGCACCAACCTGGGGCGAGCAGCTCAGAAGACTGTCGATGCACGATGATTGCTTCGAAAAGCTGCTCTCTCGGGACAGCCGCGTCGATCGCTCTCTCTTTCCATCTCAAACCGTAAACTTGTTAATTACATATATCCTAAACGCTAAACCCAATCCCGTGCATAACACTTCCTGATGAAGGTAATTTGACATTGTTGGCTTTATGTCCAAATAAGACTCTCGTAGTTCGAAACACCTGACTAAATCTGATTAAACCTCACTTGCAAACACCTATGTAATGTGTTGCTCCCCCCACCAACCCCCCCCATTGGATCCCTGCACGAGTGAGCACTTGATTGATGACGTCACAATCCATATATAAACAGACCCAGAACATGAACAGTCTTCTGAGCTGCTCGCCCCAGGTTGGTGCGGGTTCCTGATGATGCTGGTTGTAATTATTAGCGAAACGTCGTATTTCATTGTAAGTGCTGTGTGTTTGCTCTCCAACACACCGGTGTGCCGAGATAGTGAAGAATTGGCCACGTTCTGTTCACGTGACAAGCCTTACTAATTGGCCGTGTCGGGTGGTGGAAGGTTAAACGACACGATTTTTCGCGTGACCTAACCCAAAAAAAGAATTTGACCAATTTTATTGGTGTTGCGCTTGTGCTTTCAGATACAATTATAAGTTTATGCCTGATACCTAAGATATAATTGTTATAGCACATGTTTCTGCAAGCATGGTTATGTTTAATTGCACATAAAGAGAAGGCATGGGTGTGTGACTTTGCGCACGTTTCCATGAATGTATATATCTAAGTTAGGAGAGTGTGTGTAAACGTGTGCGTCAGTCAGTCAGTCAACTTGCATCCTCTACACGTATGTTCTGTCTCTTTTCCAGACTATTTGAGACGGAAAGCATTTTGTGTAACATTTAAAGTGCAGTTCAGTTCCAGTGAACCATGGATTTGAAGCTGTTGGATGATACACAACGTATGTGTTACGTAGAAAATATAGTAATGTAATTGTAATTACTTTAGCATGAGTGTTGTCAATGATATTTCTATAATTAAATGGCTCTAGTATCATTAAGAGGAACATAATTTAACTTGATTCAATTTAATCTGTTTCCAAACCACCAAAATGCATAATCAAGTATAAATTAATATGCTGAAAAAATACTGCTTTTGAAAAATTTATAACATAAGGAGAGAATACTTGATATGATGGTTCACTGAACAAAGTCTGAGAGAAGAATAAATATCTTTTTATGTAAAAACACGTTTTTCACGAGACTCACAATATATGTGATTATATAAAGGAAGAATAATTGTTATTGTATTTCCTTATAAGAACAATACATAAAGGAGGCTACATCTCATCTCATTGTCTGAAACCGCTTAGTCCTATACGGGGTCACGGTGAAGCGAGGCTACATTAAAAAGTAAATATAACATGTTGGTATGTGTTTAAAATATATATACTGCTCTGTTTTTACTTGAATCGTATGTATAATTACGTATAGTAGTCCCATAGATATTGCAAGATGGTATATAGGATATACATTTCAGAAGTCTAATTTATACATTGAAATATTTCTATTACAATAAACAATTACTCTTGGGCCAGGATAGAGAATAGAGTATAATATGCAGCATTAAGTCAATCACAATGATGTAAACAGCATTACTAAGCACACCATCCTTTATGAGCATTGTCAAATCTTGTAGCAAATCATTACCAAGCCAGTGCCCTAGTTTTCCCTTACGAAATAAATATATAATGCGGTATGACACAATCCTTTTTTGTAAAACAAGGTTTTAGCAATTACACGAAGTCTGCGTTCATAGAACAAAGATATGCCTATTCAATTTGTAGTTTCAGCTCAGAACAAGACATAATATTACATGTATATTGATATTTAGTACATTAAAGCGTGTTTTTTTTGTTTCATTAAAGTTAGTCTGCACAAATACATGAATAACAGTAATTAGACATATACATTTTACTACAGAATGCTGCTGTTCTTAAGAGCTATACTTAATGGGCACCAATGAAACGACTGCGGTATCTATATGGCAGTGTTATCATTCTGTTGGAACTTGCACAGTCATGTATTACAAGCTTCATTGATAAATGGAAAAAAAAAACTTCAACCCATCTAACAATAACATTGCTTTAACACGAACGCTTTCGTGGGTTAGTCACTTAAAAATATGTTGTAAACCTGCCTCTACCCGACACAGCCAATGAGTAAGTTTTTGTCAGGTGAACAGAACGTGCCAATTCTTTACTATCTAGGCGCACCGGAGCGTTGGAGAGCAAGCCAGCAACATTTTAAATGAAATTCGATGTTTCGCTGATATCACAATCAGTGTCATCAGGTACCCCCACCAATTTGGGATGGGTGGCTCTGGATATATCTTCGGGCTGTTATGGTTCTTTTAATATATGGAGTGGTTGTGATGTCGTCATCGTGCCCACCTGTGCAAGGCTCCAGAGGGGGCAATACATTAGCATGATGATAATACATTACGATGATTGCTGCCAAAAGCTGCTGTTTCGGGACAGCCGCGTCGATCGCTCCCCCTCTCTCCATCGCAACGTTTCGCCTCACATGTTAAAGGCATCCTCCAGCGCTACATCTAAAACCTACATCAGTACATGTAATACATTACGTTAATGAGTGTACGAGTGCGTCTGTGGTTGTGTTGGCCCACAGGGTGTTGTGATGCATCTAAGTCGGTAGTGCTTGCAACCCTCTTGCTTACAGCTTGCTGCTGCTGGCTAGCCCATGTGGTGAACTGTGCTTGCCAGTACACAGCCTCTCCTCCACTCCAAGACCCCTGCCGGGCCTCCTCGTGACACACGACAACTCAGTGTCTTCACGACCTCAGGCTAATCGATAGGGGGGATCTCGGAGCTGCAGTGGTTCCCAGAACTATGATGCCTTGGTATCATCTGACCATTGCCTCGCTGCCTTGTGGGTGAGTCTGGGAAGACCAACGTTAAGGGAGCTCACCCTGACAGAAGAGCAAGCTATGGTGGTACACTTTAAGGTGGTTCTCTGACAAACCGGTTTTCCCGCAGCCTCCTGCAGTTGTGAGGAGTTGCCAGCCATCTAGGATCCCCCTTGTCACTGGAGCCATCTCCTCTACAACCAAGATAGTGCGGCTGGAACGAGCGCATCCCCAATGCCACTATATAAAAAAAAACACATCACTGTGCAGGTACCTTCTCCTGCAACTAAGCGTCCTGAATCTCACCAAGTCTGGCAACTACCGAGTGTCTGGTGATAGGGGCAGGTCTGAATGAGCTGGAAGCCTTCAGTCAGCCCTCTGCATGCCAGTGGCTCAGGGCAGCGGTTGTCAGTATCGAGAATTGAGTAGCAAATGCTTCCGGCAGGATCCTGTCCATCTGAGCAGTCCTGTTCAGGGACCGCACTGCTCACCCCAGTTGGGGAAAGGCCCAGAAAATGTGACCTAAAAATTGCTCACTCAGCAACTGCACCTGGACAGGAAATGTTACTTGTCAGATTATTCCACTTTGCAGTCGAAAAATGCAAATAATACAAACAAGCAGCACACCTCTGAGACTCGCCACTTGGAATATTAGGACACTTTTATATGTTAGGCACGGTACCGACGCACAACGCAGAACAGCACTTGTCTGCCAAGGAGTTGAAGCGCTACAGCGTGGAGGTGGCAGCATTGAGTGAGACCAGGCCACTTGGAGACGGTTCACTCACCGAACTGGGCGAGTGCTGCACTTTCTTCTGGAAAGGATGCAACTGGGGTGGGCAACATCAACACGGAGTCGGATTTGCAGTTAAGAACAGCCTCCTACCCACGCTTACAGAAACACCTTGTTAACATTAATGAAACATTAATATTTCTCCACATTACCCTTTCGAAATGCCGATATGTTACCCAAATTAACACTTATGTACCGACCTTACCATCTGACAGTGAAGAGAAGGACCACTCTTATCAGGCACTCAATGAATTACTCCAGTTTATCCCAAGAAGCGACAAGGAAGTTTTGCTCGGCAACTGTAATGCGGGAGTTGGAAGGTAAAGGGGGCGTGGAGTGGTGTGATTGGGGATCATGGCATTGGACATGCTAACTCCAAGAGCATCGGACTCTTGAGTATGTGCCCAGGATACGATCCCACAATTACGAACACAATTTTTCAGCAAAAGGACAAGTACAAAACATCTTGGATGTATCCTAAACCCAGGTCTAAACCTGGGATACATTGACTGGGATACATTGACTGGGATACATTCACTGTCATCCCGAGGTAGGGCGATCTTAAAGATGTGCTCCTCACTCGGGCAATGCATGGAGCTGCTGGACAAATCACAGGAATATCCTGGCCAAAGTTCGGCTGCAAATTCATTCTGTACGGCGCAGAGATGGGCCAAAATAGAAATCACTCCATTGAGCCAGGCTCCGAAATGAGGACATAAGGGACAGCCTCCGGCGTGCCACAGCTGACGAGCTATTGGATGCAGAGCAACTCGTTTGGTCAGACTGTGGGATGGATGAAAAGGTGGCCTCGCTGAATAGCTCCTACTATGATGCTGCAGCTCTATATATTGGCTTCAAAACCTAAAGACACCAGGACTGGTTTGATGTCAATGCTGAGGACATCTCCATCCTCCTGAATGAGATGCACAACACACAAAACTGCACTCAACAACCCATCATCCCAAACGCTCCATAAATAGTGGCAAGCCCTTTGTTCAGAAGTCCAAGCCACTTTGCAAAGCCTGCGGAACGAATGACGGATTTAAAAAATCAATGAAAGACAATCATACCCTGACAAGAATGACATGCACACATTTTATAATAATAATAATAATTGCATTTACAGAGGGCTTTTCACCCGAGGGTCACAAAGTGCTGCACAGAGTTGTGGAGAGAATGGCATTTCAATAACAACGGCACTGGAATGAAAAATCAGCAACAGTGGTTTAATGTAACATTTATCGTATAATAATAATAGCATTTCTAGAGTGATAATCACGCAAGGGTCATAGAGCTGCTGAGAGAACGGCATGTCAACAACAAGATCTCATCTCATCTCATTGTCTGAAACCGCTAAGTCCTATACAGGGTCACGGTGAGCCGGAGCCTATCCCGGCAGACACAGGGCACAAGGCAGGGATACACCCACGATGGGACGCCAGTCCATCGCCGGGCACTGCGGGGCAATTTAGCCTGCGAGCCAATTAACCTATGCAGCAGCATGCTTTTGGACTGTGGGAGGAAACCTCAGTGCCCGGCGAAAACCCACGCGGACACGGGGAGAGAACATGCAAACTCCACACAGAAAGGCACCCGAGCCGAGAGATTCGAACCCGGGACCATCTTGCTGTGAGGCGACAGCGCTACCCACTGGGCCACCGTGCCGCCCTTCCACATTAGCTTCCTCCAGAAAATCCTTCGGATTACATGGACGGACAGAACACGGCACACTGAAGTCCTGAAGCACACAGGC
Source organism: Mordacia mordax (assembly GCA_036362905.1). NCBI lineage: Eukaryota > Metazoa > Chordata > Hyperoartia > Petromyzontiformes > Petromyzontidae > Mordacia > Mordacia mordax. The sequence goes on from JAZEWT010000012.1 coordinate 20,971,967, forward strand.
ACCTGCAGTCTGGAGTCATAACCATCACCAACTACGTTAGTTTGGGCATGTTATTCGTATGCCTAGCGAGAGAGTGCCACGAAAAGTTCTCTACGGCCAACTACATGCTGCTGGGGGGCATAAGAAGTGGATACGATGGACAACCATAAGCATGTTCATGTTTTAATTATGCAGGTTTTACAAGCTATGTGAGTCAGATAATACAGGTGTTACAAATTAGGTGAGTCATGTTTGGACAAAATACCCTGATTGTCAGTTACTCTCATTCAATGTGTTATTAAACTGGCATATATTACTATTTGGAATATATTACATTAACTTTTTAGGTTATTGCTTAATTATGCTTTTCCGAGCTGTACGTAGCCTATAGCTATCAGAACGACTAACATTATTATATTTTCCCTCAATTTCAATAGACTCTCAGATTAATCTAAGCCAGTAACATATATAATTTATTTGTGCAGAATGTCAACGTTGTCAAAATCAACTGAATGACCTTGTCGGCAGACATGTTCTACAACTGCCGATAGGTGTATTTGTGTTCGTTGAGACTTGTATTAATACTACTACCCGTTTGACCATTATAACATTGTGACCAATATAACATTGTCCACACGAACAGGTAATACGGTAAACACGCTCTGTGGAGACTTTTTAGTAGTTTATCTTTAATGCTAGTTACATTTATCATACTGCACTAAAGCTCACTTTGTTTTTTGCTTTTTCTAAGATTCTAGCTAAATGATCAATTACTTCCGCAATGTTTGGTAGTTTAATTGTTTTAATTACATTATCAGTTCCACCCTTCGTGCTATTTGTTGGTATTTAACACTCAGAGCTCTGTTAATGTGTGCGTTATTGTAACCGTTAATTTGTAAAGGTTTCTTGATATGTTTGATCTCATTCATCAGGTTAGCAGCATCAGACACTTGTTTAGCCCGATGTATGAGAGTTTTAATTTAATAAGAGATTTTTGTGCGGGTGAAGGTGTGTTTGTTAATTTAAGTAGGTATCAGTTTGTGTTGGTTTTCTATAAACACTGTGTTATTTTTTTACGTTTTAACAAGATATAAAGGAATGGAAGCGTGTTTTCCATTTCAACCTCCATGGTAAACTGTATGAACAGGTTCGGTGAATGAAGATGTTTTCGAAATCCACTTATTGTATTTTTGCCGTGTGACCAGACAACAAATGTACCATCCAGGTGCCTAAACCAATGGGATGCTTTAAGTATGCTCGTTTCTAGAGCTGTGGTTTCGAAATTTTCCACGAGCAAATTATCAATGATGGGAGACAAAAGTAAACCCATTGCTGCTCCATCTTGGCGTGTACTTAAACTATCCTGGCTGAGTGGCTTGCATATATTGGCAATTGGCTGCATTACCATCCTCCCAGGGTCATTAAAACGAGTGCCAGCGTTTGTAGTGAGAGTGTCTGCTGCTATAGAGAATCGTAATTCCCACTGTTGACTCTGAGCTTGAGAACTGAGGACGCCTCCCGTGAGGTTACTGGGGCAGTGGTCATGGCCGTTTGTGTGGTTCAAAGGGAATGTTTGAGTGACCGCTGGGCTTCCCACTACAGATGGGGCTGAGGTTAAGGACTAAAATTCAGTGCCTCCGACAGATTACCGTACACATGATGTGATGTCTACAGTCTATCCTATAATGTGACACCTCTCGTTAATATGTCTTCACATCGCCATTTTAAAGCACTGGGACACTCTGGACTTATAAGACAACTGGCTTAGTTTATGAAGTTTTGAACATGTATATGATCCCTGTGTCTATTTGTGTGTGGGATCCAGCTGCCTGGAGTATTTCGAGGTGAGAGAGAGCCCCACGGCATTGGTGCTGGACCTTTGGGAGGCCCAACATGAGGAGGATGGGGACCTGGACTCTCTGGCCAGTGTGCTGGAAGAGATGGGCCGCAGGGAGGCCCCACGTCCTGCCCTGGCCCACACTTGAACCCTGTAATGGTCAAGTACACGGACTGCAGACTGACACAGCAGCCTCGACAGCAAATTAGTCCTACTCTGATTTCAAAATGGTGAGCAGAAACACAGCAAACTATAAAGTGCAGAAAGAATGCACTTCCTCCTCTTTCATATGGCAGGGGGTTGGTCAGCGACATTTATGAGGTCACGTTGCCATTGTTGTGTGAGCCAGTAATGGCTTCAGGTGTAACCTCATGGTGACTGAAACGTTGCCAGTGAATGATCGATGCGGGCAGTGGCGTTACTGTGTGGTCCACGGTTTGAGATCGATGACTGCAGTTGCACTGTGGGCTACTCTGCACTTAAGAGCTTGAAAAAATAAAACTGAATATGGTAAAATCCCTGTCATCTGTTTTGATATATTTTTATTTGTTAAGCATAAATCTCATTCCTTAACCCGATAATGATTTAGCCACATCTATACATTCAGAACTGCTTTTCTGTTTGTTAGAAATAGTATTATTAATGTGATTACATATTGACTTGGAATTTCAAAAGGAACCACATGTTTCAGTGATGTACCAGTCTCAAAAATGGATTAAAGTTTATACTGTGACATTATTTTTCCTTCCCCTGTGTGCTTTACTTCATAATATGAATGTTAAACGTGTTTTGGTCATTGTCAATATTGTGTAATAGCTTACCCCTGTTTGCTTTGTAAAAAAAAACTATTGCAAATGTGAAACACAATCTTTGGAAACACAATAGTTTGTGCTCCACGAGGCATTGGAAGGTCCTAGAATCCATTCAGGATGGTTTTTTTGATAGGTACTCAGAGCTGTTTCTAAATGCTGTAAAATATCTGCAGCCATTGCATTATGAAGGTAGCTGCTTTTTAATTTGTTTTGAGTGGAGAACGTGTTGCATTACATGAGACTTATGATTTCTGTTGAAATAGTTGCCTAATTACTTTGGGGATTCTATAGATCTCTATTGACAAATGTAACCAGCTGGACTGTTTGGAAGTTTTTACAAACAATGTTAAATCAATATTGTACTTTCGCAACAGATGCATGCGGTTTGATAAAAACCACAGCGATGGTGGGGATAACGTAAACGAGATGCTGAACTAAAAAAAGACACATTTCACTGGCTAAGATCTACAGATGTGGAGCGGTGGCACAATAGTTTGCGCACGACGCTCTGAGCTCAGTTCCTGAGTTCATCAGTGGCGAGTGATATCTGAACTGGACTCAGGCAGCCTGTCCTTCAACAATCTACACTTATTAGGCTGGTGACGTAAGGTCAAACAACCCCCAATAGGATGTGGGGAGGCCTTCATCCAGCAGTGGATGGATATAACTCTGTCAATTGCTCTTAGCGTAAGCCAGTACGGTTCCTCACTGTGCTCACTCGATGTTCCCCTAATGCCATAACGTGTACAAACGAACCATCCCATGCTCTCGTTTGGTGGATCTGCATGCGGTGTAGAGCGCTGTGCTATGTGAGCATACGACCATCTCTCACAGGTGACTCGATTTTTTATGTTTGCAAAACAATCCAAGGCTTAAAACATGGCAAAGGTTTTTGAGTCGAATTCTGTGTAAATAGAGGTTGCTGTGTTACATTTAAATGCATCGATACCCAAAAGAGTCTTAACATTTCTTATGTCAATTCTCAATATATGCCTACATTTTACTTCCTGTTACATTGGTGTACATGTTGAGAAACGTGGAAAATCATAAAGCGCAATTACACTACCAACTCAGAGCCATGCCATTTTGAATTACAGGTGTAGTTATGTGACTTGGGCATTCCAATGTTATTTTCTCAGATTCAAGAGAAAACATAGCATTGCAAATTGTAATATGCATGTACAAATGATAAAATATGACTTGATGTGATTCTATGTGGAATATATCGGCAGAAGAGCACTAAAATAAGTTTGTGTTGTTTAGAGTAGTGTTGTATCGGTGAGAATCTACCAAAATACGAATGATGCAAGCTCGGACTCATGAGATTAAACCTATTTACTTTGCTCACAAACTCTCTTATCATGAGAACAGTTTTGGAATGCAATCATTAATGCAATGTCAATTTGAATTTCTACTCTGGTTCTTTTATATATATATCAAATCCACGTGGAAATGACAGAAGAGCTGTTGAGATTTTAGCACCTCCCCACTGTATATAGTGTGTGCCTCGACAGGGCTCTCTGGCAAGTGGGGAAATTGCCTCTTACAGCTAGTTAGGGAGTAAGGCTTCCAAGCACAGCCCATTTTTTGGCTGGTTAAAACTGAAATTAAAGTTGGGTAGAATATGCAGTCTCTTAACCACAGGACCAGCTACCAAGTCAATGCCTGCTGTCTCAGAGGGTCAGCCAGTCCAACTCTGTATACATACACGATACTATTTCTGCAAAAAAATCTCAACTATACAAATTTACCACACTATAGCCCTTTAAATATACATATTCATGTACAATGTGTAGAATATATCAGCATTTTATTACATGCTTTTAGTGACACACCAGGTGCCAGTATAACAAAAATAAAGTAGAAGACGCCTTATATGTACACTTGTTAGTAGCCTGTAGCTCAGTATATTTAGTTCCAAGTTAAACTATTTCACAGATAAGAGTAGCACTCTTCCTGCTATTGTGACAGGTGCGGTGGAGCGGTTTGCATGTGCAGTATTCAGCTGCACTTTAAGCCACAAAACGACACACAATTAAGGATTGTCTCATTCATCCACAATCAATCATCTTCATAGCACGTAGTTGGACAATTAGACGAGCCATTCTCACTGCTGCAATTTTATAGCTTTCATTGTGTGTGCCGTGTAACTCACAACGTTGCTCAGAGCTGTATCCTCTGTCCATTGTACTATGTGCTGGAGACCCCCAAGCCTCTTAGGATGTAGTACAACTTCTTCCGCACTACTCTGTACATCTGCTAGCATTTGAAGGCAAAGTTCAGTGAGCTGGCATACATCCCAAACGTTTTTTTTATCCCTACATTGGTGCAATGGAACACAACTCTGCGATGCTGTACTGGGAGAATATTTGAAAGTGACTTTCATGATGTAATGTGTTTAAACTGTACATACTGTAAACTATATACAGGGTAGACCAGATCTCTATTCAGCTTGTACACTCACTATGAGTCGTTCTTCAATAGTATATGAACGTGCATTAGGCCATCTGAATCGAATAATGGATTTTAAAAACGAATGAGCAAAGAAAATCATTTTCGGGGGTCAGTAACATTGGGATAAGACATCTGAACCACCCTCTATATCAATTGAACATGATGCGTTTGTTATATGCTGTTCAACCCTGTGTACACAAAGAAATATGTCGACCACCTGTGCTGATATTATCAGATACATGAATATAATCATCTGCACCATATGATATGAAACCTTTTTGAGCCAGGCTTGTCATGTAAATATTTATTGTTAAAAACAGTTGCAATGCTTTTGATGAATTTTTGAAAATCAATTATAAACTGATTAAAGATTTTACAATATTATTGAGCAGGCAGCATAAATAATGGAGACATAAGCATCAGGCATATGTGGTTTTGATAAATGTGATTAGTTTTAGGAATTTAAAGTAAAAAAATCCCTATGGTCAAGAAGGTTGGTGTTTTTTTTATTTTATTGAAGTTTTACATAAATTATACATTATTTAAAATTCTAAACTATGCAAATGGTCTACTCGATAAGTACAAACACACCAGTGAAGGAAGTTGTAGCTGTATGGCAGGGGAAACATATTGCTGGATTGATGGGGCTTTTTTTCCTTAAATGGCGAGAACACAAAGTCGAGGATATAAATGTCATGGGAGATTAGAAAACTAAGCTGATTCGAGAGAGTGATCGGTCCAAGGGCCAGTGCCTTGTTTGCTGGCAGTGATAGCTGACAGGATCATTTGAGTTCCATCAGCATTAAGTGTTGGAGTACCCAATGATAATTAGTCATAATAGACACCGCTACCATTCTCAGCAATTGGTGTGATATATTCTTAATGTATTTAACATTTTCAGCTACAAAGTTAATGTTCTCAAAAGTCACCGTATATGTATAAAAGTTGGAATCGATATTAAAACGCTGTAGTATCTGCTCGAATCACAAAGCCCCTTTACTCAAGCGACTCAAATCAATTAATGGGATTTTCTTGGTGCTTCATAGAGAGCAGAGGTGCACGATCGATTTTTCACGAGGGCCAGCTCCTGATCAAATAACAGGACAGGGCAACAAACTGGTTACGGCCCCTGCTCGCTCTCCGGATCTCACTCTTGCAGGCACACAACATTTAGAGTAGGCTCGAGTGATATCAATAAAACTGAGTCTGATATAATTTGATTGATTTTTAATCATCTCTACGGGCCAGATAAAATATGTGGCTGGAGCTGTGTCTTTAAACTCGCCATAAATTGTATATAAAGTTGGACTTATTTTATATTGCATAATTTGCTTGGGTTGTTTGAAATTGTGACAACTACATACAGTTATGAACAATTTTTTTTCTGCGTATACAGTTGTGCATTTAATGTAATCTGACTGATATGAGGACATGGATTCGTGAATGTGATTATTTAGTTTGATTAAGTTTGGTTCAGTGTCAGTATCTGCTTAATCCTGTTCAGAGTTGTGGGGGCCCAAAGCCTATCCCGGCAGACGCAGAATACAAGGATGGGGTATACCCAGGATATGATTCCAGTAAATCGCAGAGGACTTTTTTTTTGTCTGGGCCAATTTACTAGCAGATCAATTTACTTAGGTAACAGCGTGTCGTTGGTCGGTCGGAGGAAACCGAAGTACCTAGCGAAAGCCCACGCAGACACGGGAGAAAACACGCAAATTCCATGCAGAAAAGTACCCGTCTCGGGCACCCGGTTCGGGGACCTTTCTTGCTGTGAGGCAGCAGCGCTATTCACTGCGCCACCGGGCCGCCTGAAATTGATTAAATGCAATGGCAATTGGTCTAACACGTGTCAGTGTAGACCAAAAGAACAAATGCACTCAGACCAATAGACCAATAACAAAGCAAAAACATCTTACATTTTCTAAAAAATAACTGAGTCATCAAGCATTAAGTCACAATTGAACGTGTTTTTAGTTCTACTGCATTGTGCGAACAGATCAATTTGTTCAAGGATTGTCGCTTCCTTCTCCGTAATTGTTTCTTGTCAGTGGCATGTAAACACATAATCATACATATATATGAACCACTCCGAGTCACTGAAGTTACACTATCAATCCCTTACTGTACAATGGTGTAAACATTTTGTTTTATATGCAGTTTTTTTGTGTGAAAGCACCGTACAGCTGTATGGTATTGTAGTTTGTAAAGGCTATCACTGTCTGTGGATACACTTTGGCATCGTAGAAACGGAACCATTGCTTACAGTGGCACAACTCTGTCATACACAGCTGATAACCATTTCGTGGAGACCGGTCGTCGCTACCCGCAGTGCTCCATCTTTCCTCGTTTGCACATCTATTCCACATCCGTGTATTTGCCCGTCAAAAATGACGGTGCAAAAAATGCATTTTGTTGATCAACAATTCAAAAAAGTTTGATTTTTAGCACACAATAATGCGTGTCCAAACCGAAGCAACCATGTTTATTCAGTTTGGATGGCAGGCAACTCGTCGTTTCTGAAGTTACATCGGACATAAACATTTTGCAAGTAAATTTTACCGTAAAATATGTGATAGTCCTTAATTTTTGGCACAATCAGCCAAAACGGTTTTCACGATGAACCCGTTCAAATACTGTGTCACATACTATACTTATCAATCTCATCTCATTGTCAGAAACCGCTTAGTCCTGTGTCTGCGAGCCAATTAACCTATGCAGCAGCATGCGTTTCGACTGTGGGGGGAAATCGGAGTGCCCGGCCAAAACCCACGCAAACACGGGGAGAGAACATGCAAACTCCGCACAGAAAGGCACCCGAGCCGAGATTGGAACCCGGGACCTTCTTGCTGTGAGGCGACAGCGCTACCCACTGGGCCACCGTGCCGCCCTACTTTTCGTTTATCATATATAAGCACTGTCCGTCCACGTTGCACACGCCCAGTAATAGTTAAACACGTCCCATGTGTCACCACGAATAACCAACCTTTGTCTGCCTTAATAGAGATTGCGTCCAAGAGCCCGGTGTGCATGATTTCCACGTGGCACTGACAGCGTTAATTGAGTAGCAAGTCACGTGGCACGCGTTTAACAATCATCGGGCCATCGCAGCGTGGAGGGCATTTGATTGGTATTTGGATGGGAAATATCTTGGTGAACGCGGAAAGATGGATCTTGGTGAGTTGCATGGACTAGAGTTTTGGAAACGCTGGAATCGGGCATGAATAAACATTTTACTGTGCATTGTAATAAAATAGCTTTTCGTTAATTCAAGGTTTTTATCTATTTGATGTCTTAATATGTACCACATACGTTATTGTATTTGACACACATGTAAACTTAACGTTAAAAAGTGCACATGTATACAACAAAAGTACAAGGCAAAGCTTTTGCTAATATAGAAAAAAGCCCTCCTTTCCACTTTGATAAATCAGCACAGTATGTGTTTTTTTGTTAGTCATGTTAAAAAGAAATGGAAAATGTATTTTTAACCGGTTGACTTTGGCTGGCACTACTTTGGGCTGTGCATCTTTAATGTGCACTTTCAAAACAATGTAATTGGGCAGTTTTGCAGTGCTATTATGAACAGGTATGTTTTGCTGTGATTTGTCCTGCAGGCACAAATATTGTTCGTGGTACGGTTCTTGCCTTTAGTCAACCCTCACACTGGTACTAATGCACTGGTGTTACTGTTGTTTAATGGTACAAAGCGCTGCGTATGTCTCTGCCACCACGTTTAAAATGCCATTCCATAAAGTATCCTGGAGATGTAATATTGTTTATGTATCGTACTGTATATTGACTAAGGCTGTGCAAAGATTAATCTAGGTAAAGTATGCATTTTCCTGAAGTGTTTTTAATTTTCGGTGGAAGGGAGCTTATAAACGTACATGCACTTTGCACAAGCAACTAACTCATTTATGCCTTTGATATTACTCATTCAAACACAAACTGTGCTTGGGCACAAAAGCAGGCACCATAAAGTATACATACATAAACACACAAAACCACAAATTCCAGGGACGATGTGTAAATTTACTTGTAATCACATGTGAAATTGAGTTCAATATTAACATTGAAAACCTGCAGCGATAAGTCTTATTTTGATATCTATGTCCAGCCTTACCTATGTTCAGTACTAATATTTGCAAATTAATATTATGAACTAATAATACAATTTGCATTCCTCCACATTAGAAATTAAGATTGCAGATTACAATATAGTATATATTTAAATAAAGTTGTAAAGCTTGTTCTTTACTTTGTGGACCAATGTCCATAACCTTAGATCTTTTGATTTGATATTTTTCTAAAAAAAAAAATCTTTTGTAACTACTGTAGTACAAGAGTCCTACTTTTTGGCAGTTTACAATGATTTTCAATACATCATTGTATTCACATTGTTTTATTGACCTAATCTGCAACGTATAGTTATTTTCTAAAGAATACATTATATTTGTAAATGTTCTCAATGTATTAAGGTATGGAGGCATTTATGTTGTTATTGCTGTAGTTGCTGCTGCTACTGTGTTCAATAAAGCAAACGTTTTATATTTGTTAACATTCATATGATGTATATCTCACTTCATCTTACTATAATAATACTATTATTGAGAATGTGGATGCGTGTTTGTATTACACCAAAACCCCATCGAGGGAGTTTCTCCAGCAGGCGATTCTCTGTTGTTCTGGGTCACAGTAGCTGACGCCAGTGTTAACGTTTATGCCTCACAGATCTAATGTCCTGCCGAGGTGGTCTGATTCTGGCCTCGGGCGCCTTTCTGTCTGGAGTTTCTGGGTTCTTCCCTGTTCTGCGTGGGTTTCCTCTGGTTTTCTCGCACAAGTAAAATCTCATCTCATTATCTGAAACCGCTTAATCCTATATAGGGTCACGGTGAGCCGGAGCCTATCCCGGAAACATAGGGCGTAAGGCAGGAATACACCCGACGACCGGACGCCGGTCCATCGCCGGGCATTGCGGGACAATTTTAGTCTGCGAGCCAATCAACCTATCAAGAAGCATGCTTTTGGACTGTGGGAGGAAACCGGAGTACCCGGCGAAAACCCACGCGGACACGGGGAGAGCATGCAAACTCCACACAGAAAGGCACCCGAGCCGAGAGATTCGAACCCGGGACCTTCTTGCTGTGAGGCGACAGCGCTAACCACTGGGCCACCGCGCCGCCCGCCTACATAAATCTGATTTACCTAACTTGTAGCACCTGCTATAATCATGTATAATTTATGTTGATATGTGCCCTCCTCCGCCCATTCGGTCCTTGCGAGGGTGAGCACGCAATTGATATCACTACCTCCCTATAGAAAGAGACTCAAAGGCTAGGACCTGATGATGCTGATTGCAATTATCAGCGAAACGCCGAATTTCATTAGAAATGCTCTTGGTTTCATCTCCAACGCCCCAGTGTGCTGAGATAGAAAATAATTAGCACGTTCTGTTCCAGTGACAAAACCTTACTGATTGGCTGTGTCGGGTGAAGGAGGGTTTACGACACATTTTTAGGTGACGTAACCCAAAACATTGATTTTATGGATCACGTTTATTCATAGGGCGGCATGATGGCTCAGTGGGTAGTGCTCTAGCCTCACAGCAAGAAGGGCCCGGGTTCGAATCTCGGCTAGGGTGCCTTTCTGTGTGCAGTTTGCATGTTCTCCCTGTGTCCGTGTGGGTTTTCACCGGGCACTCCGGTTTCCTCCCACAGTCCAAAAAACATGCTGCTGCATAGGTTAATTGTCTCGCAGACTAAATTGCCCGCAGTGCCTGGTGATGGACTGGCGTCCCATCGTGGGTATATCCCTGCCTTGCGCCCTGTCTCTGTCGGGATAGGCTCCCGCTCACCGCGACCCTGTACAGGATTAAGCGGTTCTGACAATGATATGAGATGAGACGTTTATTGATTGTTTTTGCTGACTGTACTCCATTTTAAGTAATATACTCGCAGTTTTACAGCCTACATAAAGAAACATTATTCTGCACATGTAGTCGTATAGCATTTGCCAGTTGTTCAGTATCGGTACAGGGTTGTGGGGGTCAGAGCCTATCCCAGCAGACACAGGGCGCAAGGCGGGGTTATAACTAGTATGTGATGCAGGTACATCGCAGGGCACTTTTTTGGGCGCAATTTACTCATCAGGCCAATGAACCTAGGCAGCAGCGTGTCTTCGGACGGTGGGAGGAAATCGGCGTACCCAGCGAAAACCCACACTGACACGAGGAGAACACGCAAACTGCACACGGGCACGCGAGCCGGTTGTATGAACGAATAAATGAGGTTGCAGGCTGGCATGGAGAAGGATGGGGCAGCCGGCGGTACTGGCGGTGCGGGCAGCACCGCACCCTCAGAGATAGAGGGCCCAGGGTTTTTCGCCGGGTTCTCCGCTTTCCTCCCACCGTCCAGAGACACGCTGCTGCCTTGGCTAATTCGCCTGTTGACTAAATTGCTCCCAGTGCCCTGTAATGGCCTGGCGTCCAATCATGGGTCGAGCCTTGCCATACGCTTTGTCTGCCGGGATAGGCTTCACCCCCCCCCCCCCCAGGATTAAGTGGGGATTGAGAATTATAATGTGCTAGCCAAGCAAAATCTGTTGCTATTTATTCATCTGATCGCACAACAGGTCCTTATGTACACCCATTCGTGAGTTACAGACCCTTAATGCCCTCGATGAATACCATCTGTTCTACTTCATATTAAGCCTTACATTACACCTGCAGGAAATGTGAAAATTTAACATTTTTCAAGATAATATTTTTTTCTGCAATGTACATAATACAGTAGATTTGTAGCCAGAGCAGTAAGATTAAAAAATGAGTAATTTTGTTAATTTGATAAATGGTGCAGTGGTAAAATTGATGCTTTCTTCGTGGATATTAACGATTACATATTTTATGTAACAATGGATGACGGATGCGGACAGGGTTATTCGTTTAAACATATAATTTTTAGGTAAATACCTGCCGCAACTGCCTTTCAGTACCTAGCACGAATGTGCACAATGTAGGGCTATACCTGCCTATACGAACATGTCATGCTGCATGAGCAACGGCTACACCCAGAGGGATGATAGCAAAAGTTAAAGTAAATGGATTGCAGGGTAATTTATTTCTTTGTTCATTGGGATCTTTGAAAACAATCACTCTTTGTCTAGCTCTACTCACAACTAATTGAGATAAGATATTTAGAACGGAGTCTGTTTGATAGCCTTGTGTTTGGACGAGTGCCTCTCATACACAGCAAACTGAGGGTAATGAGCATGAGGACAGTGCAGTGAAATCCATTGCTACGGTCCACTGCAGTGCTCACCACGTCTGCTGCTCAACCTAAATCGACCCGCGCGTTAACAACGTGATGTATGGTCAAATAACACCCAAGAGGATCATCATTACCAATACCCACTTAATCCTGTACAGGGTCGCGGGGTGTCAGAGCCTCTCACGGCAGAGGACGCAAGGCGGGGTGAGACTCAGGATGTGACGCCAGTACATCGCATGCCACTGGGGGCAATTTACTCAACAGGCCAATTAACCCAGGCAGCAGCGTGTATTTGGACGGTGGGAGGAAACTGGACTAACCGGCGAAAACCCACGCGGACACGGTGAGAAAACGCAAACTCCACATAGAAAAGCACCCGCGCCGGGAATCGAACTCTGGCCCTTCTTGCTGTGAGGCCGCAGCGCTACCCACTGCCCCACCACGCATGGCGAGGATGTTTTACACAAGTGGATCAACCTGGAAGGTTGAACTGCACGGGCGGCACGGTGGCCTAGTGGGTAGCGCTGTCGCCTCCTCACAGCAAAAATCCTGGGTTCGAATCTCGGCTCGGGTGCCTTTCTGTGTGGAGTTTGCGAGTTCTCTCCCCGTGTCCGCGTGGGTTTCGCCGGGCACTCCGTTTTCCTCCCACAGTCCAAAATACATGCTGCTGCATACGATAATTGGCTTGCAGACTAAATTTCCCGCAATGCCCGGTGATGGACTGGCGTCCGATCGTGGGTATATCCCTGCTTTGCGCCCTATGTCTGCCGGGATAGGCTCCGGCTCAGCGCGACCCTGTACAGGACTAAGCGGTTTCTGACAATGAGATGAGGTTGTACCGCACGTGTTCCGTCGGCTTCACCCACCGTAGTCTGGTTAGAAACCCAAACCATATGGAAGACGGCTCTGATGTTCGGACAGATTTAAAGCTGTGAAAATAGTTCCATGGCAACCGGGTTAATCTGCAACCCGATCAGCAGCTACACGGGCAGTCTTCACACGCAGCACCTCGCGGTGTCTCCAACGTTCCATTATTGATCGACCGCCTGCTGTGAGCCCAGCCTTGAGAGGTGCCGTCAGCACTGCGTCAGAGGCTGACAAATGTGGCAGCAGGAGCTGGGGGCGCCGGTCGTTGTGTGCCTGCTCGCCCACGTGTGTGCATTGTGAACACAACTATAAGCTGATTTGCACGCCGATGTGAATGCGAGTGCAACGGGCTTAACCCAGCAACAGTGAGTACAACAAACGGGGCAACGAACTGAACCTTGCGTTTGTTAATCCTGAGGAACTGCTGATGCGAAGGTGTTTTGCAAGGAATGGCCCAGAGATAGATTGCTCGGTGGTCAGGAACACCACACCTGGCTAGCATTGCTTGATTTTTGTCGTCGAATTTTAAGCGCTGGATATTCATTTCAGGCTGAGCTGACGCAAGAAAAACCCTTTCGGATTCCGAGGCTGAAATCAAATGCAGACCACTGGAGCAGAAATGGAGCCAACCAGCCAGCATAGCTCCACGTACTGCATGAGCAAGTGACCAGATTTTAAGGCCACACTCGCAAAGGAAAAATGATAAAAATAGAAATGTAATTGAAAGGGGTAGTGAATATATGTTCAAGGGACGCTTTAGAATGTTTAAGTACTATACTTAAGTCGTCATCTTCTTGCAAAAAAGCCCATTTTAATGGTACTATTTATTCATAACGGGCGGCACAGTGACCCAGTGGGTAGCGCTGTCGCCTCACAGCAAGAAGGTCCAGGGTTCGAATCTCGGCTCGGGTGCCTTTCTGTGTGGAGTTTGCGAGTTCTCTCCTCGTGTCTGCGTGGGTTTTCGCCGGGTACTCCGGTTTCCTCCCACAGTCCAAAAACATGCTGCTGCGTAGGTTAATTGGCTCGCAGACTAAATTGCCCGCAGTGCCCGGTGATGGACTGGCGTCCCATCGTGAGTGTATCCCTGCCTTGCACCCTGTGTCTGCCGGGATAGGCTCCGGCTCACCGCGACCCTGTACAGGATTAAGCAGTTCTGACAATGAGATGAGATTAATTCATAACACGGAAGGTGAAGATAAAGCGTGGTGCCAAGCCTCGCGCCGTGCCAGGCTAGGTGCGCCTGCGCGCCCACGCCCAGCGATCGGGCCGTGGAGCGGTCGCGGTGATGTGGGTGTGCGAATGGGATGTCGTGTGGGCGAGAGGGGTCGTCCGGGGTGACAGAGGTCAGGCGAGGTGAGAATGAGAAAGTGAGGGCGACAGAGAATGTGGTGGCGTTCCACCCTCCCGAGATCCTAAACAACACGTGGTCGGGAGGGGGGGACATAAGGCGGACGTGGAGTGATGTCTCATGGCTGGGTGACGTCTGAGGGGATATAAAGAGGTGTGCGGAAGCGAAAGAGGAAGTCTGCATGGGAGATGGGCAGCGGAGCGATGGCGTGTAGAGAGAGCGCATGAGGAGCGGGGTGGGTAGTGAGTTGAGCTGTGTGTTAGTGTGTTCTTGATACGGTTAGTGTTAACAAAGAGCGTGGAAAGACAGAAGTCTCCCGTCTCCTCGCTGGGGTGGCAGCTGCGTGCATGGTGGGGAGAATGGAGTCGCCACCGCGGTGTTACGCACGCGCTGTCGGAACAAGGGGGCACATCAGCAGGCGGCCGATTGATGGTGGGGGAGCCGACCCGTTGGGTTGTCCTTCACATAATGATATGGCACATTTACTTGTTCGCACTGCTTCTGCTGGAAGGTGTCTATTCGCGGGAGCTTCACCGAGCCTCTTCCAGTGGCTATTTGGCCTACTCTTCCACGCTGTCCAGACGTCTTGGAAAGGGTTGGATTGCCTACACGTTACATCACCTAACGTAGCCTGTTCATCAACCTTGTTGGGCTACATTTACACTGCTGGGTGGACTAATGCGGGGGTGATTATTATTAATAAAGTCACCCCCCGCCTCTCCTCCCAAAACCAAGGAATTCTGGATTGCAAGTCCAGTGTGATACACGTTACGCTGCGGCAGACTGATGAAGCATAAGCACGCACAGTTTTGCATTATTATATTTTATTAGAAAGCTTTACGTTTGCTTTTGTTTTGAAATTGTTTTCGCTTTCGGCTCTGTTAATCACTGCCTGACTAGTGTGTGCACATTTTACGTTAAGTTCTCACCTACAAGGCTCTCACTGGCGCTGCTCCGACAAACATGCGTGACCTACTTCAGGCACCCTCCTCAACACGACAACTTCGATCCTCCAATACGGGCTTGTGCTGCATGTGCCCAGATCGCACCTCCATTCGATGGGTGACGGAGCCTTCTTGCGCACTGCTTGCTCCCAGACTCTGGCTCGCCCTCCTATTGGAAATTCAGTCAGCTGAGTCCCTGTGCATCTTCAAATCCTGTCTCAAGACTCTTATTCTATAAGGCATTGATGTCCTCTGGCTAAGACTGTTGATGCTGCTCACTGCTGTGCTTGGGTGATAGGTGGCTGTTAACCTACGCCTGCTCAGGAACACTTATTCCTTCCCTTATTAGTTTAACAATGATTTTATCTGTTATGTTATGTCCTTCATTGATTTATGGGAATTATTTTACTTAATTGATCTACTCTGCTGCTGTTATTGACATGCTGTTCTCTTCACAGCATTGTGCAGCGCTTTGTGACTCCGGGTCAAAAGTGCTCTCGAAGTGCAAATATTATTAAGTTATTGGCCACTACTGTGTAAACGCTACATAAATGAGTCATGACATTGTGAGGATTTTATGAATAACAAGCATAATCATACGGTTGATACAGTTCTCAAACCAAGGTGGCACAGTGGCACAATGAGTAGCGCTGCCACTTACAAGGGAGAAGCTTCGGGTTTTTCGTCCCGGCTTGGGTGCCTTTCTTTGTGACGTTTGCATGTTCTCCGCGTGTCCGGTGGGCTTTTGCCACGTACTGTACTTCGATTTCCAAACACATGCTGCCTCAGTTAATTGGCCTGCTGAATAAATTGCCCCCCAGTGCCCTGCGATCTACTGGCATCCCATCTTGGGCAAAGCTTTGCCTTGCTCCCTGTGCCTGCTGGGATAGCCTCTGGCTAACTGCAGCCCTTTAGAGAATTAAGTAGGTATTAATAATAATGTTTGCATTTCTAAAGCATCTTTTACCCGAGGGTCACCAAGGACTGCACAGAGCTTTGGAGAGAACGGCATGTCAATAACATCAGAATAGATGACTTAAGTAAAATAATATCTATAAATCTATTCCGGAGAGAAAAAAATAGGTGTTGAACCAAATAAAGAAATAATGAGATTGACTTGGATTTTCAATGTATTTAAACACATGTGGTCTATAGATTGTACATTATAT
>JAZEWT010000012.1:20991779-21021253 GCA_036362905.1 Mordacia mordax
TTCTTGCTGTGAGGCGTCAGCGCTAACCACTGGGCCACCGCGCCGCCCTGATTTGTTAATGATCAAGTCAATAAATCATCACCATTATCGGTATCTGCAAACTCTTGTCCAGGTTCACGGTGGACCGGGGCCCAACCAGGCAGACACGGTGCAAGGTAGGGCTATACCCAGAGTGGAACATCGCAGGACAGTGGGATCGATTTAGTCCGACTGACCAAGGCCGCATGTCTTGGATGGTGGGAGAAAACCGGAGTATTTGGGAAAAAGTGCCACGCGGCAAGTGGTGAGATCATGCACACAGGAAGGCGCCCGTGACACGAATCGAACCCGGGTCCTTACTGCGAGGCAGCAACGCTACCCGCTGTGCCCCTGTGCAGCCCAGGTAAATACAAAAAATGTTTTATGCACTTTCACTCGCTTTTGTCTTTTCCCGCAAATTGCTTTAGCACATCACGAGAATATAGTAATGGTATAATCAGTTTTACTGTGGAGGCTGTACGAATCTATCACACGCGCGTAAAATAAACTGCTGTAAAATGCTCCACTTCTAATTATTTTAATTAAAATTGAGCATATCGAGAAGAACCCTTCAAAAAATATATATTTGAAAAGGAATTTGTTATGAGAGCGGCACGGTGGCCCAGTGGGTAGCGCTGTCGCCTCCTCACAGCAAGAAGGTCCCGGGCTCGAGTCTGGGCTCGGGTGCTGCTTTCTGTGTGGAGTTTGCGAGCTTCTCTCTCCGTGTCAGTGTGGGTTTTCGCCGGGCACTCCGGTTTCCTCCCACAGTCCAAAAAATATGCGACTGCGTAGGTTAATTGGCTTGCAGACGAAATTACCCGCAGTGCCCGGTGATGGACTGGTGTCCCATCGTGGGTGTATCCTTGCCTTGCGCCCTGTGTCTGCCGGGATAGGCTTCAGCTCACCGCGACCCTGTACAGGACGAAGCAGTTTCTGACAATGAGATGAGATAGTACCTATATATAAATAGGAGTCACACACAACACACGCACAAAGTGCCTGAGGATGCCTCTAACGTGTGAAGCGAAACGTCGAGGTGGAGAGAGGGAGCGATCGACGCGGCTATCCCAAGAGAGCAACTTTTCGAAGCAAACATCATGCATCGAGCCGTGAAAACCTACATCATTATAATTATATACTCCGTTTGTGAAAAAATACAATACAGATCCACACAACGTATTAAAAAAACATAAATAATTTGCAACTCTCTCTGCAATGCACATTCGGTTAAACTACTCCCTGCACCTCGTCAGCAACGGTAACTGTTTGACCATACTTCACCACACTGGGCACTCCAGGTTAGAGATGTGGAGCCAGGACTGGTTCATATATCATTCACCGCTGATGCGTTTAAAAACCATTTTATTTATTCTTTTCAATACAATCGATGGGCGACCGCCACGTGTGTGGAAGAGCAGCTGAGTCACCCCCACTGTTGTTTTGGCGGCTAGAAAGCAACGATGGGTTATAGGACTCAGGGTGAGCATTTGAGGCGAAATAAGAAGAGGTCCTGCTCACTCTATTGGAAATGAGGGTGGCGGGCTGAGATCGTATATTGAGAGAGAAATTCAACATCTTCCTGTACACCATCAGTGGTCCCTCTGACTGAGCCCTCAAGTGTTGCAAAGTGGATATTGCGTGCACGGTAGATTTAACCAGTGATCAAATGTGTGTAGTATATATGTCTTCCCTTGCCTCGAGTGGAAAGGTCTTTAGAACACTGTGCAATTCTTGGCAGGGCACCGAAACGGACGAAGACGAACAGCCAACAAACATGTGCAGCTCGAAAGCGACAAGGCCATTGCTGAGTTGGGTGATGTTATCTGTATTATTAGTATCATTTAGCAGAAGCACTTATCCAGGGCGCTTACATCGCACGCACCAATACATTTCAAATAAACAAAAATGTATCGAATACCGGTAGCCCAACAGATGTCAGACATGTAAATAATGGTTGAAGAGATGTGACTTCAGCCTTTTCCGGAATCTGAGTCACTCTGTGGTCTTGGCCTCTATTGTGATGTCATTCCACGGTGATGGGGCCAGTGCAGTGAAGCAGCGAGGCTGGCAACCCCGAGAGCGGAAGTGTGGTGCGACCAGACGACCAGAATTTGCTGAGCGGAGAGAGTAAGAGGGGGTCGAGGGACAGATGGTAACGCAGAGGTAAGAGGGAGCAGATATCTGGAGACAGTGATAACCAGTATGTTGAATTTGATGTGGGCAACCATTGTAGAGAGCGAAGTAGGGGTATAGAATAGGAAAAGTGAGGCAGAAAAATACTACTCATAATAATTGCACTTCCAGCGCCCTTTTCACCCGAGGGTCACAAAGCGATGAACAGAGCTGTGGAGAGAATGGCATGTCAACAACAATAGCTGTTACATCAGAGCAGTTCAGTTGAAAGTCAAATAATGGCTATAATTTAGAGGACATAAAATAAGCGCTAAAAATAATTGTTTAACAAACGAAGGAAGGAATATTTTTTGCTGAGCAGGAGCAGGACGGCAGTGAGCCATCATCTCAGCACGACAACAGTGAGCCACAACAGTCCTAACCAGAGGACTTGAAAGTAAGTCTTGGGATGAGATTTGAAGATGCCCCAGGACTCAGCTGACCGAGTCTCCAGGCGAGCAGTAGAATATTGGATACGTTAAAGTGGACGGAGGGCATGAAAGGGCAGACTATCGAAAAGAGAGTTGCAGTAGCCCAGGTGGAATAGAAACAAAGCCTCCACCTAGAGTTCAACTGATTCTACGGTAAGAAACGGCCGGTTTTTGCGGATATTGAATAGGTGAAACCGGTATGTGCGAGATAGCTTGGAGATGTAATATGATAGAGAAGAATCCAGGGTGACACCAAGGCGCAGAACAAACATGGAGGCAGAAATATTGATTGAACTCGAGGAGATGGAAAAGTAAGATCAGGCGAAAGGGGTGAAGAAGATGGAAATATAAGGACATCTGTTTTTGAAAAGTTCAACTGTAGATGGTGATCGCACTTCCACCATCAAGTGGCTGAGAGACACAAAGAAATTGGGGAAGATATGTCAGTGGAAGATGAAAGGAATGAAAGATCGAGCTGGACATCGTCGGCGTAGAGGTGTAACAGAAGCCGAAGGAAGTGATCAATGGGCAGATGTACGTCAAGAAGAGCAGAGTGCCAAGTACCGAACCTTGCGGGACATCAGTAAGTAAAGAGTGGGAAAAAGATGCTGAGCCGCGCTAAGACACCCGATAATTGCAATTAATGAGACAGGAAGAGAACCACGCTAGTGCAGTTTCACCGATTCCCAAGTCCATAAGAATATTCCGGAGGATTGAATGATTTCGAGTGTTCAAGGCGTAAGACGGATTAAACAGCATCAGAGGAGAGAGAAGTTGCACGAGCTGGCTCAAGAGTAATGGTGACAAAAAGCAGAGCAGTTTCAGGTGAGTTTCCTGGACGAATACCTGACCAGAGGGGGCTCGAGCAAAGAGTTGTGGGATAGAAAAACTGATAATTGGTGAACAGTGCGTTCGAGGGTTTTATTAAAAGTGTTGATGACGTTCGTCTGGCTATGAATCATATGAGTGGAGTTTTATTTTTACCAGTTGGATAATAAAGTTAGGGAGCTGCCCAGCATTTTGTGTGGCACAAATTTCCAGCCTATGTTGCACCCGTATGCGTCACCGATTCTCTATGCTTAAAAAATCAGTTACTCGACCCCTTTAGATGAATATGTGATACATTCAGGCTGGCTTACTTATGATGCATCTTGAATTTAATCTGGCTGGACTGTGTGAGGAGTTCAGAGATCTTGCAGAGATCTGGACAAAATCCTAGTGAGCTGCTTTGGCAGGCGAGGATGCGCTAGCTGGCTCACGCAGTTTGCAGGCATAACCTAGTCACAGCCAAGCATTTGAAAAACGTTATTGGGTGGTTGATGGCAGTCATCCGTTAGCAACAGTGGAAGATATTATGGCTGGCCTGGCATGCGGGGTGGTTAAAATGGAACAGATTGGCACTGTGGAAGGGTAGGCCATGAATCTGTCAATCGTCTTAAGTTAACCAAATGAACTTGCACCTGTCCCATGACCTATTGCCAGTGAGCCAATGTACACTTCACTTGGCTTCAAAGCATAGGGCTTGGATCAAGTGTTATGGTCACATCACTGTCACAAAGATAATTTACTGTCATGTAACATGACTAGAAATTGTAATGCGTGTTTGGACAACATATTAGCTCTTAACTTGGATTGTGTACGTTCCACTATTTGATGTTGAAGCTTCATGATCATTCCGAAACTCCATTAACACTTAGACCTCAATCATTATCATTACAATACCCGCTTAATCCTTCACACGGTCGCCCATATTAATATTTTTAAGTGGATGGAAAACTGCGTATTGCTTTCATAACTCAAATACTGTACAGTTTACCTACGTTTTTGCACTTGCTCCGACCGAATTACTATACATATAGAGTGTTCTGTGTATTTCAAAAACATCACTCATTGTTCCATGTTCTAACGGGGATGGTCAAGGCCAGCCTATTCATGGAAAACCACTGCAGACGACCCACAAAGGTGTTTATCATATGCTGTCCCCATGTACAGTATTTACAATTTTAAAGAAAATTATATATTGCACTTTCGAGCCCTGCTCTCACAAAGTTAAAATAACTTTGATGCATTTGACGTCACATTCATTGAAAGTTTGACATAGTGGTAGCAATATAAATGTTTTACTTCAAATTCAAGTTTGTCATCCCAGAGTTTTTGTTCAACAATTCATATAAACATATTAGTATTCAAATATTTAAAATGGGCGGCATGGTGGCCCAGTGGGTAGCGCTGTCGCCTCCTCACAGCAAGAAGGTCCCGGGTTCGAATCTCGGCTCGGGTCCCTTTCTGTGTAGAGTTTGCGAGTTCTCTCCCCGTGTCAGCGTGGGTTTTCGCCAGGCACTCCGGTTTCCTTCCACAGTCCAAAAAACATGCTACTGCATAGGTTAATTGACTTGCAGACTAAATTGCCCGCAGTGCCCGGTGATGGACCTGCGTCCCAATGGTGGGTATATCCCTGCCTTGCGCCCTGTTTCTGCCGGGATAGGCTCCGGCTCACCGCGACCCTTGTACAGGACTAAGTGGCATCTTACAATGAGATGAGATGAGAAAATGTAAAATGCACAGCGCGTTGTCACTGAGTAGTCGGACTGAATGCCGATTGAGTTCGTTCACGTGCGTCGCATCCTGCGTTAAAACCGTGCGCGTAACCCTGGCAGCCTCTGGACTCCACGGCCTGTGTGCGAACCAATCCGACTGCCGAGCGGCAGCAGCTGAAGAGAATGGACAAGTGTCTATGTATGTCTGTCTCGTGTGGTGGGATAAAGTGTGGGTAAGCTTCCACCTCTTCTGGGACCTCCGGCCATCATGAAGGAGAAGGTCAAATCAACTCGTGAGACGCTCTCTAGAGCTTTCTCTAACGGTGGGGGAATCCTATTTTTAGGGATGCAGCGAGAAATAACGTCATCTCATCTCATTATCTGAAACCGCTTAATCCTATATAGGGTCACGGTGAGCCGGAGCCTATCCCGGAAACACAGGGCGTAAGGCAGGAATACACCCGACGACGGGACGCCAGTCCATCGCCGGAGAGAAATAACTCGTACGTTCAATATCTTTCATGTTTTGCACGTAACACCAAGATGGTTATGCACCGTTGTGTTTTATACAAAGTAGGCAAGTGTACATCTTATGCAGAAACAGCATGCCATTTGGTTCGCCATGAGTTGTGGCTTGAGTGACTCATCACATTTCATCAAAACAAATGTTAAATTAGAAGAGCTACAGTTACTTTGTTAGTAGCCACTTGCTGTACACGCATTTCTCTGCAGATATTGAGCGATGGCGATATGGACACTCCTGTTGGCACTGTAGTTCAGTGGAGGATTTGTCAGCAGCCTGTTTATTAAGCCGCCTTTTGCAGGGTGTTCGTGTAATCCGATTAGTCAGAAATAATTGCATGGGGCATATTCATTTTAGAGAAAGCAGATAATTGCAAAATTTCCAGAATTTGAAAGATGCAGTATCGCCGGTGTCGTGTCAGTGTATAGATCGCATCAATTAGCATGTAGATTAGAGTTCACACCGACAATATATTCGTCAGATTATATAGCAAGATTGAAATGGTGTAATACAATGCTAACTGATATGCATGTGATCATATCCATAACTGTGCAAGCGTACAAGCTATTTAATAATCAGGTTAACATGTAATATAGACCATTGAATTAAAATTGTTGGTCTGGCAGTTTAATGACTGCTTCGTCGCACAATCAAATTGTGTAACGTGTGATGTTGCACAGAGTGGAATTGCGAATGCAAGAAGGAGTCCTAATATTGGCTGCTGTGATGCAAAGCCAGCACATGTATGGAATCATAAAATATAAGACTGTTGTTTTCGTCAGTGGTATAACTTAATATGAACAGGTTAACGCAAGTTCTTTTTTACTGGTTGCTTTTCTCTTGGTACTTCAGTACATCTCATCACATTGGCAGAACCGTTTATTCCTGCAAGCCAAGTAATCTATGCAGCAGCATGCTTTTTGGACTGTGGGAGGAAATCGGAGTGCCTGGCGAAAACTCACGCGGACACGGGGAGAACATGCAGACTGCACACAGAAAGGCACCCGAGCCAAGATTCGAACCCGGGGAATTCTTGCTGGGAGGTGACAGCGCTAGCCACCGGGCCACCGTGCCACCCTACTTTAGTATATAGTGAATTGAATGAGGTCCTTATTTGTGAATGTGAGATTGGTATTGTGTGCACATGCGTTTCATGCAAAATGTAATTAAAACACGAACTTGTCGCTGGATATAGAATATTATTTAATTAACAGACACCTCTAAAGCTTGATATTTATTTGTATAGGGCTATATGATAACTGTTTTAATAAAACGTAAAAATCTTCGCTTGGTGTAAAAACATGCATTACAAAAGTCTAATGGAAACATGTTTATTTAAATGCTAAGCCATTTTTCCATTGGCAAAGGTTAACCAAGGAACGCAATGATGCACATAGGCATAAAACAAGAACCTGTCGTACGTCACATGTAGCAGCCTCCAGTTGACATACGGTGTTCTTAGCCTGTAGTGAAAGCTTTGTAGGTCACAGCTAAACAGCCCATTGCTCCAACCACCAGTACACCGAGTGTTAAACCATTGCAAATTAAAACTAATGAAGCACAACTGCACATCTGCTCTGCCCACATTCCGCTGGCCAGGCATGATTAAATTTACATGCTAAGCTGCTCGCTGCAGTTTATTTTCATGCTGATGTTTGACTGGCCATGTCACCAACGGTAATGCTCCTTTTATGTTTTGTGAACATGCCTCGTGTAAAGCAGTGTATTGTAGGTTTAGAAGGGAAATGTTTCTCCCTTTTATCGTTCCGTTATTCTCTAACGGTGAATATTTTGCCAACGCGTACAAGCAGTTTCTTTTTTTTTTAATGCATCGTATGATATCTGTACCTGTTTACAACTTTCAATGTGGTGTTTTAAAATGCCCAATAAATACCTCTTAATCATGAGACAAGTTAATCAATTTTCTACATCTGAGTGACATTGTTAGTATGGGAAGCAGAGGACAGTATAGTAATATGCATGTATTGATGTAGTGTTTCACGACTGTCCTGAAGGAGCAGGTGTGATGGGTAGTTTTCAGTAATTCGCATGGCGACAGGATGGCGCAGCGGTAAGATCTGCATCTCACAGAAAGAAGATCCTGCCAGAGGAGATTGAATTCTCACCTCGGGCGCCTTTCTCTGTAAAGTTTGTGTTCTCCCACTGTTTTGCGTGGTTTTCCTCCAGGCTCTGCAGTTTCTTGCCACAACAACAACAACAAAACGCCCGTCATTAATCGCTTATATCGATAATATATAGGACGGAGTGTTGAGCAGGTTGGCGCCAGCTAGCCGTGTGGCTGCTTTCTCCACACCTTTGTGCTCTATCGGTTTGGACCGCGAGGTGAAAGCAACTGTATAAATAGAACACATTATTATTTCATTAAAAGGCACACTCGGGCTGTTAAGCAATGCTACATTACGTAAAACGTGTATTTCTTTTTCATGCTTACATTCACCTCGTCCACCTAGAAGCAACATTCTTGCCCCGATCTCCACTCCAACGGCATATTTACCCCCAAAATATGAATTAATCATCGCAGTGATTATGCGTTTTGCGAGGCTGCACTTTACACTCAACCAACCATAAAACACGTTAAAATTGCAGTTTTAAAGCATTTTACTGCGGCCAAGTGTGAAGTGCAGTCTTGCATTGCCCGTAACTGCTTCACTTATTAATTCATGTTCTGAGGCCAGGCTGATGCAGGTGAATGTGAATTTGGAGCTCAGTGCAGCATGGTAACTGTTGCTCGTTTTATCCCCAGTGTCTCTCAAGGGAGGGTACATTACACTGTTCAACAAGAGGACGTTTTGTTCTATGGAAGTACAGAACAAAAGTCATTTAATTCACACAAGACTTCCTCTAAACCCCTCACTGTCAATTATAGTTTTCCTTTTGCAATCAACACATGGAGCTTTAGTTATCCAGATTAGATATCAAAAATGCCCTCTATTTAAGGATGGCCGAAAGAACAGCTATGGAGAGTAATTCCCGAGCCATCAACAACCTACATCATTGTCTGTTCTCATAAAATGTTCCCATCAAATAATATTCGGATAATAAATGTAGTTTTTTTTTTGCAGAAAATAGCGCACCAGAAGTAAAAATGAACCATTTTCAAATGCAATTCGTTGTAACTTGCAGAAATATGGGAAAGCTTTGGGCAATATTAACCTTCAAGAATTGCGGGTGTGTGTGGAGATGGGCACCGCACTGTTTACGTAAACCAAACATATAACCCCGTTTTATGCACGTAAGGTTTTCTTGTTTCGTTTCAGAGTGGTTGTGATGTAAATCTGCTGCAAAGTATGATTTCTATGATTTTGCTTCTGTATGAAAACATTTTATGAAAGCAACTTGGAAGAAAGACAAAAAGATGTAATAAAAAAACCCAACACATTACATATGGCACTGCTGACAATGTGATCGTTTTAAAATGCATTTGTCAATTTTCCAGCCTTTATGACGCAAGTGTTCAAACGTCACACAAAAACAATTTGCAAATTTAAAGGGTCTTTTTCTTCTTCTTTTGTATGAATAAAAAGCATCAAGTTGTACAATTCTACACTTCCCTGACCCAATATTTTAATGTAAGCTCACAATACGTGAAGAAATGACTACATTTATTTTTAAATCACTGCCTATATGGAAATTAATGTCCTGAGAATTACAAATCAACTAATGTAGTGCATAAAACCTTATGGTATTTCATCTACCTGAGTCTCTGGGCATTTTAAATCCCCGTCTCAAGACTCACTTGTCCCGTAAGGCCTTGAACTCCTCTGGCTAGGACTGTTGATGCGGCTCACTGTTGTTGTGCTTGCATGATAGCTCGCTGTTGACCTGCGCCTGCTCAGGAACACGTATTCCTTCCTTCATTTGTTTAACAATTATTTGCGTCTGTTATTTTATGTCATTCACAGAATTTCAGCCCTTACTTAACTTTTCATTGATCTACTCTGATGTTGCTGTTGTTGATTGACATGCCATTCTCTCCAAAGCTCAAATGTGTAACAATTTTTTTTTATTGTTGATGATTTGCCATTCATATGTCATTGTTACTGACATGCCGTTCTCTCCACAGCTATGAGCAGCGCGTTGTGACCACCGGATGAGAAGTGCTCTAGAAGTGCAATTATTATTATCGATGAAATTCATCTTTGGGTCAGGTCACGTCGAAAATTATAAAATAGTGTCGTTTAATCCTCCACCACCCGACACGGGCAATCAGTAAGGGGTTGTCACGTTGAACAGAAAACGCGCCAATTCCTGTACTATATCAGCACACCGGTGTGTTGAAAAGCGACCCCACGATATTTTATAAAAAAGATACAAACGACATTTCGCTGATAACTACGTTCAGCATCATCAGGCACCCGCGCCAAAGCTGGGCGGGCAGATCGAACGACTAATACCACTTCCGAGTCTGTTTATATGGAGGTTGTGATTTCATCACTCGCTCGAAATGAATTTCATCGATAATATTGGTCATGAAAGCCTTCGAATTTAAGCAATTATTATTATAACTGCTAAACCCACTCTTATAAGAGATTCCAATCAATCAATTTGCCTCAAAAAAGAAAACAACTCTATAGGATCTGCCTTGCACAGAGTATTTTTTTGACGTAAGTATTATTTTAAATAAACAACTTGGGATTTGACTTTTTCTGTGACCTTCATTAACATGTAATGTAATAAAGCGTGCTTCTGTGTGACATTACATTTAATAATGGGTGTACCTGCAGAGCATGAATTAAAGAAATTGGCAATTACCCTGCAAAGCTTCCATCTGTCTTGAAAGGTTGATAATCCACCTTGGGTCCCTCGTATAATAATTATTCCACTAAAACTCGGAACAAGAATCATTCCTGACTGGCTGCGAGGCGTATAGAATGTAGAATCATGACGAAAAACATGGCTTTAGCAACATACGTATATTATGTACAATTTCACGTTATGTAAATGGAGCAAAGCAGTCTCGCAAGAATATTAAAACACAAGTATGGTCAATTAATGAATTTGCCATTGCACCTGTGATGCCACCCAACGATATGAAGCAATGGACAATGGTGTTTCTGAAAACTTGTATTTAATTGCTACAACGCACATTGCTGAATAAAAAAATAAACATTGCGTTTTTTTACATCATGCCACACATTTAAATTAGATATATACATTTAATTTCAGTGCAAAGCTGACCGCCAAAATCTATTGTTTGCAGGGTGCACACAGTGTTAGATGGGTAGCTGGGGTAACAAGGTAGGTGATTAGTAGTCTTTTGTCCGCCATTAATACTTTATCATTAAAGTTATGTCCATTTGTTTTAATGTAATGATGCTCATAGCCATAATCGAGTTTCAGGACGTGGAAAGTCTTTGACCTATGAGTCTTTGTTCAGGTAGCGCATAACCTTGAGCTTTGGTTAACCCTGATTTTCTTCATATTTGGGAGCGATTGAATTGTACCAGGACTCATTTATGCAGTAGTTTTACAGCTTGTAATGGCATAGGGTGAAACTCTGATGTGTGCACATATAAGTATAAACAACAAAATATCACGAGAGGAACATTTTTACATCTTCTGCATAACTAAGATGGCAAGTGATGCTCTTATATCGCTTTGGTAATGTTAACTTGTCTCATCTCATCGTCAGAAACCGCTTAGTCCTGTACAGGGTCGCGGTGAGCCGGAGCCTATCCCGGCAGACACAGGGCGCAAGGGAGGGATATACCTACGATGGGACGCTAGTCCATCACCGGGCATTGTGGGCAATTTAGTCTACGAGCCAATTAGCCTTTGCAGTAGCATGTTTTTTGGACTGTGGGAGGAAACCGGAGTGTCCGGCGAAAACCCACGGGGAGAGAACTCGCAAACTCCACGCAGAAAGCAGCACCCGAGCCGAGATTTGAACCCAGGTCCTTCTTGTTGTGAGGCGACAGCACTACTCACTGGGCCACCGTGCCGCACAATGTTAACCGGTATCAAGTACACATTTATACAAACATTACATTCGTGTCCATGAAAAAAATCTCAAATTCGCATCAGCGATGTTCTATCCACTGCTGCAGGTTCGCTGCCGACTTGCGCCTGCTCAGGAACACTTACTGCTTCCTTCGTTTGTTGAACAATCATTTTTACCGCTTATTTTATGCCCTTCTCTAAATTCTAGCCATGAATTGACTTTCAATCGAACTGCTCTGATGTTGTTGTTGTTGATGACATGCGGTTCTCTCGACATCTCTGTGCAGCGCTTTGTGACCCTCAGGTGAAAAGCGCTCGAGAAGTGCAATTATAATTAATTATTATAGTGGGCGCACGGTGGCCCAGTGGGGTAGCGCTGTCGCCTCCGCACAGCAAGAAGGTCCCGGGTTCCAATCTCGGCTCGGGTGCTGTTCTCTGCGTGGAGTTTGCGAGTTTCTCTCCTCGTGTCCTCGTGGGTTTTCACCGGGCGCTCCGGTTTTTTCCCACAGTCCAAAAAACACGCTGCTGCATAAGTTAACTGGCTTGCAGACTAAATTGCCCGCAGTTCCTGGTGATGGACTAGCGTCCCATCGAGGGTATATCCCTGCCTTGCGCCCTGTGTCTGCCGGGATAGGCTCTGGCTCACCACGACCCTGTTGAGGACTAAGCGGTTTCTGACAATGCGGTGAGATGATGATGATGATGAGATAATTATAATTAATCATAAGAGCTTGTGGCAGTGTCGAGATTGTCTGCGTTCCTGACAGGACCTGAGCGGGAGGCGGGGCCACGCCAGGGGGCGGGCCGCGATGTGGGAGGGGCCGAGCCGGAGGCGGGACTCCCGCAGGCCACCGCCCACACGGGGTGGCGCTGAACAAGGGGCTCGTATTCATGGGTCCTTCACGCCTGTGAGTAAAACGATCACGTTTATAACAAACTTGGAGTTTGGCTCTTGTTGTGTTAAGTGTACTTTATTGTCGTGTAGGAAGTCATTGTTATGGTCACCGATGTTGTAGTCGTCACAAATAAACTGTAACGGGATAAGACGCCTGCGTGGTGCCTGAGTTCACCTGTTGGGATAATCACGGGGCCCTTGGTCACGTTACGGTTAAAAACAAATAAACACCGCCCCGTGTCTCGGACATTAAACCACGTTTTGTTTAAAATCCCGAAACCTTGCACCACTCGACTGTGTGAGGCACTGGCTGTGTACAAGCGGCGAGCGCGTCCGCACACTCGCTAGCAGAGTGCGATGCGAGGAAGGTCCTTGTCTAAGCAGTGTTTGGTCCCCGCATTGTTACGCCGTGCTCTTGTGTCGCCTCTGTTCTCTCACTGCTTCCGAGTTGGTTACCTCTGGCCTCGTCCGCTTTCCTCCCATGACCGAAGTTAACCGCTCATTGATGATGGGCTGCTAACGCGATTGCTGGGTTGCTGGGTCTCTACACCAACACCACCACCACGTGGCCGCGCCCGCGCACCTTGGCTCCTGCGACGTTGAACTGATATCCCGTGCACGTTACCAATCGGTTATCCCACTCGAGAGCGAGTTTCATTGGTGTTTTGTGCATTATCTCGTTGTCAGAAACCGCTTAGTCCTGGATCCTGTCCCGGCAGACACAGGGCGTAAGGCAGGAATATACCCACGATGGGACGCCAGTCCATCACCGGGCACTGCGGGCAATTTAGTCTGCGAGCCAATTAAGCTATGCAGCAGCATGGTTTTTTTTTTGGACTGTGGGAGGAAACCGGAGTGCCCGGCGAAAACTTTCGCGGATTATTTAAAAGCCAGAATTCAGTCAGTGTGTTAGAAACATTGCGCATTCGCAATGGCGCAAATGAATACGTGATTGAATATTAACACAAGCAGCACATGAGCCGCACACATTTCACCTCTGCATCCTATAGAGATGTAGATTTTCAACGTTCGTCTCATCCCACGAGCAAGGCTCGTCGTGCTGCAGTGATGTACAAATTAGAAACCTCACTTCACCACCTGAGTCAAGCCTCTGATGAAGTTACGCCATCTAATGGCCATTAACTAATGAGATGCCAGGAAATTGGCGTCCCGTCTCGTGCTGTGCCCTATTATAGAGAGCTGTATTTATACATACAAAGATGCATTTTGTAAGCAGATTCATGGCTGTTTACTAAGCAGCAACATTGTTGATTCAAGACTCAACCCCATATGTAACGATCTAATACAATTACGATAATGAGAGTTTGCATACATTATTATGTCAGGTGGACAACTTAACGGTGTATACGCTTATTATTGTAATCAGTATCTGATTAACGGTATAATGTGAAATATTTGGTTGGTGTTGCAACATTCCTAACCATAAATATATCTTTAGCACCCTGATCAGCATTGTTTTGGCAATAATGTTATCGATGGACGTACAGTATTATACTATAAAACCCTCTGCGTGGTATTATCATAAGTGCGTTTTTTAAAGGTTAGAACTGAGGCATATTGGTCGCATTTGAAACGCATCTGATCTACAGAAGTCCTGAATAATGAATGATGGCTTTAAAACAAGGCAAAGCATCTCAAGGCTAACTAATACACACGCACGTGGCAAATCGTGAAGCCCAGTGATTTACTGCATAGGGCACATACGTTCAAACGTTCACGCCTCTCAAAAGTTTAATATTTTGAAATACAGTTGAGCTGTCAGCTGAGATAGATCTGAATAAAATATGACTTCTGCACACAGTGTCATTTGCAGTTCTGTGCAAAAGTTGTAAATTCACTAAAGTAGTCTGACAGACATTATGGTTGTTTTATGCAAATGTCCTATACAAAGTACGTGCCACTGCAGAGTGGCGTTACCCTACGTGACGCGTGCACCTAACATTTACCACTGCACTTCTTTGGGACATTGAGCTGTTGCTTGCAGTGTTATCTAATATTAGTACTACAGATTTGAAGGTGTGCTTTATGCAGGGCTTTCCGAGTGCAAAATTGCATCTCTACATGTCTCTGGTTTTCCAGATAAAGTCGGTTTTAATATAGAAGATGTGTGCCCCCTGCTTTCCACTGTTTGCACATAAGTTCCCCCAGCGTTGTCAGCAATGTGTGGATCCAATGTAATGCCATGCGCAAACGAAACAATCTTTGTAAGCTATACATGAACAATTACGTTTTCAATCAATAAATTGAACTGTTGTATACTACGTGAATGTGTAACGCATTTTCACCTAAAGTGTGCTTATGCATGTGCCCATTTCTGTAAGTAATTTTCGGTTTTTACTAAAGAAAATATTCGTAAAGAAAATTGTTGCGATAAAATGCGACCTTTTTAGTTCATTCACCGGCTATTATGCAGACAGTGACAAAATGTTTGGCTTCAAAAATGTGAATCAGCATGTACAGGCATTTTGTGTATGAATTGCCAAAGGTAGATGAGGTCTGATGCTACCAGAAAGTGGTGAAACTTTAGACAAAATTCGGACACATCCTGGTGTCTCTGCCCAATAGAGTATCAGGCTCGTGCTGTGAGTGCTCGGGTACCTATGGAGTCGTAACATCCGTGGCTCACAGATATAAGGTCTTGCCTGAGGAAGTTCGTTTACTGCCCGAGGCACCTTATGTGGAATTTGTCTAATACCGTTTTGCATGGGTTTTCTTCGGGTACTTCGGTTTCATCCCACAACTAAAAAACACTCGATAATTAAATTGGCCGGTAAAAGCGTACTATATAGGGTGCATTTTTTGGCAGAAATTGCTGACAGCGTGAATGTCTTCCCTCGGCTTCTCTGCCGTGTACCTGAAGCTCTGAGCCATTCCTCCTTTGAGCAAATCCCTCGACGGTGAACAAAGAGTGTGTGCCTTCTAAATTGTAATATCATCATCGTTAAGTCCATTACTCTATGGCCTTCAGCCACTGGGCTGGGATCAGCATTGCTACAGTCGGGACGAGACCCCCCATAGGCCCACTTGGTGCGGCCACGTAAGGGGTTAACGCACTGCGCTGTGCACCTGGTATCCTCAGTTTGATTTCCAATCACCGCTAACACCAGTGACGATTTTTTTGAACCAGTCCTAGATCTCCCCTAGGTCGACTCTGCCTCAATCGACTCTCTGGTGCGGCTGAACAAACATTGCCGCTGGACAGACAGAGGTTGGCGGGCGTGATCCTGGTCATCAGCTCCCTTGTGTGCCGTGCTGACCTTTATACATGCTGACTAACAGTGCTTGGACCCTGAAGTCTGTTAAGGGTATAAGGAAGGAGCTTTGTCTTTTTGTGTAGAAATCGTACGTGCTGCAGGTTTTGTATCTGCATCACTTGTCTCAATCTCGATCATCAAATGGTTTCTACTGTCTTCAGGATGATCTTCCACTCCCCAGGTTATGCTGGTGGCATTGCTTATCCATCGTCGGCTGGGCTGCATTGCAAACGGTTCCAACGCCGATTGGTGCAGCAGCCCTTGGGTGAGTGCTAGAGTTTGATTAATATGTCACTTGACTTGTGAACTGTCTTGCACTGGCTAAACCACACGTGAATTCTATTCCTGTGGGTTAAGCCAGTTGCTTTGTTTTGTGTGAGTGCATGCTGACGTGTGCCATGTCATTTGCGATTATCCGTATACAGTCGTGTTTTCAATAGACAAAGAGCATTTGTATGCATGCGAAAATAATACATTGGCACACACACCATCGCTGTGGGCTACTACTCGAGGCTTTGTGGAAGCCGTCCACTTTTCTGTCTTTGTCAGTGGAGGAAGAATGAAAATGCTTGGGACCGAAGCCAGAGGCATTGGATGTTCTGAAGAAAAATGTTCATTTAGTTTACAGCACTGTAGGTCATGTAATAATACAAACTCACAATGTATTTCGTGCAGCAGGCAACTTGATTGCAAACTATCTTTGTAAAGATTTGATTTGCCTGGAGAGATATATGTTGTCATTCTTTGTTTTTTTTCCCCCCCATAATGTAATAAAGAACAGATCATTTTGTACAAAAAACAAACCACACCACATTCGTCCAAACCTCTGTAATAGGCGCGACATTATTGGCAATGCCCCTTCAGGGCAAATACGCCAAAGATGGAAGAGTCGCTGTATACATTGTTGTAGGTTTTCACAGCTTTAACTGTATACAAAAGGCTTGTCAAATGATGTACATGGCGATTAATGTGACCATTGGATGAAAACACTGAACCTATCACTTTATGGATTGGTGGTGTCATTATTTAGCAACAGTTTGGCCTTCTGTGGACAGATATGTGCTGTACACAACTTGTATGTCCGTAGATATAGAGTATGACTATATTAAAGCATTTGTACAATTTTCATAACGCCAGAAAATTGTTATTCATTCCTAAAGGGCATCTAGGGTAATATTGAAAAGATTGAGTGAAAAGGTAGTGAGCTGTGTACATTTGTGTTAAATTAATATGTGTTTTAAAGTGGCATCCGTTAAATACTTCACATTTCATGGAATGCATGAGAGTAATGAACAACACATCTCATCAGAGTAAAATACTTTCAAATTGCCTGTGCCACTGGACAGGGCAAATAGCAATTGTTTTAAATGGCAAGTTTCAGTATTCTACCTGTCCTTTCCTTGATACTATTTTTTTTAAGTCTGAAAAAGTCAACTGGCTTTCAGAATGGCAACAATTTTCTGAACTATTCAAGCCTAACGGCATTTTCGCAGTAAACCAAATTGTTACAGTGACTGATAAGACGTGGTCATATTCCATGAAAACCCACCAGACATAAAAGTCACAGATGTGTGAGATAAGGTTTTTACTTTGAAATGTGTATCCTCAAGCTAGTTGTTTGTGCCATTTATTATCAAGGAAGTTGCAAATACATCTGCAGTATTATTAATGGCTTTCTCACTGAAAGGATAAAAAGGATCATATCCACTTATTAATGGATGGTTAAAACTTGTGACACACCATTTGTTTTTATCTCTTTAATTTGTCTTTGTTTGAGGCAAAAAACAAGTGTTACTGTGACCAAAAATCTCTCCTCAAGGGAAACGTAACTGCATGAAAAAGCTGCATGACAGAAATGGTGATACAGCAATTTGTCTGTGGCTTGGCATTATTGCGTGCCTTGAATAAGACAACAACCATTGTAGCTTGCTTGACTTTTAAGTCACATATGAGCCATGCAAGTGTAATGAAACATTCACAAAGCAATAATTTGAGCTTCCTAACTATTCCTTCTATATAATCATCTAAGGGTCAAAAGTATACTCTGGGAATATTAAAACGGCAGTTTGTCATTTAGTTACTTAGAATATGAATCTACTTCATGTCAAATGTCATGCAGTCACTAAATTATCTGTGGCCTATCAACTGCTGGATGAAGGCCTCGCAAAGTCATTGCAATCTTTCACGCTCTTGAGATGCATAAGTAATTCATATGGCGGTATATTTTGTGATACTGTATTGGCACTGATGCACAATACGCTTAACAACAAAGCCGTATAAAAAATATATGCAATTGGTGACATTTGAGTCACCCTTCCTCTGCTATGAATAAGGGCTATTGCCATAAATGTCACGGATTATATGGTTTTTAAGGCATTGTTGTTCATCATTGTCAGTTTTGTTTTCGTATAGGACATCAGCTCATTGTATCGTTTCATTTCCAGGGTGGACATGTTCCCTCCTTTGGCTGCCAATTTATCATTAGTCTCCACCACCAGCCATCATCTTATCCAGCAACAGTCAGTATAGTGTTTCCAACTTTCATATGTTTTCCAAACTAAGTGTTCATCTTGCCTGTCTCGGTGCAATTCTCAGCATTTGCTTTTTTGTACGGTTTTGCACCGTCTATTCATCGATCATAGCAGGCTATGTACTCCGATTGCAGATCTCATCTCATCTCATTGTCTGAAACCGCTTAGTCCTATACAGGGTCACGGTGAAGCCGGAGCCTATCCTGGCAGACACAGGGCGCAAGGCAAGGATATACCGACGATGGGACGCCAGTCCATCGCCGGGCACTGCGGGGTAATTTAGCCTGCGAGCCAAGCAACCTATGCAGCAGCATGCGTTTTGGACTGTAGGTGGTTGTAATTGTTGTCAGGAAATTTGCAGTGGATAATATTTCCTCAATTTTTGCTCGTCACTTTGTTTTGTTTTTAACTTAAATATTTGCATTCATGGCTATTTAAAATGTACAAGTGGCCAAATAGTCTGGATAAAAATATCATTGATGTAATTAATATCACAATCATTAGCTGCACAAATGTATATAACGTTAACATGTTATATATTAACTGGTTATATTAACATGTCATATTGATATGACTCAATTAATTCGGTGGATAATTTGATGTTAAAGGGGTTCATAACAGTATGTAGGTTATTGAACCTATTAGACCATAGGCACTGATTCTATGGCACTTTTTGCAGTCAAGTCGATCATGATGTGAAAGGAGATGGTTTTCATCTTTATGGTAATAATACAAAAGCTTCACACTCCAAATACACATCCTTCACGAGGTATACAATTTGAAAAAAAAAACACATGCTTGTGGCAACACATTCAAACAAAATCATTGGCCGACACCAGAGACAGCCTTATGACCTTGTCTCACCAGTGTTAGCTAAATGTTGCCAAGGCAAGCAGCTTAGGACATCACAGATGTCAATGCATGTGTAGCTCGGGTCGAGCTATTACATTAAGTCTTTACACACCATCTGTACACTGGCAAAAAAGGTTCCCATAGTTAAATTACAACTTGTATCCATTTCGTGGTAATTCACACAGGCATCGATATAAACCGCTAGGGTAGTGCAGTCGTAACGGCTGTGATCCCAGGATGTCCTGCCTGACGCAGTTCCATTACCACCTCGGGCACCTTCATGTGTAGAGTTTGTGTCTTCTCGGTTTGTTCTGCGTGGGCTTGTTTACTCCCATAACTAAAAAAAACCCAATAATTAATTGGTCGTTAACATAATAAATGGGATGCAGTGTCTGGCAAATGTTGGCGCCAGCTGACTACATTGCTGCTTTCCATCCTCACTGCCTCTGCAATTTTCTCAGGCCTCTGAATCGTTGTCGTTTTGAATCAATACTTTTGAAATTGAATTAATATGTGCACGTTGTAAATTGTATTTATTATTATTATTAAACCGGACGACAAAAACAGATTGAATGCGACACTTTGCAATGTCGGTGTCGTCGTGTGTGCTCTGTTCCTTCTTCTCCATTAAATTTAAAACCATTCCGTGTAATGTTTAATGAACACAATGTGTGCCATATTCACGCCACAAGAACTATAAATAATTAATTTGTAGTGTGCATACTGGCTATTTAGTACCTATTTGCTTTGTGCAGTTATTAAAAGTTGTTAAACAAATGCACCACTTATTTTAGGACATTTTTCTTATTACCCCCTTTTATTTAACTTGCATTGGGGGATGTTTGTAATGGTTAGAATCTTTGAGCACAACATTTAAGCATTTCCTATAAAGCGGGAGAGCTGAAATTTTGCACGCAGGCATTACTCAGATGACAATACAATCTCGTGTTAAAAGTTTGAAGACAGGTGACAAGGCGATCCTGGGCCTGCCATAGAAACGATCCTTTCTCTGTTACGGATCATCGCGAGCGGGCGCTGCGGGGAGGGCGGGCGGCTCCGATTGGTGGGACTCGGGGGCTCGCTAGGCCGTGCAGTGGGTGATAAAGTTTAAAGCACTAATAATAAAGAGTTATAATAATGGCAAGAGTTATAGTGGGGTTTTTTTTTAAAGATAAATATTCAACACAAGCAACCGAATGAGTGGATAGCGAGTCGCTAGTGCGAGATCGGAATTGAACTGAATTGCGAAATTAGGCGGGAAGGTAATAAATGGCTAAGACTAAAAAAAAGTGGAAAATAAAATAGGATATTAAAATATATTTTTAAAATGACCCACTTTTACCGCACTCCAAAGTAGAAAATAAATTTCTTGAACACAAAATCAATCTAGGGATACAGACTAAAAGCGGGTGGCCAAACACCGTGTATGACTACAATATTTTTTTCCTTTAATGAAAGCCTTTAAACCATACTGATATTAAGTGATAACTGATAGTTGTTCCTTTTACAAAACATTAGAAAAAGACGTATTTATGACAAAAATAATTGAAATGTAAATCTCACTATTATCAGTCAATCGTAAGTCACATTGTCAGTGTTTGGCCACCTGCTGTTAGTCTATATCCCTAGATAGATTGATTTTGTGTTCAAAAATTTTGTTTATTTGTTATCCTATTTTAAATGACTGCGGTAGTCCATATTGAATGGGATGGCGCCGTTGGTAGCACAGTCAGCGCTTAAGAAGGCTTGGCGGTTACATCAAAGTGAACTTTTGTCCAACGTCTAAAGACCACTGACAGATGAGCACTGCTCAATATTCTCTACGTACATATTTGTCGATTTATATGTCTAAATGAAGTGAATTTATCTTAAATTTGAAATCTTTATGGCAAAAGTACCCATAGCTTGAAAACGTTAACGTAATCATGTTGCAAACTACAATAAGTCTGTACATGCATATAAAGGCCCTAACTGTTGAGATTTTATACGTATTGCTTATGACGATATAAATAAAAAAAATACATTGTTATGATTTGGATATTATCGGGCTCTATTTGTGGAAGATAAAACAATACATTTTTATGTTGTACTCATACATTACTACATTTAAAAGAAAGCATGCTTGCCTAGAGATAATGACCCTACTTCGATTGTTATCAAAATATGGCAGCTATTGTTGGATGTAAGGAATGGCTTGAATTGGCATACACGTAGTCGTAGGACTAGTTTAAGATTCCACAACGACCATTTTAATCTTCTCTATACCACCCTTATCATGTTATGAAGTTGTGGCCATGGATGGAGGGGGGCACACACTTCAAATGACATGCCGTAAATCACGTTATTTTTACTCGGAACATATTTCAGTGTGCCCACTGCATGCCGCGTGCACTTGGCGAGCAGCTAAAGTAAAAGTCATGTGGTTCATTAACACATCTAACGTGATGCTGCTGTAGATGTGTGCACGTGAATAAATCTTTTGACTTGGATGTCGGGTGCTGATTAAAAAAAAACCGTTTAAAGCGGTTCGGAAACGGGGTGTCATGGGGTGTTGAAATGGTAGGGGGCTCTGTAGTTGGGAAATGAGAATCGAGTGTAATATGAGTAATTTTTTTCCTGTAGCTAAACACAGTCGCCCCATCTGGTAATCTACATGGAGCTGAACGGTGTTCTTTTGCAAACTCACGGTATTTCCCCTCGATGCAGAAACGTTACAGAAATACTTGGATGTTTGCAGGAAGAACACTGGTCGAGGAGTACAATAATAAAGAAAATATAGATAGTTTTGACCTATCAGATATATTTTTACTCATGTCGATTAATAGAGGTTTTCAAGGCTCGATGTGAATTGCTGTCCATTGTCGCCGTTCCTTTGGGATAGCTGTGTCAAGTGCTTTGGAGAGCAATTTTCAATGTCAATTAAATTATACATTGAACCCCCCCCCCCCTTTTAATATTAAAAATACGTTCTTACATTTGGTCCAATGGGAATTTATCAGGTTAAAATACCGGATTTTTTTGCTCTACCATTTGTTTTAGCTAAAATAAAAGAACCATAAATCATTTTTTTTTATACAAAAGCCGAATAGATGATTATAAGATGTTATTACAGCAGAATGTACTCGGTGAGCTTGCAAGCTCTAGATGCAGGGTTCCTGCGACACAACAAAGCTCAAACTGGTCACGACAGCAGTGTGTAAAGTCGCAAATGTCAAGTAACTCACTGCAACAATATGTGCAAAGCTGGTAGGAATCGTTGAGATATGAAGCTCTTAACAGATGTCTTGCGGGGAGGGGTAAGTTAGTTACAACGTCTCAGGGCACCGGGGACAATTTAGTCAGAACAAGAAACGCCGCTGGCCAGGTTAATTGGCCTGCGGAGTAAATTGCGCCCAAAAAGTGCCCTGCGGTCCACTGGCATCACATCCACGGTATAGCCCCACCTTGCGCCCTGTGTCTGCTGGGATAGGCTCCGCCCCCCTGTACAAGATTAAGCAGGTATTGATACTGACCTGATTACTGACTGAATTAACCTCGGCAGCAGCATGGCTGTGTACTGCTGACAATTCACATGTGGCGCAACCAAGATCGTGGCGGCGCCAGCTGGAGGAGCGCACATTTGTTTTGAATGTGGAGTTAATTCAACACAAAGTTAACCTCTCCTGCAAAGGTAAACACACGTGTAGCTCACACGGAGGAGACTGGTAACGCAGGCTCCCAGCCACGTACCGACGTTGGTACAGAGCGGATCAATATCAGGTTGCTGTGCAGCATTTCATTAATAATCTACTGTAACTGTTTCAAAACGATAAATATGTGCTTTCTTTTTTTAATGATGCAACTTTATTATGAAAATTCTGGCGATGCAACGTTGGCAGTGGTGCAGCACAAAACTAAACACATTCGTTAATAGCACTGCCTTAAAGGGATTTGTACGTTACTCTTCTTTTTTCTGTTTAAGGCAGGACTATTGCCAAATGTGTTGCCTTTATTATGAAGTCATTCTGTGTACGCATGAAGCAACATCACGCACATGCTTGCAACTGTCGCCTGTCTGGAGAAAGATCTCTCACGATCGAATCAGGCCAGCTCTACCGGCTCGCCGAGCGCGTGAACCACCTTCACTCGGCTCATCTTTGATAGGATAGGAGGCAAATGGTCAGACATGCTGGTCAGACATCTTGGGAGAGGTGGGAAAAACCCACATTATACCCCACCACATGAATCCTGCCGATCGAATGGTGTATCTATTTTCATTACCAGGTGGACAATGGCAGGATGGTTTAAAAAAAAAACTTGCACTTTTACAACTGCCATGCGAGGAGATTGAAAAAGGTGGTGTCTGGATTGCAAGTCCATTGTGTTAAAGCTGCACCACAACAGATTCAGTTCATATAGCGGATGAGCAAAAACACATAATTGGTAACGTGTGAAAATCACCAGGCTGTTGCTTTGACAGTCGAATGTGGCATGACGTAATTTACTCATTTTCAGTGGGATGAACCACCATTGTCAGAAATAGGCAAAATGATGGCCACACTAGTCACACGAATAGCATCTTTTGCCTTTATACTGAACAGTCAAGAAGAAACACTTTTCTCTACATGTAATAAAGCTAATATGAAGATCAAATTGTTTTTTTTTAAGAAATGAAGAGCAGAGTGCAAGATATTTTACACATGGCAATAACCCACCACGTGTAAGCATTAAATTGGTGGCACAGGATGTAAATAGCTTTTCTGTTTTGTGTGCAGTGTTTACATAACACTGCAATAGCTATTGTGTTCAATAGCACTTTGTCAAGGTGTTTTTGAGTCAAAATTCCTATCAGTATGCTTTATGTATGGGTAAGTGTCGAGGAGTGGGTGGTTTCCCAAGTAATTTAAACCACGTATGTTGTGCTATTATATGTCTAAACACTGGAAGCCTTAAAGAATCAAATGATATTTTTTATTTAAGCCTTGGATGACTATGAGTTTCAAACGAGGCGGTAATTCTTTCAAAAAACGCATTTATTTTCAGGATGAAACTTATCCCTGAAAGCACGAGACAATACACAATGCTTTCTGTTCAAAAAAAAGGTAACAAATTGGCATAAATGCCACCTTGCTTTGAGAACTCAATCGAGGTTGGAGTGAAATAACTGGACGCTTTAGAATGTCTCTTTCAATCTTGGTGATGGGGAGTAAGAATAACAGTAGTGTGTACATCTCTACTCAGTGTGCCTCAACTGAATGATATACGCATACTATTCAATTGATGCTAGACCTGCTTGCTTAAAAATCTTCAGTAAATGCTCCACCTGTTGGTATTATGTAATTAAATCTATGTATGTGATATTCAAATCATGCTTATATGACACTGTATGTTACATACCACACAATTACTCCATATATTACTCAGCATGCATCTGTGCTACCTGCTCATGATCACAATGATGCATTCCCTTTTAAATATTCATGACTTTTTAATCAACATTATTTAACAAAACATATTTTTTAGGAAAATGCAATGCGTAACACTCGTTTCAATGTCGCACTGAGTTAGGTGGGATTAATTGCATTATCTTTGTCTGTAGGCTACAGAGTGCATTTGAACATTCCCATGATTCACTGCTCAATAACTTTGATTACATTCGTCATTTTGTGACAATGCCACACCTGTGCTTCACGTTCGTGTTAACG
The DNA here is from genome assembly GCA_036362905.1 of Mordacia mordax. Lineage (NCBI taxonomy): Eukaryota > Metazoa > Chordata > Hyperoartia > Petromyzontiformes > Petromyzontidae > Mordacia > Mordacia mordax. Next base: position 21,016,659 of record JAZEWT010000012.1, read on the forward strand.
AAGCACACAGTATGGGTTATTTATACATCAGGCTTAAAAACTGTTATTTTTCACAAAATAATAGGATTGTAAAAATGTACTGCATCAATTGAAACATTTGGTATAAGTAATTTAGAGAAGCAGAGTGCTGATGAAAACTAGGTTCACTGCAATCACAAACACAGCATGAGCTGCTAATAGCATGTGCAGCTCTCAAACGGAATGCCGTGTAGCCTGTGCGTCTACCCCTAACCCTTTGATAGCAGGTGCAGGGGTGACCAAAGTGATATATCACCAATCAAAATGTGCAAACAGAATGTCACAGCTTCGGAAATGTGGCATTGAGTGTCGTTTGATGAGTGTGATTTGCACCCAGTTTTATATAACTCTTATTACCATTATATTCCGTCAAATATTGATTGCTGGTACACCTCAGTGTTCATTAAGATACATCACACCATGACCCCATTGGTGATGGGTAGTAGGTTAGCATACCTCCTTAACTGTAGAATTATGAAATTTGTATTTACATATGCTTATATATAAACATGACGCGTCATGATCTTTTGAAACTCAAGCCATCACTGGCCAATGATAAGTAGACGTAGTTTTGGGAGGGGAATCCGTGGCATATTCTTGTGAGCTACATTCTGACATAACTGTACCATCCTGTTCTCAGTTCCCGTATGAATAAGTAAAACATATTTTTGACTCATAGCCTTTCACCACGGGTGGCATAGTGGTGCAGTGGGTAGAGCTATCACCTTGCATTAAAAAGGTCCCAGGTTCGATTCCTGGCTCAGGTGACTTTCTGTGTGGAGTTTGCATGTTCTACTCATGCCCATGTGAGTTTATGCCAGGTACACCTGTTTCCTCCCACCATCCAAAGATGCGCTGCTGCCGAGATGAATTGGTCTGCTGAGTAAATTGCCCCAAAAACTGTGCCCTGCGATGTACTGGCGACATGTCCTGAGTGTTCCTATGCCTTGTGTGCCCTCTGTCGGCCGGGATAGGCTCCACGACCCTGTGCAAGATTAAGCAGGTATTGATAATGAATGAGCTTTTCACCAACAATTTTGTGATTCCTAGTTGATGTTTCTTTTGTTCTGTTTGGCCGAGCAGTGCGTCGCAAAGCCGCGCAGGCAGTTTACCAAGAGGTCCCGTCTGCCTCTCACGCAGGAAGAACCTCAGCTCCAGCCTGAATTCAACCTCGTTTATTTCACGATCCACCGCGCTTTCACGACTCGACGAGACCGTCTGAGTGTGTTGTCACCGTGTGAGTGTGAGAGAAAGAGAGAACGAGAGGGCACGGGTGCACAAAACACCGCTGTATTTGTGTGTGTGTGTGGCTCTGTTTGTGGCAAAAACGGATGGCTCCTTATTGGCCAACCATGTTATCTATGCCGATGATTGGGTAATTGTTGCTCATTCTGAGGAGGAGTTGGGGGCTCTGCTATTGAACCTGGAGAATGCCACAAAGAGGTGGGGTCTTACCATCAGTCCCACCAAAACCAAGCACCTGTCTGGGTTTTTGGTGCCCCCGGGTACTCCACCTCCTCAACTCTCCATGAGTGATGGGGCAGTTGTGGAGACAGTGGAGAAATTTACATACCTAGGCAGTGTGCTTATGGCCAGTTACGGTTTGACAGCGGAGGTCTCGCTCCGAATCAGTCGGGCAGCATTATCGTTTCATCGGCTACGTAACGCTGTGTGGAAGCTGCCTGGCCTGTTGCTCCACACGAAACTTCGGGTCTTCTCAGCTGCAATCATGTTCTGTCTTCTCTATGCTTGCGAAACGTGGACCCCCCTGGCGGAACATCTGCGCCGTCTATAAAGTTTCCGGCTTACCTGCAAATGATCCATCCTGGGCTTAACCAGGTTGGATTGTGTGAGGAGCTCACATTCTCGAAAGATCAGGAAAAAGTCCTATTGGTGAGCTCCTCCGGCAGGCGAGGCTGCGGTGGCTGGGTCATGTAGCCCACATGCCCAGCCACCGCATGCCCAAGCAGTGGCTATTTGGCCGGATAAAGGCGGCTGAACAGGTGCGGCACGAGCTAGGGAAGAGATGGACTGATGTGCACAGGATGACCTGGAGCTGAGTGGACTTGCTGAAGATTGGTACCAGCGGTGTCAAGTTCGACCTCTGTGGAGGAGGATCGTGAAGGACACTACGAGGCAGTTGGAGGCAGTCGCCCTTTAACAACAACGGAGGGCGGAGGAGCGATGCTCACAACAACGAGCGCAGTGTCAGGCTGCTAAAACACAGCAAGTTGGCACAGTGGGGAGCATAGGTGATGCATCTGCCAGTCATCTCAGTCAGGCAGCCAATAACACCTGAGTGTCCCATGACCTGTCAGCGAGCCTTCGACACTTGACGTGGCCTCAAGGTGCATATGGCCTGGCACAGGCGCCGTGGTGACGTCAATGCTATTTAGTGGCGAATGGCGGTTGTTATTGTTGGTAAAAACGCAATAAGTTCCGAAGGGTAACCAGCTGCGCGCACGGAAAATCTCGTGCACAAAATGGTGGCTTCTCTAAGCTGCTCTCACGGACACGATATGATGACCGATGACGTTACTAGCGGGCGCGCCGGGCTTGGCCGAAATACTGCATGTAATTAACATAAGCTTAAGGTAAAGGAGTGACAACGAACGCGCACAACGACAAACACGTGACAGCGCGAAGAGCAGGAAACGGCGGACGAGAGAGTCCGTGCGAGACCGTAACATCTTTCGTCTGATCAGATTAGTACAATGCTCTTGTATGGTATACACCGTCCTGCACCCAACACTACGAAATGGATAAAATTGTCACGCGAGCAAACATGTCCCCTGTTAAATCCATAATGGGCATGTCGGTGATTTGACCAAAAAAAATTCGTTTCTGAATCAAGTGAAAAATGAAATGCGTTGAATGGTCTTTGCCAGTACCAATTCTTCTCTGCTTCAAACTCATGTGAACATAATTGTTTGTTCAGGTAACCAACTGTATAAGTCATTAATTTTCTACTCATTGTAATTATGTCTAATTTGTTTTAGATCCTAGTTATGTCTCACCTAAGTTGATAAACAGGACATTAGTTCTTTGTGCAGTGTGTGATTACCAGCACTAAGGAAACAAAGTGGCCAGGTATGGTGCTGGCCATACCCACCCTCTCCTTTAATAAGTACCACTAAAGAGTTGCCATAGCCATGACATTTCTGCTTGCAATTGAAATCATGTCTAGTAAAACTGGGATATCAAATTAATTATCGAATGTATTACTCGTTTAATTAACAGTTTGATTTATCGAATTTATCGGAGCCAGTTGAGGTGGTTCGGGCATCTGGTAAGGATGCCCCTGAAAGGCTCGCCCGGCCTTATCAGGCACGGCCCACTGGGCGGAGGCCTAGGGGCCGACCCAGGACACGCTGGAGGGTTTACATCCTTCGGCTGGCCTGGGAACGTCTGGGAATCCCCCAGGAAGAGCTGGAATCTGTTACTGAGGAAAGGGATGTCTGGTCCCACTCTCCTTGGACTGCTGCTACCGCGACCCTCACCAGGACAAGCGGTTTAGCAAATGGATGTATGGAGGTTAGTCTATCAACGCTAAACACGCGGCCCAGATATCAATTCGAGCCACTGAATTGATTAGCTGATTAGAACCTTTCGAATCACCTTGCACTAGCATTGAAGTCGATTTTCTGTTAAACATCTGTGGGAATCGATTCCCTTTAAACATATACATTGCATACTGCGTATATGCATATAATACACTCGACAAGTCAGGACCCGTAATGACAGCACATAAATGGGCTGACTGGGGAACTGCCTGCTGTTATGAACCCACGCAAGACATGACAGTAATTGATTAAAGTGTATATCTGGTTGAATTGTCTGATGCGATGCTAAATATGATGGTGTTTACTCACAATTCCCTACTTGTGACAATAATCTCATTGTAATCATTGTACAGGAATACAACAGATGTCTGAAAGGCTGTATGTATTCAGTATGTATGACATGCAACATCTTAATGAGAACTGCTGAGAGGTGTCATGATTTTGTTCCGTGATATATTAAAATCGATATACTGTAATGAAAAGGATTCAGAGGTTAAGTGATACAAAAAAATATACATGTCCATTTGAAAGATTGAAGGTGTGTGGTGTCAAGCCTCGTGCCGTGCCAGGCTAGGTGCATCTGCACACCCACACCCAGGATTGTGCGTGAGTGGGAGGTGCCGAGTGATGGAAGGGTGATGCCGGGTGGGTTGTCGCGCCGTGCCAGGCTGGGTGCACGACGACGGTCGTGCCGTGGGGTCGGCTCATTCGCCAGGTTACTGCGGGTCGATTGGGCTGGGTGCGGGATGATCTGATTGGTGGGTTTGAGTGAGGTGGACTTAGCCCCGAGGCGAAAAGATCGTGTGACCGGGTGACGTCAGATGGAACCTGGAAGAAGGGGTTGGAGGGAATATAAGGGGGGACGTGCGGAGGCTATGGGAATTAGTCATGTGGGAAGGTGCCGGCTGACCAGTCACGATGTAGAGAGTCGTGTGGGAAGGTGCCGGCTGACCAGTCACGATGCAGAGAGTCGTGTGGGAAGGTGGCGGCTGACCAGTCACGATGCAGAGAGTC
>JAZEWT010000012.1:21056189-21066928 GCA_036362905.1 Mordacia mordax
TCCACACAGAAAGGCACCCGGGCCGAGAGATTCGAACCCGGGACCTTCTTGCTGTGAGGCGTCAGCGCTAACCACTGGGCCACCGTGCCGCCCAGATGGCTGTGTTCGATGGGTAAATGCCCAACTGGAGCAGATTGCTTCGAGGCCAGGCCCGGAGAGGAGCGCACAACGCGCCGACTGCTCGACCGGAGCAACTCAACCCGTAACGGGCTCCGGCAATAGCGACAAAGTGATTACAGCGCGATCAGATAACTCTGTGATAAGCGTGCGCCTGATCCCGGCTGCCAGCTGCACGTCAGCAGCCTCCGTGTGTCGGCTGCACAAGCGGCTACCGACCGCTGTCCGGCGTGTCACGGCATCTGCAACCCCCTGGGCTGGGGAGCCAGTCCTGACCACCACCACCACCACCGGACTCGAGGACAACCACCCTCGCTAAGTCACAGCAACATGAACCGTCATCGCCACTCTGTGGCGGTGATTTCACCACAACGCCTGTGCCAGGCCATACGCACTTTGAACCCGCGTTAAGTATCGAAGGTATGCCGACAGCAGGTGAAGGGACAGACCCTGATGTGAGGGGTTGCCTCACTGAGATGAGTCATGCACCTGCAAGCATGCGTTGCTCTGTAACCATGAGAGCGTAAGCGCTTCGCAAGAGTATTGGTTATATCCCGTCTTGTGTCGTGTCCTACAACGCCGTGCAGCATAGTGCGGTACAGGTCGTGTCCAGTAGACTTGGCGAGTGATGATTACGTGCTGTGTCATCATATCAATGGAGTTAAGTTATTGATGACGATCGTTCAATCGTGAACTGCCTCTGGATCTATTTGTGTGGTTGCGTAGCCCTTTGCCTCTCCTCACCATTTGTCCTGCAGTGCCCACTCTTGCAGGCATCCCACTTTGGGCCTTCTCCCCTCAACTCTGATCTGAATATTTGTCGCAAGTAACTCCTGCTAAAACCGTGGCGTTTGTGACCGTGTCATCCCTGTCAATCGCAAAAGACAAAAAAACCCCATCCTAACAGCCTTAATGTATTGTAGGGCCACGTGTTCGCAAGTCTCACCTATTAATAGGGCGGCACGGTGGCCCAGTGGGTAGCGCTGTCGCCTCACAGCAAGAAGGTCCCGGGTTCGAATCTCGGCTTGGGTGCCTGTGTGGCGTTTGCATGTTCTCTCCCCGTGTCTGCGTGGGTTTTTGCCGGGCACTCGTTTTCCTTATGCAGTCCACATAAATGCTGCTGAATAGGTTAATTGACTTGCAGACTAAATTGCCGGCAGTGCCAAGTGATGGACTGGCGTCCCATCGTGGGTATATCCCTGCCTTGCGCCTTATGTCTGCCGGGATAGGCTCCAGCTCACCGCGACCCTGTACAGGACCAAGCGGTTTCTGACATTGGGATGAGAGGAGACCTATGAATAATTGTCACGCACATAGGCAGAGGCAACAGACGCCATACCGCTACACTCGTTTACCTAGGTACGGGGGTGACGTCACACTAGGTAGGCGGTGATGTCACACCAGGTAGGGGGTGGGGATGAGAGGGGGGGCCAGGAGCAAGAGGTATGGGGGAGGTGGCCAGAAGTTCGATGAGGAGGTGATGCTGTTGGTCATAATAAAGGAAAAATGCTCCTTCTCTGCGTATCTGACTGTTTTATTACAACTGCGCTTCATACTCCGAGGTGTGTTTACTAAAACCGCAATTGAAAGGAATTATGACCATAGTTCTGCTGAAATTGATGCAAGTCTCCCTGGATAAGCGTGTTTGTTAAGTAATAAATAATTTTAGTTAAAATTATTGTATTCAACCAGTACATTGCTCAAGGATGTGAAACAAATGGCACTAATTGTTCAGTAGATGTTTTATATTTACAAATGTGTGTGTATATAGCATTTTAATCCATAGCCATCATGCCAGATTATACGTGTGCTCTTTTGTAGATAAATGTTAACTGCCTGCATGCATGGGTATATTCTCATCTGCAAAATCGGTTGCCCTAAACAGCTGATGTTCCTCTTAATTTATAGATATGTATCATACAAATAAAGACTGTGGAGTAGAGTATAAAAACGCATCTTTAGTCAATTAAAATTGTTGCTAAAATGACAATGTGGTTATGTGGTTCAACTATGCGCGATTGCACAGGAATGCAGGAAACCCAATGCGGTGCATTGAGTGAGGTCCATAATGCCATGGGTTTCACAGACAAACAAGTATTACAGGTAATTACACTAGTTTAACATCCAGGGTGCATTTGGCAGGTGACTTTGGTGTTCATAAGAAATGAACTCAGCTGTAAAATTTGTCTGATATATTGAAAATCATGGAGATCCTTATTATTACTTAGCCTATGGCACTGAAATTCATTAATCCAGGCTCTGAGTATTTCAACTAGGTGCCATCATATACATGTCCTTGTTATTAACCAGTTAACTACCGTCCAATGCAGTCTGAATATATTTGTGTTTGCACGTCTGATATTTGATCGTGAAAGGTGTAGATATGTCTAAAACTACTCGTGGCATCTGCTAAATAATAAGCGAAAATGATTGTTTGCAACGGGCGGCGCGGTGGCGCAGTGGTTAGCGCTGTCGCCTCACAGCAAGAAGGTCCCGGGTTCGAATCTCTCGGCTCGGGTGCCTTTCTGTGTGGAGTTTGCATGCTCTCCCCGTGTCCGCGTGGGTTTTCGCCGGGTACTCCGGTTTCCTCCCACAGTCCAAAAGCATGCTCCTGGATAGGTTGATTGGCTCGCAGACTAAAATTGTCCCGCAATGCCCGGCGATGGACCGGCGTCCCGTCGTCGGGTGTATTCCTGCCTTACGCCCTATGTTTCCGGGATAGGCTCCGGCTTCACCGTGACCCTATATAGGATTAAGCGGTTTTAGATAATGAGATGAGATGAGATTGTTTGCAACTAGTACATTGCTCAAGGGTGCTATAATAAATGCACGTAATTCTTGAGTATATGATTCCTGTTTATAAATGGTTATATATAGTATTCTCATCCCTGTACATTGGGTAGTGCGGTGGCGTAGTGAGTAGCGCTGCTGCTTGACAGCAAGAATATCCCAGGTTCGGTTCCCAGCTCGGGTGCTTCTCTGCGTGGAGTTTGTGCGTTCCATCTCCGTGTCCGTGTGGATTTTCGCCAGGTACTCCGGTTTCCTTAACCGAATGTAAAACACTGCATTAGCGATTTGCATCCAGAGGGTGGTCCAGATGTATTGTGACCACCATTTAATTGACTATTAACATTCTTCTGGTGCTCCGGCATTGCTGTTTTAATTAACCCTTACTTATGTCAGATGGCTGATACGAGTTCATATTCTGTTGACAAAAGGCTTGTAGTGAGCAGTGTAGGGGGTCCTGAAAAATCACAAACCAAAAAACCCTATGAAATGGGGGTCACAAGACATCTGTACCACCCTGTAGCGTAGGCAAGGTAGTGTGACAGTGATGTCTTGCACAGTTAATTGGGTTCCAGCTGCTGTGTAGCCACAGCAAATGCAACACAATGCCTAGCCATAGCCAATACAATACAATGCCTAGCCATAGCCAATACAATAGAGTGTGTAGCTACAGCCAGTACAAGTATTGCAGATTTCCGGGGATGGTCGACTCGGCAAGAGAGCAGTCTCAGCAAAACCAGGGCAAGGTGGTGAGCCTAATGGCCTCACCATCCTCTTGTGCACCATACCAGACTTTATTCATACTTTTCTAACAGACCTGGCACCAACTGTCTGCTGCACATGGGGACTGACTCAGTCCATTTTCCTCCGTGGACAACTTTGTTGGGAAGTCCTATGGTCAGACTTGCCGCCATCATGCGATCGTGGACTTTCCACCACTTTGCTCAGGGCTGTAAGCAGGCCATCAGCACTGCCTCAGTGCTCGTTTGAGCAGAATATCTCTCTGACAGGGTAGCACATCGGTAATGTCTGCGTCTCACAGAAAGAATCTCCTGACCAAGATGGTTCGATTCCTGCCTCGGGCACCTTTTTGTGTGGAGTTTGTGTGTTCTCCCCCTGTTCTGCGTGAGTTTCCTCCAGGTTGTCTGGTTTCCTCTCACAACTAAAAAAAAAGCTCATCAATTAGCCGATACTATCAGAATTATTCTAATGCACAAGGACGCATTGTCTGGTAGGTTGGCACTGCTTGCCAATGTGGATCCCTCCCCCCTCCTCCATTTCCTGCAGAGCTTTGGGCCTCCGAGTGAATGAATGGAATAATTTAATAATATATTAACGTGATTATATGCAGGAGCGTCATCTCACCAAACTACTTGTAGCAGCTTACTAGATGCTTCCTATGAACATGAGTGAATGCTTTCCATGGTGATGACTGGCTTGAAGCAAATGCCCCTAAGCAGCCACAGGGGAGCACTCACTTGTATGTTTACGGTTCTCGTGGGTCCTTAACTACAAGGGTGAGATGTGTACAAGCATGGCATACGGGTGGAATTAGAATTAATTGTGACACTAATTTCCTTCAGGTTTTATTCACGGATGGCAAATATTTATTTTTGCACGTGTATATGCTTACCCTGAATATACCATTTATTCTTCATAGTGCACATATGGTGTGCTTCAAATGGATGTTAAAAATACGTATCTTGTAACTCACCAGGAGGAAAGCCTCAGACTCTAGGGTAGTAATAGTTCTGCAGACACAAATCAATCAATTAATTTTCCTGTGGCTAGTTAGACCCAGGGGGACCTGTGGCAGCTGCCAGAAGCCTAAACACACGTTCGTGTAAGCACGCACAAACACTCGTGAACACGCCGTTCTTTAATCTTTGGCTCAGCTGTGCTGCTTACACAAGGCATTTCACGAGTCTCTAGGTCTTAAAGAACAAGGTCATGTCAATGACATATAAGTAGTACACTCGGGTTGGGCTATTCAGATTGAGCCAGAAATATGAATGGGCCAATCTCCCGAGACACTCAGTGTAGGTAAATGGTGTGGGGAGTTTTATTTTTTCCCGTTGAAGGCAAGATTATTTTTTTAGGCAAGCAAGGTGCATTCAGTTAATTATGTTTATATTTCAATGCACGTGTTAATTAAGGTTAAGCCATATTTCATTATTAATACTCTTGGGTTATCGTTCGTAGATTTTTTTTTTCTAAAGTAGCACCTGGGTAGAAAAAAAGCTTGATAAATTCTCTATTTATGTCATGATTTCATGTTGAAAGAACATTTTTTTTGTGTCATTTTCAATATTTTTGTTAATTTAATACATATAAAAAACTCCAGTGATTGGTTTCTTATGGTGAAAAAAATGAATATAAAGAAGTAGTGAAATGTACGTGACGGATTTTTAAAAACTATATTTCAGATGATCATCGATGGCTTGGCACTTGCACAACTCCAGACATTGAATATCGTTGGCTCTTATATATTTTATCCAAGGCGTGAATCTTTTCTTTATTTTTTCATCATAAAACTGACAATATAACCATGTGTTTTGGTAATCAATTGCAATTAAATTGTACGTAGATGATAAAAAAAAAATATTGACTGACGTACCTTACAGTATACAGAAAGTGTGTGGAATTGTAATGCATAGGACGGTTATGCAAGTTGACATTTTTTTTCTCTGTATTTTAATGTTACTTATTCCGAGGATGAACTTTTTATGTACATACAAAAACAATCAGTGCTAGCGCTAGGCATATGCATATTAAGCAAATGCTTATGGCACCGAGCTGCTCATGGGCCTCCTCTATTCGCATTATTTTATTATTTGATTTCATCAGAACTTGCCTCGGGGCCCAAAAACGATTTCAGCTTCGGGCCCACAATGGTCAATGAAAACATCCTTGCAATTTGGACTGATATGGAAGGATGTAACGATGTCACGATTGAATAAGTATTACCTCTGATAAACATGCATGGCGTGCACAGGAAATGAGTGGCTAGGCATAAGTGATACTTAAAATGAGAGAAGTCGTGTGTTTAATCCAGAATCAGGCGCTCTCAATGAAGGCATACGGAGCGCCTACACAACTAGACTAAAACATGGCTGTACATCTGATTTGGTGGATTTATTGTATCGCGGCCAAACAAACCTATACCAGCATATGGTTGAACACTAAGTGGAGGGACAGTTTGTACAGAATCATTTTAAGTGCTTTCTTAAGAAGTGGCTGGAGATTATCAATCCTCCGCTAATCCGACCCTGTAAACACAACATTTCTGTTGTGTTTGTGGTAGCAAACACAACATTTCTTTTTTTTACATCCATTTTTACATCCATTGGTCCAGTCGGTAGCACTGTCGCCTCGCTGCAAGAAGGGCCTGGGTTCGAGTCTCGGCTCGGGTGCCTTTCTGTGTGGAGTTTGCATGCTCTCCCCGTGTCCGTGTGGGTTTTCGCCAGGCACTCCGGTTTCCTCCCACAGTCCAAAAGACATGCTGCTGCATAGGTTAATTGGCTTGCAGACTATATTGCCCTCAGTGCCCGGTGATGGACTGGCGTACCATCGTGGGTATATCCCTGCCTTGCGCCCTGTGTCTGCCGGGATAGGCTCCGGCTCACCGTGACCCTCTACAGGACTAAGCGATTTCTGACAATTACATGAGAGATATCTTTTTCATGACAGCATCTTTTAAAACCTGAGCTACATGCACATCAGTGCCATCCTTATAAAGGATACTCAATAGTTATGGTGGCTCGTTACATGTCTGCCACTTGTGCACATTTGCAGAGTGTAGCACGGTTAGCATTATCTGAAACCGCTTAATCCTATATAGGGTCACGGTGAAGCCGGAGCCTATCCCGGAAACACAGGGCGTAAGGCAGGAATACACCCGACGACGGGACGCCGGTCCATCGCCGGGCATTGCGGGACAATTTTTAGTCTCCGAGCCAATCAACCTATCCAGGAGCATGCTTTTGGACTGTGGGAGGAAACCGGAGTACCTGGCGAAAACCCACGCGGACACGGGGAGAGCATGCAAACTCCACACATAAAGGCACCGGAGCCGAGAGACTCGAACCCGGGACCTTCTTGCTGTGAGGCGTCAGCGCTAACCACTGGGCCACCGCGCCGCCCTAGCACGGTTAGCATGTGTGTTAATACATCCGCACAGGAGACGCGAGCAAACCGCGCTGCTGTCACAGCCCTAGTGGGTGGCATGATGTTAACATCAGCATGGTCCGTCGTGTATTGCCGTAACGAAAAATGTAGATTTTTCACATTCGTGTACATAATATATGCGAAGGTTACAACGAGCGTTTGAAATGCTAAACTTTCAAGGTGGTAACCCCTGCTAAAATGTTAAGGTTTATTTATTAAACGCGTTGGGAAGCTCATAAAATCACTGTTGTTCACAATTTTTTCTTACAGCTCATTCTATTGGACCACAATTTGCGTTGAAAAATTGGACTGAAATGAGAAAACATCAATTGTAAAGCGTTAATATCTAGTTCATTCTGATTACCATGGCTCTTTGAAGGCCAGGACGCTTATTGAAGCAGCTGGGTTAAGTGACACACATTATTTTGGCTTCATAGACTTTATGATAACTTCCTGGAATTCCTGAAGGTGATTGCAGTTTCAAGTGAAAAGAAAAAAGGCACATTAAATGCGCGTGTACGCGACTATTTAATATGGTTGGCTTCAGAGCGAAGTGGATGGTCTTGTGGCAGAAATGTGTCCAGATAATGAGATTTTTGGCCTCGCCTAAAAATCTATTGCAAAATAACAGGAGGAATAGAGAACTTCCTGTTACTTTTTTTCCGTGATGTAGATGTTTATTATTACAGCAGAACGTACCCAGTGAGCTTGCAAGCTCTAGATGCAGGATTCCTGGTGACTCAGCCACAGATAAAAGTACATAGAAAAAGAAACCTCTTATGCACAACTGTATCGCTCGCGATGCCTAGTCTCCAGTTATCTGTGCAACTGTTTTCCTCTACCCCACGATCATTCGAATTTTTTTAACTAAGCATTGCAATACTGTTTCCTCTTATATGCTTCTTCACCAACGTATTCATACAGTCATCCATTAATCCATCTGTTTATTCATGCATTCGTTCATATATATTCTTATATTCATTAATTCTTTCAGCTATTAATTCATGCATTTATTCAGAATCGGTTTATCAAAATTACACTGCGTTAAATTTTACTATTCGTCATCTTCACTGCTATTAGCCAGTGTGTTTATACTGTCAGGTGAATGTCTTGCTGTAATGTTAGCATCAATAATGGTCCAGCACGTGTACTCATTTTATTACTTTGTCAACACGGTTCGTCTCTCGTATGCATTCTTCTCATTTTCACACACAGTGACAATGACCACCAGGTTTGAGAGACCACGCAATCGCTCTGCACGACGCTGCACCAGAGCACCAGCAAGAGGCTGCACTGGCAGTGGAAATCCGCGGACAATAGGAGATGGCCCAGACACAACTACCATGCCGTGCGATTGCTCAGTGGATTTGCGAGTCAACATGCGAGCACACAGCGGGAGAGTTCACCGGAGACCATGCAGGTGCACTGGGAGGATGCTACAGCGTGGCAGCAGACCAATGGCTCGGTAGGTAACTGCATGGGAAGACGGCATCTTCTTTTGCAACTTCAACCCATGGTAATCAGTCTTGCTTTTCGAAGCAATCATCAGTCTAGCCTCGTTATCCTCAATTCATTGTCACCGTCAATGCATCGTCATGATATGGCTAACTATTGTAATAGGATTACACAAGAGAGAGAGTTTTAGACTGCTGTGTTGGTGGTGGCATTGGTTGGTTTGGCCACGATGATATCTCGATCTGGGTTTCTTTGCATAGATGGTTTCTTCGAGGTATACATTCCATGCAGCTCTCTCTCAAACGATTGTTACTCTAGAGCAGCTACCACTTCCCTGTATGCTAAGGAGCATAGAACGGAAACATTGATTACATCAAGGGCAGGAGATGTCTTGATCATATCATTAGAGAAGTATGGCTTTGGGTAAAACAGAACGGTATTTGGGGGGTGGCACGGTGGCCCAGTGGGTAGCGCTGTCGCCTCACAGCAAGGAGGTCCCGGGTTAGAATCTCGGCTCGGGTGCTGCTTTCTGTGTGCAGTTTGCATGCTCTCCCCGTGTCCGCGTGGGTTTTCGCCGGGCATTCCGGTTTCCTCCCACAGTCCAAAAACATGCTGCTGCATAGCTTAATTGGCTTGCAGACTGAATTGCCCGCAGTGCCTGGTGATGGACTGGCGTCCCATCGTGGGTATATCTCTGCCTTGCGCCCTGTGTCTGCCGGGATAGGCTGCGGTTCACCGCGACCCTGTACAGGACTAAGCAGTTTCTGACAATGAGATGAGAAGGATATTTGGGTCCAGAGAGCCTGAAACGAGAGACAGACCGGGTATGGAAAAGTGGATATTGTTTGGTGGGACAGAATCTTTCTGATCTAGAAAGAAGTTAACAATTATGATTGCAATTCGAGAGCGCTTTTCACCCGAAGGGCACAAAGCGCTGCACAAAGCTGCGGAGAGAATGGCACGTCAGCACCAACGACAGAGAAATACTCCGTCTTTATTACTATTGTGGCACAGTACGTCAGTGATTGCATGTCAGTGCATTAAATACACAAACCTACTGCAGATAAACCCGTTTGTTTTTGTTGTTTTGAGATTGCTGTCTGATCAACAACCATCGTATTTTACGGGAAATCCGAGACATAATACAACTCAAAGCAAAACAATTGTCAAATGAATGCATTTTATTCCTCCTGAGAAATTGTATGTGGTACAGTGAACCAACAAGTTAAACACTTACAAAATCTTGTCACCACTGGATTTAAAAATGCTCACTAAAGGATGAAAACCCTTACTACATCGGTTTAACAATGTGTGGTATGACGTTTTAAATACAAGATTAGTTCAAGAAATAATATCCTCTCATAAACCGCTGCCTTTTCATGTCATTCTAAATAATCAAAAGGTGTTCATATGTGATTAAATGCACTTCACCGGATCTGCATGATAATGTAATTCACATCGAGTCTCCTGCAACCACTGAGACTACACCAGGCATTGTTTTTTTTGCCAGAATTGCACATTTAATAACGGTATTAACAGTGTGTTAATGCATTTTTCCCTGAATTGTACAATTCATAATAGCGCTATGGTAATGTATTGAAAAAACTATTTAAAGTTGCTGTACCAACATGTTAATTATACAATTGTAATGACTGTACTGTCGTTAGATTTAGAATTAGGTTTTTAATGTTTTTAATTTCAGAACTACAAAATATTCTGTAAAATGTAGTGCGACTTTGCAAACATAAGCAGTTGTTATGTAAAATATACAATAGAGTTCCCGTATATCATACACATTAGGCAAACAGCAATGGTTAAAGACCTGCTTTATTAATTTTCCATTAGGGCAAGATAGGAAGGAGGGGAGTTAGAACAAGTTTCATGACTGGAGGGGAAGGGAATTGAGATAGTAACATGAAGGGACCCCTAGTGGGTCCTAGAAAGTTATTGGAGTTCTAACATCACCACAGCCTCCCAGGCCACATCCTCCCTGCCCCCCAGGCCAGCCACCAGGGCCAGTATGGAAAGAACAAAAAAAAAAGCAAGGACCTGTCACCCATCTCCATCCTCCACCATCCCATTATCCAAGTAGCCCCCCCATCTATAAAGGGTGCCGCTTTGTGATACATATTAGTACCCGGAGTGATAGGGGAACAGCCCCAGAAATTAAATCCAAAAGGTCCACTTCAATTGACTTCTAACTCACACTCCAA
>JAZEWT010000012.1:21066933-21085311 GCA_036362905.1 Mordacia mordax
ACAAGAAACGTAAGTAAAAACATGAAACACAAAATGATCATATCATTACACATTCATCGTGTCCCAGACCATGCAAAAAAATGTAATTGAATATAATCATGTCCCGAATTACTTTGAGTGAAGAGCTGTACAAAACATGTCCCAAGTGTCAGGGAACAGTCGTCAAATCATAACCAGAGTGTGTGTCAGTAATGTGCAGCCAAGAAAAACATGTCCTTGAACAGCCGAACGTAAGTTCATGTCGCACGTGGGTTTCAGTGAACTACTGTGAGGTGAGGTCAGTTACTGTGAATTAATCATGTTCTGAGAGATTGTCAGCGTGTCCTGAGTGTCAGAAAACAGCGACGAGATCGTAAGAGTTTCAAGTGAGTTGCTATGAGTGGGTGTCCATAAACAGTCGTAATGTCTCCAGCGGGTTACAGATTGACAGTGGGAAGCTGTTGAAATAAATGGTACTTTATTCAGTAAATCTTGGTCAATAAAATACATATATTTTTTCAAGAAATTCTGTTCACTTTACTTACAAATTTGACAGCCTAGATGTCGGTTTGTGACAGCCACATTATCAAATGTATTAAAAAAAGTCTCTGTCAGATCCTTCATTAATACGCTGATAGAAGTGCGTTTTTCCAGCCATGCTTGATGAAAAAACTGGCGAAGTCGCACCCATTTTGTACCAATACCATTTCCCACGGAGACACTCGCCTTACCAGATGACGGTGATGTCCAGTACATTGCTGGGGGTTGAATGCGGCCTACACGTCACAACAGCAACGATGGACAAGCCCAGCGTTGCTACAGCTGTGGTGGTACAGCCGGTACAGCTGTGGTGGTACAGCCGGTACAGCTGTGGTGGTACAGCCGGTACAGCCACCCCACCACAGCTGAAGTCACGGTGGTTTCCCCCGTAGTGAACGCAGGGGCATCGATGTCCCACGACGGCCCAGAACCCATAGCAGAACATAGCAGTGGTTATTACGAAACCGACATCATTGAAGTATTGTGATCAAGAAAGAATGCACAGTGCAGCGAAAGAAATCTTTCTGCTTGAAAATCAAACGGTATGTGGATGGACAGTTCTCCGATAAAACTGGAGCATTGATACGAGTTTGGTGAAGTTGAATTCTTGAAAAGCTCTGGAGAATATGTACATATTTGGCTCTGGAGGTCTACGAGGGTTTATAATACATGATCGAAACATCTTATAATAACGTTTTGCTTAATACGGCAGTTAAATGCCTCGGCAAATCAAAGGGTCTTACATCACTTCTTACACATTTGAAGGGGGACTCCCAGTGGCACCTGTCTGTTGAGCAGAAGGTGACTCAATAACCACCGATGTCTTCATTGGTCTGCCAGTACAGGGCGAGGATTGTTTCGTTGAGTCACAATTGTGGAATTTGTTTTACTACTTTTGTGGATAATTTAGCATAATGAACACCAGCTTACTTTGAATAATATTATCGATACTTAATATCCACTGTAGAGCAAATCTCATATTTTATGGTAAAGACAACCATTCTGGGAACGTGCTACCGCTGGACCCAATTAAGAGACAATCTGAGCATTATCTTCATCCTTGAGCCATCTACCTCAGATTTGGCCATGATAATCATCTTCAGTCATGGAAAAAGGTCCCCTCTCCAAGTGGTCGCTATCCCCCAAATCTTACGCTGCATGGCTCAATCTGTCTTCTCTACGTGAACTGATCTAATCACGTCCTATCCATGTTAGCACGTATGTATTACAACTTTGACAGTGATGTTTACGGCTGACCTCTTTCCACTTTGGGCCTTTAGGCCTGTGTTCAGCCAGCTATATCTATATATTACATTTCTATGAAAAGTGTACTAACTCGTGTATGGGAAAAAAAAACTAGGTGTCATTCCCAAGTGTAGGTCAGAGTGTAGCAATGCCTTGGTTACACTCTACTGGAAAAACACGCAATTATTACTCTTCCAGTAGACAATAGACAGGCCCTCTAATTATAATGAACTTAAATTAGCACAATGGAGCTATTTGGTACAAAATAATTAATAGTTTTAACTTTTATATCTATAACAATACTGTATTTAAAATGCTCTAGCGATTTAAATAACCTTAAGAGTGTATTCAAGATAAATAATTCACACGTTTCTAATTATGTCAGGCATAATTAAAAAATTGATTGTAATTCTTATTAATGTTTTACATGTATAATTTTAATATTTTTTGTTGGGTTTGTGTAGAGTGAACAAATATAATTGGAAATACAAATATTGAGTGGGTAAAGTTAAGAATGCATGGCTTTAATTTTGTTTCGGTTACTCTGATGTCATTGATTTTTTGCCTTTTAAGATGCTTCAGGCATATTTTCGAGAGGTATGCTGGGGGACTTTAGTAGGTTGTCTGCTTGACAAAAATAATGTATTTGACTTAAAATCAATACGTTGGCATCTTCATGCTCTTGCGTATTTGTAAAGGTGTTCACCGCAATATTTTAGTGAACTGCATACATTAAAATAATGGTTGCTTATTTGTAAACACTATAGTTATAGCTCTCTTGACCGATAATTAAATTGAGGGATTATTCGGGCCAGTTTGGTGTCGGTGCTCTTCACGATCAGATTCACTGTCCAGTGGCAGGGTGTCTGTAACGGTAACATACGCATCTCAGAAAGAAAGTTCTGCCCTAGGCGGTTTCGATTCCCACCTCGGGTGCCTTTCTGTTTGGCATTTGTGTTCTCCCCATGTTCAGTGTTTTTTTTTTCCTCTGGCTTCTCCTATTTCCTCCGACAGCTAAAACACACTAATTAATCAATTGGCCAATAACATTATAATATTTAGGACGCAGTGTCTGGCCGGTTAGCGTCAGCTTGACTACATTTCTTTTGCAGGTTAATAATAATACAATTTGTAACGCATGGAAATTCACTGCCAAGCTCAGTGTGAGAGAGCCTTATGAGAGAGATGTTGTTGACAGAGTTTTTTTGAATGTCGAGGTTGTGGTGGCCTGTCCAAGGTGCAGTGGATGTCTGCTGCAGGTTGTGGATATGGAGAATAGCCCTTCTTTGTGTGTTTTTTTTGTTTTGGAGCGAGGGATGCTGCTTGAAGTGTTGCGAGCAGCTGCGGAGAGTGAGCGCGTTGCAGTGAGCGGTTTGAGTCGGTTGAAAAGGTAATGAGAGAGTCTTCACGCTTCTGAGTGATTCTTTCATTGAATGAATGCTTTTTAAATTGAATGAATTTGTGCGCTGCATGGATTTTATTTTTGTTTCAGTTTCATCTGGTTTTACGTGTGAAACAAAGCTTAATTTTTCGTCTTAAAAAAAACAGAATGGGATTAGATAATTGGACCCCAAGAAGCATTGATAGCAATGTGATCCATTTACATAAGGTTATCTGCTGATCTGAAGCATGTTTGTTAATCATGTATTGCTTTAATTTGGCAGGTGCAAATCTCTATTCTCCAGTAAAAGGGACACTCTTTTAGCAATCTCAGATTTGAGTGTGATACCTCGTGGCAGATTTGCTTGTTACCCATTTCCTTCTCTGATATTTACTGCTTGGTGCCGAAGCTGTTTGTATAGTGACCTCTTAGGTGCCTTTTCCCTGAAACGTTGTTCTGCGAACAAACACACCACCGCACAAAGCAGAAATGTTTGTGTCTTTTTTTTGGCGCAATTTATGACCATCGTTTGGGCTTTTGGATTTTTTGGCGGCAGGGTTACGCGGTCGTAACATCTGTGGCTCACAGAATGTAAGCCCTGCCCTAGGCGGTTCGATTGTTGTCTCGGGTGCCTTTCTGTGTGGAGTTTGTCAGTTTTTTCCCTGTTGTGCGTGCGTTTCCTCCCACAACAACAAAAATTTATTAATTGACGGACAACATCATAATGCTGTATATAGGACGCAGTGTCTGGCAAATACTGGTGCCGGCAAATGTTGCTGCCATCTACTTCGCCCTTGTCCCTGCGGTTCCTCACACCTCTGAGTTGTTGTTCGAATGAATGCCTGTGAATTTGAATGAATGTGTGTGAAGTCATACATGTATTTATTATGACCTCTCAAAATTGAAAGCTCTTGTGCAGACAAAATACACCATACGTGGATAGTCTCTTGTATGTCATACAGCTTAGACATTTTGCCTTAAGCAGCAATATTTAAAAAAAATACATAATGTGACTTTGCCTTGGTGGAATAAAAATATTACATTCTTTATACATTTACGAAATAAGTGGCAAAGCTGTGACACAAAATTCTAATATATATTCTTTCCTTCTGTGAACAGCAAAGACCTTCCATCCATTCTGACCACATGGGCTGTCCAGCTGTGCTTTTCAGTGGCAAAACTTCCGACAACCACATCAGCAGGGTCTGTCTTTTACATCTCGAGCCATCACTGGCTGGTGGCCAGCAGCGTTAGCAGGCAACAGATTAGGATCTCATCGCTGAGCTGGCACTCGCAGTTATTTCAAGAATCAGTTGCTTATCCACAATGCCACCTGCTGGGTGCACGATACCTTTCTGCATAATGTATAAAATAATGACAGAACATAAAATATACGGCTAATAGGAAGTGTGAAAAAGTACACTGAGCTTGAAGAGAAGTTCAAATGTGTGATGAGGAAACAGAGAGAGGTACGTGCTTGCTGTTACATGGAGAGACAAAGTGAGGAGCACGTGGATTATGGAGTTAACACTGCTGTAATTAAAGACTGCTAAGAAGAGTAAGTTGGTTTGTGGAGGACGTAGGGTGAGAAGAGGTGATGTCTCGTAGCTAAGATTGATGATGAAGGGGCAGCTAAAACAGCACGCCTGAAAGAACTGCCATTGGGGAAGTGGAACAATGAGTTCTGTGCAGTTAAACATCATTATTTTTTTTCTGAAGGGTCCAACCAAGTTCTCCGTGTAGGGGTTGTGATTGCAATTCATATTCCAATTGAGTAATGAATGGATATTTCACATGGACCAAACCACTGCCACACAATGGCCTACTTTTGCGAATGACGTCTGGAGACTGTTAACCTCCACTGCAGTGCAGACCGCACATTTTTACGGTTAACACACCTGCGGTATTAATCAGGGCGATTGGTGATGGCTTGGGAAAGTCTCATCTAGCAGTAGATAGATTATAGCAGATGTACGTATGCAGGTTTGATTGGACAAATGCATTTAATAATTATTCCTGAGTGATGAGGCATGCCAAGTATGTAAAAATATAGTTGGAACTGTGTTGCAACAACATTGCTAATTTTGTTGTTGATGGGTCATGTTTAAAAGAAAATTTAAACACTTCATTGCAGACCGCAGTGTAGTTTTCACGTTCATAGCTGGTGTTACATGTGAGGATTAACTCATGAGAATCTACACGTGGACAGGATCGTTAGGGAGGCGTTAAGCAAGTGTCGAGTCAGTTTAAGCACGCAATCGAATTAAGGGCATATACATTAGCTGTTGGCTAGCTGTGTTAGGCCAATGGGTCACACTAGTAAGCCATGCACATGGCATTTTAATTTAGAACATAACTAAATTTGACATGTAATTTAATTTTATATACCGTGCTGTATGTCTCCTTGTTTTGGCTGGAATCTTTTTGGCGTCTGAATGGCTTATTAGTGTACTTTATCGGCAGTGATGTCAAGCAAATGTATTCTTTTTTAAAATTATCACTAAATACCTCGTGCGATAACGTGTGAAGGTGCATTTTCGTATTTATTGCACACTACATAAATTAGATTTTCAACAGCTGTACTCTCGTAATTTGTGCTTCGTGTTGAAATAGGTTTGTGTCCTCGTCAATGTCTTCATCCACGGGACGATTTTTTTCCCATCTTTAAGACGAGAACTTACTGGGCCTCGGTCATGACCGTGTGCAGAGACGGCTTTTAAGGCCGTCCTTTGGGGGGGTCTCCGTGCCCCAAACTTCATCCACCGCCTACCCATGACAACTCACTTTTATGTCTGATCCATGCACGTGTGCAGCGTTGACTGTCGTCACCTTCGTAAAAAATAGAATGACGTCATTGTCATCATGACAGCTGGATCGTAGAACCACGCAACTGTATTCCTTTCATTCTCTTTCTCGAAATATGTCAATCGTTTTGACGAGTGTACATTATTTACGGAGATAGTAATTAAGTAAAATATCTTTTCTCATGTTGACATATGTCAGGACATACATTTTAATGCTAAATATTTTGTAATATTTCTATAATTTTATCCCAATTGTGAAATAGATGTCTTGCCATGAGGCAACACGTTCACTTATACCTGAGAAAGACGTGCAGTCCTTTGTGTTATAGAATCGCCAACGAAAACAGCTGTTACAAAGCTATTTCATAGCCTGTCAAGTGATCACTCATCAACACATGGAGGGCTGCACCTTGAAACTCAATCGAAAAATGAGAATGTTTGTAGCATGACAGGCAAATTGGCATTTTAATTCTCATCGCTTGGACTGGCATCCCATCGTGGGTGTATCCCTGCCTTGCACCCTGTGTCTGCCGGGATAGGCTCCGGCTCACCGTGACCCTGTACAGGACTAAACGGTTTCTGACAATGAGGTGAGGTTCTCATCGCTGAAATGTAGCCAAATAAGTACAGAACCGAGTTTATTTTTGATGCCATTTTTTACTGGTGAGACTACACGTGAGAACTCAATTCAATTAATTATCAACTCAGCGTCCTGATCAAAGCCATCTGGCCACCTTATATAAGTACAATATCTGGGTTGTTTTCTCTCTCTCTGTTTTGTAAATGCAGCTCATGCATTATCATTCACACTCGGAAAACGTAAAGCGCTGTCATGAATGATGTGGGAATGCAGGCATGAATAGACGCACATTGACTGCAAAAGAAATCAGTGGGCTTGTCGTGAAAATTAAAACTCACAACACCCCGCTGTTCACGTCTACATTTGACGAGGGGTTGCTTTGCGAAAATAGCAGTTTGTTATTCACACGTGCAAGATGCCATCGCGTGATATTGTCGACTGAATTGGTCGGCCCGCAGGGCCAACACCAGGAGGTCTAGAAATAAAATAATCCCAAGCTAGAGGTTACCACCCCCATCGCTCCCTCTCCGTTACATTTGCCCTTCATTAGAAAACCCATTTCACACTGTGCTTACTGAGTGCTGTGACCTTCTTCAACAACTGAATTTTTTTTTTTAAATGATTGAAATTGGGCATGAAAGCAGGTCTAATTCAGAAATTTAAGAGAAAAATACATGTTACTTCTTTTGACACAATGCATCCTTTTTATTTTCGTGGCATGGTTATATGGTCTCACGTCAGTTACAGTTAAGCTTACCATTCAACCAGATTATATTTAAGCCTTACATAATGTATTTCATTATTTCTACGTTTCAAATGTCCAGAGTATCTGACAAGGTCGTATGCAGTGTGGCCTCCTGGCCTAAGCCTCCGCCAGGTATCCTGAAGGTGGAGCACTTGAAGTTCCACGTCGCACACTCTAAATTTGTTCTTTAAATTATTGGCTACTACGAGCTTTGCTTCGCATGCACCTTAGCGTTTGTGGGAGTAATTATCATCATGTGCATTTGTACGCGGATTATAGTCACAATTTACCACCTAGCCTAGTAATTAGCAAATTGCAAAGTCAATAGTCCACACCCTTTTTCATTGCTATAGATCTCATCTCATCTCATGTTCAGAAATGTTTCTGCCTATCCCGGCAGACACAGGGCACAAGACAGGGATATACCCATGATGGGACGCCAGTCCATCACCGGGCACTGCGGGCAATTTAGTCTGCAAGCTAATTAACCTATGCAGCAACATGTTTTTGGACTGTGGGAGGAAACCGGAGTGCCCGGCGAAAACCCACGCGGACACGGGGAGAGAACATGCAAACTCCACACAGAAAGGCACCCGAGCCGAGATTCGAACCCGGGTGCTTCTTTCTGTGAGGCGACAGCGCTACCCACTGGGCCACCCCATTGCTATCGATGTATTGTATAAAGTGATCTGTCTGCTATAAAGTGACTTGTGTGGTGTCATTATTATTGGACTGCGTGCCATTATCTCCATTTTTAACAGTTGATCATTATTTAGTTTTTATGTATTATTATTAAAGTGTACATCTACAAAATTGTAGATTGTGGTAAAAGCTTAAAAATTAGCCCCAATGTGTTCATGTTAACTTCATATTGCCATTTTGTCAATCACTGGAGATATAAACCAAATGCAAAAATGTAATAAGGCCTCATGTGTTAATTAAATTCGCTGGCAATTGATGTGGGATTGTAATGCAATATATACCAAAGGATAAATCATTCAACCTTGTTTTATTTACTGAGCAGCTCAAAAGACAGTTATTTACGACTTGCATACAAGCCCTGAGGCATATTTAATTTGCAATTCAAAACATAGTGTGGAGTTTTAGTAACTACATTTTTCCATCTGCCATTATAGGGGCATAAAAGAAAATCAAAGCTTTTAATATTGTTATATCTTAAGTTATTTGCAGAAATGTACACTGCTATACTGTCTAGGCACACTAAACCATAGGTCTATGCTAATCATTTCCTTCTTCTTTGCTCTTAGGAGAGCTATAAATAACAACTTTATAAACAAAATAGGGCGGCGCGGTGGCCCAGTGGTTAGCGCTGTCGCCTCACAGCAAGAAGGTCCCGGGTTCGAATCTCTCGGCTCGGGTGCCTTTCTGTGTGGAGTTTGCATGCTCTCCCCGTGTCCGCGTGGGTTTTCGCCGGGCACTCCGGTTTCCTCCCACAGTCCAAAAAGCATGCTGTTGCATAGGTTGATTGGCTCGCAGGCTAAATTGTCCCGCAGTGCCCGGCGATGGACTGGCGTCCCATCGTCGGTATATCCTTGCCTTGCGCCCTGTGTCTGCCGGGATAGGCTCCGGCTTCACCGTGACCCTGTATAGGACTAAGCTGTTTCAGACAATGAGATGAGATGAGAGAGATAAACAAAATAGCAAGCTAATTAGAATGAGTATTAGTATCCACGAGTGTTGTAGAGAGTTCTGATGGTTGCAAATGAATACTTGGGCATCATCAGGCGTACTGAAACATGGCAAAGGAGAGAGGAGGAGCGCTCGACACGGCTATCCCGATAGAGCAGCTTTTAGAAGCAATCATCATGCATCGAGCCGTGAAAATCTATATCATTACACATGGTTAGCATGGTTGGTGTACATTCGTTTTTACATTTAATAAATGACAGAATGCAAAGTATTGGCGTTGTAAATGTGATTTAAACTATAAATCATTTTTTTGAGTATTACTTACAACAGACTGGAAAGCAATGGCTCGTTTGCTTTATTTAATTGCCTCACAGTCATTGTAGCTATACGGTAATCTATTATATGCTGGCATACTCATGTACGGAAGTAGATATTATATTTTTATTGCTCCGCAGTGTCAATGGACATACTCTCTTTAAAATTGGGATGTGGATTTGTTCTTGCATTAGTGGCCATTTCTATGCAGAAACATAATCGGCACATCTTTTTGCCAGTTATGCATTTATGTTTCGATTTGCACTCGCGGAATAAGGAATCACATCGTGCATTCCAAACTGAGCAAGGGCTCATTCTATCAATTGGCGAAAGTACGGCACAACCATGAACATTTATTGGTGGAAAAAAGTTCCATAAGTAAAAAAAAAGGTCACAGCAGGCATGGTAAGTGATTCTATAACTGCTGAAGTACACGCTAAGGATATAATGATAATATGGATTGATTGCTTACATTAATTGCTTCTAAATTAATTGCACATTACATTAACTGATTTAAATATTGCACCAATGTGTTTGTTAAGTAGCTTAATGAGAGATAATGGTTTCAATAATTTAAAGGTGTTCATTAAAGTGAACATTACCCATAATTAACTAAAAATCTACCTGTATGACGTTCCGAAAGTCTTCATGTTGGCGCTCCCATGAACATTTCAAACTAGACCCGCTTTACTCATGGAATAGGTGAGTGGATGAAATCTGTATTCCTGTGGAGGTGGAGTGGTCAGTATTTCCAAATCACCCACATGTTTTGCAGCAGCTAAAATGAATGGCCTTTATGGATGATGGGCTAATAATTCTTTTGATCCATAAACTTGGGCATTTTGTCCTCAGATTTCATCGTGGGTATTTCCTAAACCAGATTGCTGGTGCCCCATCACTGCCTTTTGATGTGACCATTTGACGGTACACACTGCACATGCCTGATGGTTGGAAAATTTTACATTCTGTGTAACATGGAGAGTTCCATTCACAGTCATATCACATCAAGGTTACATTCAGATTAAGTTATTTAAAGATTCAAATTAAGCAGGTTAGCCAGGGAATATTGGTATAGAGGATGTAACAGTTCACTTTATGATTTGAGGAATTGTCAAGATACGGGGTAATGAATTGTCAATTATTTGCATATTCCTTGTGAATATAGAGTATTCAAACTGATGTAATCTATAATTATTCAGTGATCTGAATCTAAAATAGCCGATAGCACTGTGAACATATTCATCCTAGAGTGGTGTGGCGTTACCAAATATAAATCAGAAATAATGACACATTTTTTAAATGTATAATTTTTATACATGTGATTTGATGCATGTATGTTAAGCATTGGGATTCCTTCTCGTTGATTAATTCATGTATTATTACTCACCTTAATAACTAGCCAGGTGCCTCGGCGATAGGGGGAGCAGCTTACAATAGGAATGTTGCAAGTCCAAATTCTAATTGGTGGTTTATTCAGCCCAACATCCTTGTGTGGTCGCTAAAAGGAGTACCACTTTGTGAGGGCTTGGATTGTCTTGTTATTTTTGTCGCGATTGTGGTGCATGCATGTGAGGTGTTCGTGGTGGCCCAGTGGTTAATGCTCTCCACTCAGAACGTGGTCACCTGAGTTTAATTCTTGACCAGAGCCAACAGCATTGAAAAGTGAGAGCTGCACACCTGAACTGGCCATTAGAATGAAACATGGCTCTGTTGTATGAGAATTGCTCTCAAAAGCTGGTATTTCAAGATAAGGCTGCCCAAAAGAACAGCTCTTGATTGCAATTCTCAGTGAAATATGGTGCAGCAGCCCTCTTGATTAACGGTGTGGAGAGGCATACATCCAGCAGTGGATTGACAAAGGGCTGTTCCTTGGCCACTACCAGCATTAACTGACAAGCAACTAAGAGATGATCGTTAGAATTATGGATAGGGCTTAAGTGTAACTGATGAAGATTTTTTTCGGCTCAATGCATGATTGCTTTTCAAAGCTGTTATTTCAGGATAGCTGTGTCAAGCGCTTCCCCATCTCAGCTTCGTGATGTTTCGCCGCTCACTCTGGAGGTACCTTGGAGTCGCAATGCAGCTGAGGATGCCTCCAACATGAGAGGTGAAGCGGAGTGGAGGAGCACTCGATACGACTATCTTGAAAGTACAGCTTTGAAAATAAATCATCGGGATTTAAGTGATTGTGTTAGAACAGTGATTTGGAATAGGAATGCATAAAAAGAGTCCGACATTATTGCATCATTATTTTATAATAATAATTGCATTTATAGACCTCAGATTCCATTAATTTGGAAATTTTCAGGAGTTTTGAGGTCAAGGAAGGTGGAGAAACAATTATTGAGGTATTGGTTGGTGATTGAGGTTATTTAAAGATACGATGGGCTTCAGTTTTCTTTTTTTCAGAGAAAACTGACTGGTAGGACAAAGGAACGTATTAATGGTTGAGAAAAGAATCTTGGGCTTGTCGCAAGTATTAGCAAGAATCCGTTTGGCCCTGCGTGCATTCACCTTGAGATTCCGAAGTTCAGCAGTGTACCAGGGAGATGGTTTTCTACCTTCGACATAGCATAATTTTAATGGGGCCAAATCATCACGTGTGCTTCATAGCACGTTGTTATAAGTTTCTTCTGTCGCATCAGAGACAGAGTGAGCTGAGGCAGAGAATGAAGTACTATTGATGTCTGCGGTGAATACGTATGGAGTGAGGGCGCTAAGGTTTCGAAATTGTATATGGCGCTTGGTGATGGAAATGAGAGGCAGTTCTTGAAGATCAAACCACACAGCGGAATGATCAGACAAACTAAGATTAGTGACGGGCGAGTTGGTTATAGATATGCCCCATGAGCAAACCAAATCGAGAGTATGGCCGCATCTGTGAGTGGCAGATGTCACGTGTTGAGTGAAGTCAGGTGAGTTCAAAGTGGCAATGAGATCTCTTGCAAGAGAGCTCTCTAGAGAGTCAACATGGATGTTGAAATCGCCAAGAATCAGGATCCTTTCACAACTGGAGCACATCTTAGAAAGCAGCTCAGACAGTTCATTGACAAAAGAAGTGGAGGCTCCAGGTGGGCGGTAGAGCAGCACCAACTTAAGGTCAGCCACGGAATCAATCAGATGTCGGCAGACATACAGTGGAGAACTGCGAGGCTGCCATCATGGCCATTTGAACGAGTCTTGTGATGGAATGTAAAGTCTCCCGGTAGGGCCAGATTCAATGTGAGAAAATAATCTTGATGATGCCAGGCCTCTGTTACACAGCGTAAGTCCAGACAGTTGTCCGAGATCAGTTTAGCAATGAGTGGGGCTTTTTCGTTGCTCAGAGAGCACACATTCAGCAAGGCAAAGTGGGTGTCGTTTGGAGGCAATGTGCGTGCTGGAAGAGTGACACAAACCAGCGGTATTGTAATCAAGCAATGTCGAACTGCAATCGGTCTAACTTGTTACCTTGGTAGCCGATATGTAGGGCTTAATACAAGGATGGGGGTATGCAAATCAATTGTAGGCAGGTCAATGGGCTTTTTTTTCCCCGGTGCCCTGATGAATGTTACGAGGGCATCAAAATATCCTCATCTCATTGTCTGAAACCGCTTAGTCCTATACAGGGTCACGGTGAGGCGGAGCCTATCCCGGCAGACACAGGGCGCGAGGCAGGGATACACCCACGATGGGACGCCAGTCCATCGCCGGGCACTGCGGGGCAATTTAGCCTGCGAGCCAATTAACCTATGCAGCAGCATGCTTTTGGACTGTGGGAGGAAACCGGAGTGCCCGGCGAAAACCCACGCGGACACGGGGAGAGCATGCAAACTCCACACAGAAAGGCACCCGAGCCGAGAGATTCGAACCCAGGACCTTCTTGCTGTGAGGCGACAGTGCTAACCACTGGGCTACCATGCCACCCAGGCCTCAATGTTTTAATCTTAGTGATAACGATTAAACAGCAATTAAGATTTCTAATAATTAAAAGTAGTATAAGTAAAACCCGACTATGTAGGATCGTCGTTGTATAACGCGATGAGTACGCGCAGCTGAGTTGAACGCGCGATGGCGGTAAAAACACACACACAATGGGAGAGTGCGACAGCAGACGAGACAATGAAGCATTTAAAGCAGTGTTTGTTGAGGGTTAAATGAGAGAGGGGAAAGTGAGCGCCAGCTTGTAATTGTGGTACCAGGTGATTTGTGTGTGTGCGCGGTACGAATACTGATAACGACGATCCTGGGGAAACACTTGGGGAATAGAGTTGAGACACGAGGCAGGGCTTCAAACCCACACAGCAGAGAATGCCCCCAGTGTATTGAGCGCGAAATCTAATGACTAATAACCAACTGAGAATTACAGCAATTGAATATAATGAAAAAGAAAATCAAGGTAACAATAATTGGTTGTTTGGGACTTCTGCGAAACACTCAAAAGTTGTCTTATAACCAGTTGTTTGTGCGGAGCGGCTTAGAGCAGTGGCGTCCCCGCTGACCACGCACCAATTGCTATGATGATGGTGATTGTGAGGCGATGTTTGTAAGATGATGATGATGTTGATGTTTACGAGGCGATGATGTTTGTGAGACGATCATGCTATGTGTGAGGCGATGATGATCGTGAGGTGATGATGATGTTTGTGAGACGATGATGATGATGATGTTTGTGAGACGATGATGATGTTTGTGAGGCGATGATATTGATGCTTGTGAGATGATGTTTGTGAGACGATGACAATGTTTCTGAGACAATGATGATGTTTGTGAGGCGATGATGTTTGTGAGGTAATGATGATGTTTGTGAGGCGATGATGTTTGTGAGGTAATGATGATGTTTGTGAGATGATGGTGTTTGTTTGTGAGATGATGATGTTTGTGAGATGATGATGATGTTTGTGAGATGATGATGCTTGTGAGATGATGATGTGAGATTATTGATGATGTTTGTGAGATGATGTTTGGTAGACAATGACAGTGTTTCTGAGACAATGATTGTGTTTGTGAGATGTTGATGTTTGTGAGACGATGATGTTTGTGAGACGATGATGTTGTTTGTGAAGCGACGATGTTGATGTTTGTGAGGCGGTATTGTTTGTGAAGCAGTGACGATGTTTGTGAGACAATAATGATGTTTGTTTGTGAGACGATGATGTTTGTGAGACCATGATGATGTTTGTAAGGCGATGTTGTTTGTGAGGCGAACCCGAGACACACACCTGGCAGTAGCCGGAGTTGTGATGCATTTCAGCGTTTTATCAATTAATTGTGAATACATCACACCATTGAGTGTTAAGAAGTTGGCCTAAAGTTGTTTTGCTAAGACGAATCGATACAGCTTAAATAACCATACAAGTTGGTAATCCTGGCATTTGTGTTCAAACGCTTCTGTTTTGCCAGATATAAACACATTATTCAATCTACTGTCACTAGTAGTACATGTTAAACGTGTTTTCATCAATACCAAACAATAATCTATTCAGGTCAAATTCCTGTTTTGATGTTGAATCCCACGTATTGGCTTGTAATTTGAAAGCTTTGTTCCCAAAGGACATGCAGTAAAATAACATTGCATCCTACATCAGTGCAACATTACGGAGGGGGAAAAAAAGTGCCAAATAGAGCCTATCCAGTGGGGAAAAGGGCAGATGGTGGAATGTCCCTGTCACTGCTCAATAACCACAACGTCAGTGCTGCCTGTAACGTTTGACTCGAAGTGGTTTGACTTGCAGGTGGGTCACAGTGACCATTTTAAGTGGGGTTGCAAAGCGTCTGGTTTAAGTGCTTTCCGCAAGTTTACACGACACACCGTTGTGGCATCTTCTTGGAAAACACAAGGCTCCATCAATGCATGAAAGTTATCACGCCCTGTGTGTTCGAACACTGGAGCCACGATGAGCCAAGGCTCTCTGTGAAGTCTCATTGCGGAAAGAACTGTACGTTCCAGATTAAATAAAACTTCGACGTAATCTAATTATCATTCGAGTACTGCGTTGCATTTCATCGTCATTTGTGTGGTGGATCGGTCTCAGACTGAAGGGCATTTTATTGCTTTGCGTTAGATGTTGTATTTTGCTTTTTAGTTAATTAACATTTAAGGGTTTATTCTCAAACGCTCCACTTTGTTCTCTGCCATTCATCTCTAATTGTGTCTATTCATCACACAGGGTCACAGGGCAGCGGGAAACCGCTTCTACACGTGGACAATTCCGCTTAATGTGTGAATTAGTTTAATAAATAGTGGGAATTGAGTGCCATAGCTGTGGATTCATTACAGCGCTCTCCACCAGATGGGTTAAATTGACACACCGAGGGCTTCCCAGAAGGACCAGGTCTATTGAGAACCCAGCTCAGGCGCTTTATTATTATTACATATCTCCTCCACATTCCATTTAATCAATGAAATACCTGCACATGCTTTTTAAAACTTGTATAAAGCAAGGTGACATTTGTTGTCTTGTGAAAATGGAATCGATATGTGCTGATGATCCCCATGTTTTCCCAAAGCCTTTAAATGTTTGTGCAGTACACGTCTATACACACAGGATATTTAGTGTTGTACATTTGTTGTAATTTTCTTCACCACATATCAGGTTGACTGGCCCCATAAATTATGGATATACGACTGAGCTGTAACACACATTGCTTTTCAGACACCAAGGAATCGCCCCTTGCCTAATAACACTGCATATGTGAACACAAAGAAAGGGGTAGGGTGGCTATGGAGATGCTGCAGTGGTTAAGCTCCCTGTTGCTGTGAACCAGGTCAGCTCTGATTGATTCCTAACCATGGCCAACATCACTGGCGAGATATCCGAGTCAGCGAAGGGCACCCTTCTTCACAAACTCGGAATGACGAATGCCGTGACGTATGGTCAAATTACACTCGTGTCTAACACAAGGAGGTCTTCCTCAAGCAGCGCAGTAACCAATTACTATTCATTATTATTATTATTAGACTACTTTATTAGTCTAGTACAGGATACTGAACTCTCTCATGACCAAATGCAGGATTTGGTGTCCCATGGCTAATAATAAAGTTTTAACTCCTCTTATCATGCCCTTACCCGCAATTCCTATTATCTGCAGCCCAATTAAGTTCTTCCTATTATCTTGGATTGTTTTTTTGTTCACAGATAAGAGGGAAGACTGTGACGTGGTGGAAAATTATTCCTATTATCGCTGATAAACTACAAATAAGCCACCCGGACGCTTTCTCCTGCAGCCCTAAATTCATCCCGTTATTGGTGAATATTTCAGAGTCAGGGCAACTCAGAAAGTGATGGCAAATGTATGTTGTTATCCATGAATAAGAGGCGATTACTTGGTGATGGAAAATTAATCCCAATTGTGTTTACCCACAAATAGGTGCACAGATATCAGGGATTATTTTTGTAGATTCCCAAAGAAAATGAGTAGTGTTCCCACCCTCCATGTTCATGGAGCTGAGAGGAGGTTTATTGTAACATGACTAAAATTTACAAAGCAAAATAGTATTTTTATTTATTCACATTTTCTGTATAAAACGTTTTTGTCCTTTGTTATTTTTATGATTTTCATTGTTACAATGTAATCTTCTAAAAGAATACATTGTAAGCATTCAGAGATATTTATACACTATAAAAACGATGAGATTTTGTACTGCATTGATCGTATGGTGTACTATATAAATTGTCTACTATTTACAAGAGCTCTCAAGTGTCTGTAACCGTTTATTTCAGTCGTTGTTGTGACCTTTACAAGACATGAGGGGTGGCCCACTAAGTAAAGGCTGGAATTCCCAAAGGTAGGCGATAACAATGTTTTATCTAATCGCTGTATTCTGGCATGCTGGTCACTAGCCTTATATAAAATAATGCCCTGTGGGTTTTTTTCTAAGGTAGTACAGGTTAGTAAGCTGTAACGATGTTTCATTTTATTGATACTGTTTTAATCACGTCCTATACTGTCAGTCAAATGCAATTGCAATGTACCCTTTTATTAGTTTTTTTTTGTATATGTCTATTTTAAGGATGCTGAAACAGTAATAGCCAGCTGGATAGTCTGACTGTATGTCATATTTTAACATATAATAGATTTAAATAAGTCTGTTTGGCAACTGATAAAGCAGCTGGAAAACACAGTAAACTTTGTGTACCAATGAGAGTCATTGAAAGTGGCCTAAAATTAAAATTTTGAAATTAACCGGTGGAAAGACGACTTTGGAGTGGGTTTGAGAGCCCATCTTAATAACACAGGCCAACATACCGTTTGTAGGCCTAAAGAATAATGGTTTATATACATGTGTATTGTCTGTTGTAACATATGGAGAGGTGGATGCTTGTGCGTGGTCGGGCAGTAGTCTCTAGGGGAGAAGAATGGCCCGTGAAGGAGGAGATCCGATTGGCCACCTCCAACCCCGGTGCTTTGGTGGGGTGTAGATCAGGGGAGCAAAGGGGACTCGAGGGTGATTGGAGGAGGGTTTAAAGGGACAATGGGGGGGGGGTTGAAATAGAAGAGAGGTTAGAATGGTTAGGAGGAGTCGGAGACGTGACAGGAGGAAGATAAAGAAGGGAGCAGGGAAACAGAGGTTAAGGAGAGTTAAGGGCAAAGCCATCCTCCCGGATGATAGAGTCGGGAGCGTTGTATTTGGGGGTGTAGCCATCCAAATCACACTTGCCACGTTCATGTAATTCCCTACTTGGTGTTGCCTCGCTGGGTCTTTTCACTTGTAATAACGTTGACCGTGATAGGAATGAGGGGATTGGCTAAGAAAAACAAACTAAAGACTTAATTTCAACTGTCAAGAAATGTAATTTGTTTGGGAACGTTGCTGGAATGGAATGAAGGTTGATGGCCGAGACTGATGAAAAAGTTGCAATGTGAATGCGTCCAAGAGAATGACCACATGGAGATCGGCTAATGAGCAGGAGCTTTACAGATGATGAGGCGTAATGATGGGTAGCGAAGGAGTTCATCCAGCAGTGGCTGGCTGATTATATTGCTGTGTAGGGACAGTTGGCATTTTGGACATTTAAGATACTTTGCTAGTGGGCAAATGGAATGGTTGATATGAAATGCAATGTAAAGCTGGTTGAGATACTGCAGCATACACCTCATCTCATCTCATTATCTGAAACCGCTTAATCCTATATAGGGTCACGGTGAGCCGGAGCCT
>JAZEWT010000012.1:21089361-21099749 GCA_036362905.1 Mordacia mordax
ACCACATTGCACCGGCCCCTCACGGACCTTCCTGCGGGTGGTGAGCCTACTGGAAGGTGGGCCCACGTCGCCATTTCGGGCTGAGCCCGGCCGGGTCCCGTGAGCAAATTATATAGAAAAAATAAATCTAGAATAATTTCTGCTATTATATTGCGATTTATACAACGTTAAATGTTCGGCACGTAGTAATACATTGTCACAATTTGGGATTGCGATCCAGTCAAGAATGCGTTCTTGTTTGTCTCGTCTTCCAATTCCGTTACTGTTTTGTTAGGTTTAGTCATCAAATGAAGTCCATTTGTTCCACAGCCACCTTCGTTTACTGATTCTCTCTTGTGTCTAAATCAGCACATACCTAAGTGGACACTTATTTTATCCCTGAATATACAAGGTCAAATTCCATCAAGAAAACTTCCCTGTTGAAAGGGAAATTTGTGAAGTAAAAGAATACTTACAAAGCAACAAGATGGAAAAAAAAAGGGTGACTTCCCAAGTTCAAACCTCGAGTTCATATGTGTTGGCTCAGTGCTGTGATTCGGGAAATATCCCCTCCAGCCATCCGGGCACCTCAAAGAGCCTGATTAAGAAAGTTATCGTTCCAAAGTTTTAGTTTAAACATTTTAAATTCTTCTAGCTTTGTGTAATATACATCTGTGGCTCCTGTTTCTTTTCTTTGCAGCTCATCAACTAAGCAAATCACAAATAATTATAGTAGTTCTGAATACATGCGGCGTAAATTGTTTAATTGATTTAATTGTCTATTTTTCATGTAATTATACGTTGTCTGACATGGAAACTTAGTGTAGCTCAATGTCCGCTCCTCGGTAGCCGTACGTTGTTCCTGACCATGCATGGAACGAACACGTGTTGCAAATTGTAGCATTGTCTCTTTGTCTATTATTGTTAAAATGTTTGACACCTGTCTGATACCTGCCATCAAAATTTAATTGTTTCAACATTTGCGTCTCTTGTCAAAAATAGGAGTTACGCTATGCAATATGAATGGTATTAATAAGGCACATGCATCCCAAAGTAAATGGAGATTAATTATTCGGTGACAGTGCAGTGCTATTGCAGGTGATAATTTCAGTCATTAATCCCTTGCAGTCATGAGTCATGATAATGACTCGAACACTCGGTTCATACATTCTATTTATCTTCTTTGGGGACTGGCGTAGTGAATGTAATAATATGCTTATAAATCGGGCGAAGATATCCCAAGGAAGCTTTATAGAGTTTTCTGAAGCCTAGTCATATTACAGATAGATTTTAAAAAATGACAAAATAAATAAATACTTGGTTAATTGGAAGCTAGCCCAGGTGACTCAAGGATCGGACCACTGAGTCAAATACTGAAATCCTGAGTCCAGATCTGGGCAGGAAGCTGTGAATAAATCAGATTAAATACATGATTGTGGCGTTCGTGGAAGAAGCGGCCACTTCAGGTCCAGTGAAAAAGGTGCTAAATCATTTTAATGTTGGTTTAAATGGCCAAATAATGCACAAAAAGAAACTTTACGTGATGCGTATTATTTGTGTGTGCAATAATTTTACTGGGCCGATATTGTCAACTTGCTACATTTGAGAACCGAATTTAGTCATAACCAGCTGCTTGGGTCAAATGAGAGGATGTTAGTGATGCCAACTTTGACCTCTGAGCCAGTCCACATATGAGGTATTCTGTAGCTTGGGTTAATGCGTGCCCTGTAAGAGTTCCAGATAGACATCACTTCATCTCAATACATGATGCCCGTAACATAATTGGAAGATTACTGGGCAAGAAACTAAAGCAACGAATGTTCAAATATCTCGGCTTGTGTTGTACTTGCATAACATTGGGTAAATTATAACACAAATGCATAGTAAGCGGTGATCATCTGGCACCATGGCAAAATGTTTATAAGGTAAAAAATATTCGATAAAATCACTCAGCTGAGTATATGCTGAGGGGGAAGTAAATTATAAAATAAAATTACCGAGTTCTGATTTATTATGCAAAGACAACTCAGGAGAGGTTATATATTTTTTCTATGAACATGATAGAAACCGCATGGGTTACCACCAAACGGTATGCAATGTGGAAAAAAAACAATTCCAAACGCGTTTTAAAGAAAACTGGCAAATGTATTTCCAATAGGATATATGCGCATCGCATCACACTGTACGAGTCTCTGGCATCTGGATTTATTTTGTACCAGACGACTATGATTCACAGCAACCTAAATTTGGGTCATTTAACTTTGGCAGCGATTGTTCTTTTACCTTATGATTTTTAATGGATGCAAATCACTCC
This sequence comes from Mordacia mordax, assembly GCA_036362905.1. Lineage (NCBI taxonomy): Eukaryota > Metazoa > Chordata > Hyperoartia > Petromyzontiformes > Petromyzontidae > Mordacia > Mordacia mordax. The sequence goes on from JAZEWT010000012.1 coordinate 21,091,655, forward strand.
TACACTCGGACGTGCAATGTTTAATTTATCAAGATGGCAGAACGTATTCAACAAGGATATGTTTTTAAGTAAAAAGAATGGGTGTTATTTTATCTATAAGGTTCAATATTAATGAAATGCACTCTTACCTTGCTCCGAGTCTCACCACGGTTATATTTTCCCATCAATAATAAATTACATATTTTCCCCCCAAAATTTTGTCTTGAATATAAAGATTGGGTATGTTGATTAAGATGTGCACTCTGTATTGTATTAACAGTGTGGATATATTTGGTGAATTTTAATCGTTTTGGACAGACGATATGAAATTCAGTGGAAGTTTTCAAGTTTAAAAATCATCTGCAAATACAAAGAAAATAGTTAAACGTGAATGAAGGGCTATTGCGTTCTCAGTAATTTGAAATGCTTATACATTTTTTTATTTTGGAGGCAGGGTGGTCCGGTGGTAACACTTGTATATCCCAGGAAGAAGAAGATGGGTTCATTTCTCAACACAGATGCCATTCTGTTTGTCATTGATATGTTCACCCCTTATTCTGCATGAGTTTCCTCTGGGTTCGCTGGTTTTGGCCAGTAACTAAAAAAACATACACTGTTACTGGTATTTCAATCTTCTATGTACATTTAACGGTGTATTAATTAACAGTGATATAAACAATGCATTATTTTTTAGAAATACACTGTAAACAGGTTTCATATCAAATGCATACCATGAATGTCAATCTAATACGAATGTGCCTTGAACATATTAAGATACTATATGTATATGGCTATATGCATTTCCATCATTTGTAGTCAGCACGTATCTTTACTTTGTTATTCTACTTTTATATTATTTATGTATGGAGACAGGGAAATTTTTACATGTGATACCATGGATATAAATGTCAGGTTCATTTTAATACCAGGTTCGTCTGAAATATCCGGTTTTCCCATATGTCCAGAAATCTGCAACACATAGCCAGCATTTTTAATTGGCTACATCTTTTAAAATCATGTGACCAAATTAAACACATGTAGCCATTAACATCATATTGAAAAATCAGCGGTCCATTCCACTTGCAATTTAAAAAAATAGCATAACAATACTATGCGTGTGACATACTTCGGACATTAGAGCAGCAATATATTATTATGTTGGTCTGGATGTCATGTATATAAAATAATGAGTACGTACATATGGTATAATAATTAGTGCATTTATAGATAGACATAATCTTTATAATGTATTACTGTAGTGATTGCATCGCCAACTCAATGTCAAACGATATACAATACTATTTGAAGGATTTGTTGACCATACAGATTAACCAAGTAAGCCTTAGAAGCTCAAAGTACGTTTTGATAAATGTTCCTACGTTCGCACCAAGATATGCGGGAAAAGCTATTGTGGTGGTTTCCTCACGTTTTGGAACAATAGTACCTTGAGCTTGAAGCTACAGCCACTCCCTTCGATGAGCAACTTTGGATCCCCATAGGAATTAGAATATCTGCCCAGCTGTGATTGCAAGTAGTGATTCGTGTTTGAAATGTTGCTAATGCTGCATTTGTTCCCTCTCAATGTGCAATATGCTACCTATATATATATTTCCCATTGCAATGGTTAACTGTGTTTTTATTTATTTGGTTAATAGTGTGTGTACATATTTTTGCTGTGTTTTTTATTCTATTTGTTATTGATATACATTTATTTGTTTGCAACTCAAGCGTTGTGTTGCATAAATCCCATAAAGAGCTTGCAAGTTCACTGGGCATAATTTCTGCTGTAATACTAAACATCTATCTATCAATATTCTTCACGCACATATTCTCAGCCATCGTCCAAAGCATTACCTTGATGTTTTGCTAAACAATGGAATGTGTTGTCTGAGTAAGTGTTCAGGGTGGGACCAAACTATATACGTAAAGAGTTTGTGTGTATATGATGTCGCACACCTGTAATGCAGAGCTCAATGCTTTCTGGATTGACAAAGCATGGGGGCGTTTGTTTCATTGTGTGCGACGATTAAAAAACTTGCAGACTATGAGGTGACAAGATCACTGCAGTACTACATGTCGCATTGGGTTCTTCAATGTTTGCAGTCCTCTCGGTTCATAGGTAGATCTTGGAAGACAGTATGTAGGTGTTGGAGTCCAGTGTGTAATCTCCATTGAGAATATATGCTGGAACTTAAATTGGTGTGAGCGATAATGTGATGCATTTCCTCTGGTCAGAGCCACTGTAGAGCAGCATAGAATCCTGCCCAGAAAAACTAGCATTATTTTGGGAGGGGGGAGGGGGCAGTTTGAGCTCTGTTGTATTTCATAGAGTTTTGACAGGTTTAAAGAGAATACCCATGGCCTCCGCAGGGTGGATAAGTACATGCCCGATGGGCTTAACAATTCCAAAGTCTGCCACCTGAAAAGCGGTTGTGTTTTTGGCCCAGCTGTCACCTCTGCCAGAAGGGTGGGACAATTACACGCCCGGTGTTGTGCATCTCAATTTCTCATGCGACAAGAGAGTGTCATTTGCAGACCCACGTGACCTGGATACCCAAAGTTTCGTCAAATAAATAATTTTATTGAATGAAAACATTGTCCCTGAATCCTCATCTCCAAAGCACTCAGATGCATATCTCTAGATGTCTAAGCAGAGCTGTTGTTTCAACATATTTTGTTTCACATGGAAGGAATTGTAGGGGTAAGATTGCATTTAAGGCCACCTGGTCTTGTGGATCATGGATTACATCGACTCTTGCTAGAAAAGCCTGAGACAGGGAAGTTCACTCTACCAAATTCGTCTTTTGTTTTTCCTTGGGCTCTAATGGCTTTGGAACCAAAGATTAATATCTGTAAGATATCCAGTTGGCTTTACAGATTGGACATGAAGGTGTCCGCCAAGGAAACATTTGGTGTTGCCGTTTTGTCTTCATCATTACCAATTACTTATACTGTACCTCCCATGCCAGTGCATATTGAGGCACAATAATAGAGGAATTTGGGTTAGTTAATAGAACCCGGCGATGGACTGGCGTCCCGTCGTCGGGTGTATTCCTGCCTTATGCCCTGTGTTTCCGGGATAGGCTCCGGCTCATCGTGACCCTATATAGGATTAAGCGGTTTCAGATAATGAGATGAGATGAGATAATGTGATGAGATGAGGTTAGTTAATAAGTGAGGAAGTGATCGAAAACCAAATACAATGTTCAAAAACAATATCGTGTAGACCTGCAATTCTGAACTGGTGGGTTGTGGACCGCGAGTGCCACCTAGTTATTCGTAGAGACCAGACCCAAGTGGTCCTTCAGGTGCACATGGTTGAAAAACCCTGGTATATACAATAAACCAACTAGAGTAAACATCATTGAAAAGCTAAACGATGCTTGAGACTACTACTTTTTTTCCATGTCATTACAGTTGTTCACAGGCTTTGTGATATTATATCTTTAAATGAGTCTTAAAATGATTAATTGTGGGTCCATTAAATATTTTCAGGCAAGCTGTTCTGCAGCTTTGATGCCAAATTGGCAGTTGTTCATTTGGTAATTCTTAATCTTGTCCACTTTCACAAAACAAAGGCTTTTTCATAAGAGCGCAGTGTGGAACATCCCTATTCAACAATTTTCTGCCATATATAGTGGTCCTGTATAATTGATCAGCTCATCAGAAATACACATCTTCTAAACACCGGTCGTAATTGCAGTTAATGTCATGTAAGAGTGGCATGAATCTTGTTGCAAACATTTTAAAGTATGTAGCAACGTGAGTGGCTTTTTTTTATCCCATCATTGCAACATACAAGGCAATGTCTGCAGTGGCCTAACATTAATGATTTTATTGATGTCTTCTCACCTGCCATGCCCGAGTGCGTTTTTCTATTGCTTTGATAGGGAGCATTAATTATTTGGTGGCATCTATATGTCCCTAAATATTGGCATGCTAACACGGATGACACAAGACCGCATCCATCCTCTGAGAGTTTTTTTTTTCCTCCAGGGTTATGTTTTAAAATTTACAATGGCCTGTATTGGGAACAGTTTCCACGGTGCTCTGAGTGATGCTGTCGGTGAACGCCAACGAGTTGGTCTCCACACCACCCACAGACCACCGACTGGCGCGCCCCCAGCATCCCAGGATGTGCGCGACGACGCATCTCTGTACGCGGCAGCGACGCCAGCGACGCCAGCGACCAGAGACTTCTGGTCTTTCAGAGCCTTTATTAAACACTGCACACTAATAACATAACGACTAACACAACTCAGTAACAACACAACACCGCGCGTCACGCGTCAACTCAGCCCTCTCGCTTTCTGCGTCGGCTCTGTTTCCCAGGCGTGCCCATGTGCACAGGCCCTAATGGGCCGCTGCTGCTCCTACATCGTGGCTTCTCAGCTCCTACGTTCCCACACCATTGTCTGTCCCTGGCCTCCACGCATCCCCCTTATATTTCTCTCCGCCCACCTTCCAGAAGGTTCCATCGTTGCGTCACCCCAACTTTGTGATGTTTACCAGCCATCCTACCCTTCTCCACCTCACCTCTCATGCCCTCTGCTCTTCATCCACCAGCCACAGCAACAACGCCCAGCCAATCACACCATCGCATGCGGCGACCGACCCGATCCCACTGCGCGAGCGTCAGCGTGCACTCAGCCTGGCACGGTGCGACACCCTACTCGGCATTACTCATCGTCGTCACTTGGCACCGCTCCTCACGTACACCCCCCCGCCACCCGTCACATCGCGATCCGCCCCCTCGCGGCCCGATCGCTGGGTGTGGGTGTGCATGTGCACCTAGCCTGGCACAGCACTTGATTAGTTATTGTGCGCTGTCAATGGCTTTTTTGGTTTTGATGTTTTTATAAAGTGACTTTGTGGTATTGCTGTGACAGTATAATACCATGTAAATTATCTAAATCATCATCATTTGACATTTCTCAATTGAAACGTGTATGCACAGGAGCCTGGATCAGATGCTTCTGATCACATGGCTGATCACGTGATCCCGATGTACTGGGTTTCACGAGTCAGTAATGGGTAACTCATCACGGCCGTGGTGTGGCTTGCAGGAGGCGACAAGGTTTTTCCATCACTGCACTGGCCTCTATTCTCTAGGCTTCAGTTTATTTGCGCGTGTACTTACAAAAGCATTTGTTGTTGGTTGTTTGGTTATTGAAGTTTTTTTCACTTGTTTCCATGTCCTATGCTGGTACGATGCACACATTGCCTATTACAGGTGTCTGCTGGTATAATTATGTTGCCAAGCAAGAGCTTGCATTTTGTTGTTATTAGAGAAGGTTACCTGCTGGGAGGTAAGGGTCAGAAACCCTGACAAATGAAACGGAGGAAAAACTGAACACAGAAAAATAAATGTTTAGAATTACACTGGGAGATAGGGAAATAAATTGGTCAGAGAAGAGACACAAATTAAACACATTATGACTGAAAGTTAATGGGCCAGGACACATCGCTCGGAGGAATGAGAGCTGATGAACAAATCGGATAACAGAATGGCAGCCAAAGTAGATACCCAGAAAGTGCATTCACCACAGATCGTGTCGTGATATCAGCTCATGCAGGCGCAAGATGGATTACGGTATCACAGGACCATGATGGGAGATGGTGCCATTGTGTGGGGGCCTTTTATTCATCCGGCAATTGCTAGATCATGGTTGCTGATAATGATATATATGACAATTATAGCATATAGTCGTGCTATCTGTTTGCTCAAGTGATTTGTCTCATTCGTATACTGTATCCTGTCAGATTTTGGGATTCTAATCCGAAGAGAGGAATTAGAAATAGGATAAAATGTTTTGTTAATATGATCATAATGATGGACACACTTGCTGCATAAAGTGATTTAAAGTATATATGTAAAGGCAATTTACACATAAAAGCATTGAAAATGAATTGAAGACAAGGCCTTGATGTTTCATTGGTATTTAAATATGATTTAGTGTGGCGTAGTGGTGCAGTGAGCAGCGCTGTCGCCTCATGGCAAGCAGTACCTGGGTTCGATTCCTGGCACAGGTACCTTTCTGTGTGGAGTTTGCGTATTCTCCCCTTGTCCATGTGGGCTTTTGCCAGGTACTCCAGTTTCCTCCCACCGTCCAAAGACACGCTGTTGTCTAAGTTAATTGGCCTGCTGAGTAAATTACCCTCGGTGCTCTGTGATGTACTGACATCACATCCTGGGTATAGCCCTGCCTTGTGACCTGTGTCTGCCGGGATAGGCCCCGCTCCCCCGCGACCCTGTACAGGTTTAAGCGGATTTTGCTTAAAATGCTGAAATGAAATGTATCATTTTTAATCAGCTCCCCCATCCACGCATTTTTTACATGCACAGGAGTCAGAAATATGACTTGACATTGTACCACACTATGATCTGAAAAATAAAAACCCATTTCCTACTGCACAGTTTATCGATGTTGACATCTCGATCTTTATCCATGAAGTTGCAAAAAAGTGTTTTCTTCACAACAGTGATCCATCTTTGCAATTGTTGCGTTGTGAAAAAAATCTTCGGTTAACTGTGTTGGGATTGCCTATTTACAGCTACGTTGCTCAATGCCTAAGATTGGCAGGTGATCATTCATACAGGACAAGCCCGCACATTGGCGTGGCTCTAGAGCTTCTTTTCTCCAGCGATTTATCAGCCCAAAGGGAGAACCGTAAGGGTTTTGATTCCTGCTTATTGCCCCAAGTACTATTGTAGAATAAAAATGTAGACTCGGATATAAACCATATGAAATGAACTAAAAATATCAGACCGACAACACAAATAAGACAAATTATACACGAGCATTTTGCACTGGAACACCCGTTAAACGTTGAGACAAACAATACACGCGATAAACAATTTGAACAAGACAGTACAACATTGATAATCTGGTGCAATTAATGTAATATACATGGTGCAAACAGTGCAGATGAGAGATGTCTTATTTGAATGTAATGCTTGGTTTTGGTATTTCTTGTTGACCCAGGTCGCTCTTGTAATCTCATTGGTTTCTCATTTGGTTGAGTTAAGGTAACGGACTAACTTCACACACTGAACTAAACATCAGTGCGCTGCTGTACATTTACACCAGAGCCAAGCTTACAATGAGAGAACATTAGACAATTAGACGTTGTTCATTTTTGTGTGAATAATAAATATGCACAAACAATGCACAATCAAGCTACACTATGCACCCATAGACACCCACATTTCATCGCTTTTTGGACATTTCCTGCCATCTGCATCCGCTGCTCTTTGGGGCCATCAGTGATTTTATGCACACAGAAATATTGAGTGTCTGCTCATCTCATAAGCCAGTGGTGGACATTACGCATTCATATGACAGGGGCAAGTATATCCATACGATACATCTTTTGATTTCCCCACAAAGTGCTTTCTATTTTATTGATCCAGGAGATATGATGGGCTGAGTTGACCCCCAACTAGGATTTGAACTGACAACCTTCCAACTTTGAGCTGCACAATTTACCACGGAGCCACTTTGTCTGCGTGCAATCATCACCCTGTAAAAACACACAATGCTGCCACACGCGTTTTTCATCCAACTAACCCCCATTTTCTCAGACTGCCCTCTCACTCAGTCAGTATCAATACCCGCCTAATCCTGTACAGGGTCGCGGGCTGCCGAAGCCTATGCCGACAGACATAGTGAGCAAAGGCGGGGCTATCCCCAGGATGCGACGCCAGTACATCGCAGGGAACTGGGGGCAATTTACTCAGCAAACCAATTAACGTAGGCAGTAGCATGTCTGGATGGTGGGAGGAAAGCGGAGTACCCAACGAAAACCCACGCGGACATGGGGAGAACACACACACACTCCACACAGACAGGCATCCGAGCGGGGAATCAAACAGGGACCTTCTTGCTGTGAGGTCACAGCGCTGCTCACTCTGCCACCGCAGCATCGCGCCAACCTTCTCTCATCACATCCTATATCTCCTCATCTCATCTCATTGTCAGAAACCGCTTAGTCTTGTACAGGGTCGCGGTGAGCTGGAGCCTATCCCGGCTCACACAGGGCGCAAGGCAGGGATATACCCACGATAGGACGCCAGTCCATCACCGGACACTGCTGGCAATTTAGTCTGCAAGCC
>JAZEWT010000012.1:21101546-21124681 GCA_036362905.1 Mordacia mordax
TGCGCCTTAACATTCTACAAAATATCCATTTACCAATTAGCCAGAGTGCATGGCTGAAACAAGTCTTAATCTTTAAAATGATTTGTTTTTATTGTGTAATTCAAGGGTTAATGAAAAATAAATATGCATTTTCTTGGGCAAAAGGTCAACCAGAAATATATTGATTTTGGATATTTGAACGTTTGCACCTTGTGAATGTTTTATTTGAATGTATCCAAAGTTTTTTTTCTGCAGACTTTGCAAGACTTCCTGTGGGCTTTATTGAAGCCAGTCGTGCAATAAGTGTACTCTATGTCTTAGAAGATAATCATATGTCTGAGTGTGCATATATATTTTGTTATACTAATGACCGTTGTTTTAGGCAAAGTATATTGTATAAATATTCCCACACAATGTGTTTCCACATAACATTGATTCATGAGTTTAAACTAAATATTGCTCTTTATTTACTTTCACTTAATAAAAGTTTATGTTTATTTCAAATATGAGGGAGTTTATGATTATGAGAAAAACAGTAATACTCTTTAATCAAATTTAAAGTGAAGGCTTTTGCGGCCAGTGTTATGCATAATAAATCCCTGTTGGGTAGCGCTGTCGTCTCCTCCTCACAGCAAGAAGGTCTCAGGTTCGAATCTCGGCTCGGGTGCCTTTCTGTGTGGAGTTTGCATGTGCTCTCCCCGTGTCCGCGTGGGTTTTCGCCGGACACTCCGGTTTCCTCCCACAGTCCCAAAAACATGCTGCTGCACAGGTTAACTTGCTTGCAGACTAAATTGCCCTCAGTGCCCGGTGATGGACTGGTGTTCCATCGTGGGTGTATCCCTGCCTTGCGCCCTGTGTCTGCCGGGATAGGCTCCGGCTCACCGCGACCCTGTACAGGACAAAGCGGTTTCTTGATAATGAGATGAGATGAGAAATCCCTCTTGGGTGAGGTCACGTATAAAAATAAGTGTGGTAAGCCCGCCGCTGCCCAACACAGCCAATCAGTAACATTTGTCACGTAAACAGAGCATGGCCATTCTTTCCCATCTCAGCTCACCGCGCCGGTGCGTTGGAGAGAAAACTCACAACATTTACAATGGAATACGACGTTTAGCTGATAATCGCAATCAGTTTTAACATGCACCTCCATTGTATATATTATGGACTCGTCGATCATTTTCAGATTTCATAATATAAATACAAATCTCTGTACGGTTAAAATTATAATGTTTTTTTTATATACCCATCTCAAAGAGATTCCTGTCTGTCGAACAGTGAGTTATGGATTTTCCACTAATCTCAGAACTATGAGGAGCAGCTGAACTTTGTTGATAATTCAGCAATTTTCACACTCAGCTGTAAGTGATATTCACTGTGAAATATGGCACGGCCATGCCTGAGTTTAGAATCATGGTGTAATTTTTATTTCTGGAATAAAAATGTCAGCTTTTTCGTGTACCGTAAGTTTTTTTTAACACTATTTTGTCATATAAAATGCACAATTTAAAAAAAAAATCACATCTAAAAATAGTTAGAACTTTTAGTAGTTTAAATATCGGTTATATATAAGTGACTCTACCGAGACCATATATCACGATAACCATTGAAATTCTTGGTTAACACAAAGGCTCGTGCAAAATATTCGATTTCATTTCCAGTGCTATTATGGGTGGTGACATGGCCTAGCCCTAGCATGTCAACTGCTTGTTGCGAGGGCTCCTAAGCCTAATCCTTATTATCACTGCAGATGTAATAACCATACTACTACGTGCAGTTTGCTTCACATTTGATGTCAGAAATACCCTGGCATCATTTGCAAGAATAGGCCATTGCGAGGGGTCCTCTCTATACATATCCCCGGTATATGTCGTTTTGCATTTACGTCCAAAAGTTGGTTTCGGAACTGATTCATCGTTATATGTCCAGAGATTTCCCGTAATTGCGTTCATCGAGCATGCGCATTGCACTGTGCAAGCCGACATAGCTCTGAAACTGAGCCTCCACACCTACAACGCCCAGCTTCTTCTTTCTTCCACAGACTTCTGCATTTTTGTCTCTGGACTCCTATAATCGTGCAACCATGAGCCAGCCCACGCATGCCCAGCCAGCTGTTCACAGGTAAGACCACGATTTTATCATTATAACACAGCCACGCTTACAATAACCAGTATGACAAGTGTGAGTGTTTTAAAAGTGTTTAATATTTTTTGTCTTATTGGATCTGTGTTAAATGCGTGTTTATTGGTAGGCAACTTGAGTTAAGTAGGAAGAACGTATCTCACATGAATTGAATTCATTCCTATGGTAAATATATCCCTTGTTATATGTCGTTTCATTATACCTTCAACTTTTCTGGAACATATATCGGACATATAGCGGAGAAACCTTGCATGTGCTGGCATTAGTCTGCAAATTTGCCAGATTCCAAAATTACCTTCAACTTACTGAATTAGGAATATACATATAGCAATCACTGCCGCCTACTTAAAGGCTTTTGCACGTTCGTCACACTTTCAAATTAGACTATCCTAATCTCTTGAGTTCTCACCTTAAAATTATTATATAATTGTTGCTAACTATTAAGCAACAAAACATATATTTTTCAACTTAACCAAATACTAGCCTTTAAGTTGGAAAGTCTTCCTGGATTTCCACTCTTGTAAATTGTTTGCCATATTCATTTTTACAACAGCAATTAAGGCATTACAGATTTTAAACATTAGACTTTTAGTCGATCCCACATCCATCCACCAATCTTAAATGCAATGCTTAATTTGTAACATTGCGCCGGAATTTATTCATTGAAATGCAAAATGTATTCCACGTTTAAACTGCACTGCATCATGGGAATTGCACCACAGCACAACCTCAAGAGATTGCATATATACACATACACGTTGTTCTTAACCACATTGAAAATTTAATAAGAGATGTCTGATATTTTCAGAAAAGCATAATATTTGTTTGCCAATTGCCTAGTAAAATAACTTCTGTTTTATATTGTATTTGCAGCTGGTAAGTAGGATAGGCCATGTGCTTTAGTAAACATTCATGTTAGTTTTCTCGGCTCTGCTGTTCAATGACCACAATGTTGCATGCAGTTGTTATATAGAACTTTGCAGTGGTCAAGTTCCCAGCAAAGAGGGCAGTACCAATGGGACGGCAGGTGTTAATACCCAGGCAGCAGCTGGAATGTGGCAGCAGGTATTGTGAACTTGGTGACTTTTTGTACGGTGATTGGAAAATGAATCTCAAAGGATAGCATCCAATCAGTGAGAACATCCAGGAGTTTGGGTAATTAACTCATTTCCAAGGTTGAGTTGTTGTCAGTCAAAGCTGATTAGGCATTGATAAGAGCCAATTATCATGAAATTCGGTTTTCTTGACTGTTTCCAGAATTTTAAAAATATATGATGCTAATTTTAACAAGGTAATTCATCTTAAACATTGACGAGGTATGCTCAAATACCGCAGTGTGTTTTTGTCATGTTTTAACAGGGTCGTGACTGAGGGTTTGTAGAAAGTCACTGATTTATTGTAGGAATAGGAAAGGTAAAATTACAGAACTGCATGAGAGAGTGTGACAGATGGGAAGTGAATCTGAAATGTATCCATCAGATCTCATCATTTAGATTTGACCAGGGAGGTGGCACTGGCTTTAGTTTATAGTGGTAAGATGAAATGGAACTATGACTGATGCTTTCAGTTCACGTGAGTATTGGCGATGCATTCAAAGGCCTTTGAGAGACTTTCCGACTGAACGACCTGATGTGCAATTGATGGCTCACCTTCACGGCACGGTGGCCCAGTGGGTAGCGCTGTCGCCTCACAGCAAGAAGGGCCCGGGTTCGAATCTCGGCTCGGGTGCCTTTCTGTGTGGAGTTTGCGAGTTCTCTCCCCGTGTCCGCGTGGGTTTTCGCCGGGCACTCCGGTTTCCTCCCACAGTACAAAAAACATGCTGCCGCATAGGTTAATTGGCGTGCAGACTAAATAGCCCTCAGTGCCCGGTGATGGACTGGCGTCCGATGGTAGGTATATCCCTGCCTTGCGCTCTGTGTCTGCCGGGATAGGCTCTGACTCATCGCAACCTTGTGCAGGACTAAAAGGTTCCTGACAATGAGATGAGATGAAGCTCACCTTCAGTAGTCAGTGAAAAATATGTGAGTGGTTGTGCTATACTGCCAAAAACATTGACATTTACACAAGAGGGCAATATAGTGCAAAAACTTATTTCTTTGGTACATTCACCTTGTTGCATTTAAGGGTATGCAAAGAAGAGGCGTCATAAACTAATGTATGGTAGTGAAGTCCCCATTTGCCGCTGTAGCATCGTTCACACTACAGCAATGGATTATTCTAGGATGTGGGAACTTTGGTCACAGATTGGCTGACGTGTAATTAATAAAATAATATTCATTATACTGTATGAAAATAAGGCTGAAATTTACAAATGTCATAGGATTTTTAATCCGAGCGGTCAATGTATGTCCGTGAACGCGTATTTATTCCATCGTCAGCAAAAATCTATCCGTTGTTGAACGAAGGCCTCCCCAAGTCATTAACCATCGCTCATGCATGGTCCAGTGATGCAACATCTGCACATACGCTGCTTTCTCTTCTTCGTCTCTACAGTAGACATGTCCTCGCTCTCTTTCTGAGTGTCAATTTGTTAAACACTCGCCGTCAGATTGTTTTTGTGATGCTGTTCATCCCAAGCCCGCTTGCGTTGTTTAAAATATGCATATATTACATAATCCATGTGACTGTCTATCCATCACCGTAATTGATTCCTCGCACACGTTTATGTTATTGTTTTGTGTTTTTTATATATATGTGCGTCTACTGACCTTGCCTTAACAAATATTTAACACAATATGAGCCTCGTGTCTTCAGTTTGAATCCTGCCAACATCAGCGATGTGATATCTGAAACAGCTCTCAGCTCTGCATAAGTTGACTAGTATTGGCCAGTGTGGTGAAGTATGGCCGAACAACTTTCATGTCTGACAGCGTGGGGAATCTATATCCAGTAGTTGACTATAGATAAATGAAAAGTGAATGTTATTTGTGTCTAAACTGGAACGTTTTCACTCACTGTAAATTGACTCAACGGTTTAAAAAAAAAGGACACAAATGAGAATTCAAATGAATTCGATTAAATTATTATGGTCTTAATGTTAAAAAATAGTGTACCTTGATAGACTACATCACGACTAGGGGAGCAGTAAACAATATCTTCACTTTGACGCGACATTGGCATTCATAGCAGGTCTTGAGTAAAAAGAACGTGCGGTGTGAACGTGGATGATGATGGCAGCAGTCCAACGAATAACACAATGCGTGTTATTGCCAAAGCAGGGAAAAATCGACTGGAGACTCAAAATAGAACGTATTTACGTAACTAAAATGCAATGCTATATGTACATACCACTCTGCCACCCATTTGGCTTAATAACCAAACACTTTTGTGCATGAAAGAACACCAACTAATGCGAGGGAACATTTATTCCTTCCTTGTTTGTTGCAAAAATTGCTTTTATTGCTTATTTTTGTATCCTTTAAATTATTAATACGATTTGACTTTCGGTTGGGCTGTCCTGATGTTGTTGACATGCCGTTCTCTCCACTGCTCGGATTTGTAAAAAAAAAAAGAAATCGAAAAAGAGTTTCTTGTTGAATTGCCGTTCTTATCTCCTTGTTGATGTGCCGTTCTGTGCTGCACTTTGTGGCCGTCGGGTGATAAGCGCTCTGGAAATGCGATTATTATTATTATACGATAAATGTTACATGAAACCATTTCCCAACATATGTATTTTTAACATTGATAATTTAGCATTTTAAAATTATATTTGAAAGTCAGATCATATTTCACATGTTCTGCAAAGATGTGTATTTAAATAAAAAGCCCCAAAAAAATCTTATTGTTGCTGTTTTTGCGTTCGAATGTTGTTGCTGACGTGGCCGTTCTCTCCGCAACTCTGTGCAGCGCTTTGTGACCCTCGGGTGAAAAGCACTCTGTCAATGCAATTATAATTATTATTTTAAAATGGCACAACATACACGTATTGTCTACCCTTATTTTTGAAATATTTATGAGTTCGTTCTTGGTTACTGTTCTCATCTCTTCTAAGAGTAAATGGAATGGAAATGTTATAATGTAGAGAATACCGATATTAAATCATTTTGTAACTTAAAATGTCAACGCTTCCAATGGAAACGTCTAATATTACAGGCATAGAACACCTAATCGTTTTGATAAGATGCGTGTACTGGATGTTGTCCAGCACAAAGGCCCAAGATTAATCCATAAAGTAATAGAGATTCATTCGACAGAAAAACGATGAACCACAAACAAGAAATGAGGCTAAAACTCAGCCAAACCTGGCAGCGAGTTGTTTTTTTTTATCAACAGTAAACAGCCATAAAGTGTACTACAGATAACATTACAAAAAAAACACGCACCACAGATTTTAAAATAACTCACCAGGCATTCGTGAAATACAAAGTCAAAGTAATTGGTAAATCAGGGGTTGGACCGGATTAAATTAATTTTAATTCTAATATACGAGCAAGACCATGGAACCTTTTCAAAGGGAACTCCCCTCCATTGTCGCTTGAAGGAAACGACCCCGGAATGAGGGGGAGTGAGGTGGAAGGAAAGAATGACGAGACACCGTATAAGCTGCATGGCTTCACAGAAACTCACCCATCTGAGGCAAAACGTCACGAAGAAGAGAGGAGGATAATCGACGTTGCTATCTCGAAAGAGCAGTTTTTGAAAGCAATCAACATACATCGAGCTTTGAAAACCTACATCAATACGTCTAATAATAATTTAATACCACTATCTAATAATAAGGGCGGCGCGGTGGCCCAGTGGTTATCGCTGTCGCCTCACAGCAAGAAGGTCCCGGGTTCCAATCTCTCGGCTCGGGTGCCTTTCTGTGTGGAGTTTGCATGTTCTCTCCCCGTGTCCGCGTGGGTTTTCGCCGGGCACTCCGGCTTCCTCCCACAGTCCAAAAAGCATGCTACTACATAGGTTAATTGGCTCGCAGGCTAAATTGCCCCACAGTGCCCGGCGATGGACTGGCGTCCCATCGTCGGTATATCCTTGCCTTGTGCCCTGTGTCTGCCGGGATAGGCACTGGCTTCACCGTGACCCTGTATAGGACTAAGCGGTTTCAGACAATGAGATCTAATAATAATAATTGCACTTCCAGAGCGCATTTCATCTGAGGGTCACAAAGCGCTGCACAGGGCTCTTGAGAGAATGTCATAACAACAGTAACGACATATGAACGGCACATCAACAGCAATAACGTTTTTTTGTATGTTATTTTCACTCCAACAGTTTACTGACGCATTTCAAACGTTACAATTATATGCTATATTCTTACATTCATTGTCATTTTTATCAAATGATAAATGCATGGGTACAAAACATAGCCAGATTGGCAACTCTTTGAACATCAGCCTTTGCTAGGAATGTCAAGGTCGCTCCCAACCTGCTTTATGTTATTATACAGTATTCTGACACAAATTATATAACGTTGCATGAGAACGATACTTTAAGCATAAAAAGATATAGACGTGTTCCTGAATTGCTTCTGTCAACAGCGTTATTCGATTTTGAAAATTAGTTTAGTCTTAAAGGAAGAGTTTTGTTGAATTATTCTTAATCACACATCAGGTTCTGCAATAAAATGTGAAAGTGTTGTGTCTAAAAGAGAAAACCCCAAAATGACAGAACAAAACTTATAATTTATAATTTGTACTGCTTATTAAATTTTTGCCTGCAGGCTTCCAATATCCTAAGCTCTGGTGGCTTTGCAAACACAGTCATAATAAATATTGCCATCCGGAAAATTGTGTAACCTCTGTGTTGAGTACAGATAGGCCTTTCTGACTCTTACTGCAAGTGCTTGTGTCTACACCGTGTGGACAAATCCATACAGTGTATATAATGAGGCGAAAGCACACGTATTGAAACTGACAGCTTGGCGTTTAGAATGAGCATTTAATATTAATAACCTGTGCTTGGATATCACTGAATAAGCGATTAACGGCTACCACTTTAAACGTCTTCATTAATAGGCAGCCATGACTGGACTGACGCTCAAACAAAAGTATATTCTCTCATGTGTGGCAAACAGATCTAGAAAGCAAAGTCCAAACCTGTTGGATGCAATTTTATAATGTTCAGAGGAGAATAAACACAACCTGGTGATTCTGTGGAAAAGTAGCGGTTCTGATATTTTCTTAGAAGTGATGGAAAATTGATAACATGGCCTGCTAGTCATTGCACGTGCCTTTGGTCAATAATTCAAGTATCGCCCACCACAATATGAAGGCTAGCTTTGAGGAATTTTCCAACTTCACAGTTGGTGATGTTATGCTGATGAAAGAAATTAGACACAACTCGGTCAGATTGAGGTCACGAATATCACCTGATTGAAAATGTCATTGTCATGCTTTTTCATATATGGCAAAAATATCAACTAGTATGTACAAGATGTACGGCAGATTTTTTTGTTTCAATCAAAATGATTGAATCAAGAAGTGAACAAGAGTCGGAAGTAGTAGTGCTATTTTTTAAATGAACTTCGAAATGAAAGGCAGAAAACCATTTCATCAGGGCAGGATGTTTTTCAGCCAGTACACATGGCCGTTTGTGACATAGATCAGCGGCGTGGATATCGGGAAGGTCACAGCGATGCATGCAGAGATGCCTGTTCGGAACTCTATTAAATAATGAGGGACGTGCTGATCAGGGGGCAGCACGGTTGCGCAGGTGGAAGCGACGTTGCCACACAGCAAGAATGATCCGGATTTGATTCTCGGCTCGGGTACCTTACTGTGTGAAGTTTGTGTGTTCTCCCCCTGCTCGCATTGGGGTTTCGTCTGATACTCCTGTTTCCCCCCACTGTCCAAAGACACACTGCTGCCTAAGTTAATTGGCGAGATGAGTAATTTGCCCCCCCCCAAAAAAGGATGCCCAGCGATGCGCTAACGTCACATCCTGGGTATTCCCCCACCTTGTGCCCTCTGTCTGCTGGAATAGGCTCCGGCTCTTCTGCGATCCTGTACAGGATTAAGCGGGTATTGATTGATTGAATGAATGCTGATCAGGTTACAAATACAATTCAAGAACCTTATATTGTGTTGACTGTTAAGCCTAGGCAGGACAATTCGTGAAAAAATATGATGGATGAAGCTGGTGAGAGCATGGCAGCCAGAGAAGTGAACATGGTCTAGAGGATGACCCCTTGAGTGATGGCGCAATGATATCAGATAGACCGTAACATTGCAGGACTATGAAAGATGTCAAAGTTATAGTGGTCTTCATCCAGCAGTGGCTTGACAGTGGCTGATGCTGATTTGCTTGACATTAACACGTTTGCGTGCTTTGATCAACAATTGACTAATACTATGGAGAGGGTACGAGTTCATGTAAAGTATGCCAGCTTTCATTTTTAGAAAAAGGAGACATTAGAAACATGATTGCTTCCAAAAGCTGCTCTTTCGGGATAGTCACGTCGATCGCTCCTCCTTTCTCCTTCGCGACGAAACGATTGCTCATGTCATGACTAAATGTCGCGAAGGATCAATCATCATGTATGGAGCCGTGAAAACCGACGTCACTACATTTAAAAACACTGTTTAGTGGAGTGTCTGTGTGCCAAAAAACCCGGAAGAAAATATTCCAACGGAGACAACTTAACATTTTACATCTCTTTGTGGTTTTGTTACATTGTGTAGGTTTTCTTAATCTGCTGCTGAAATAAACAAAAGCACTGCGCCAATGCAAGAGCAACCTTCACATTAAATCCAAGTTGTTCACATATGTTTTTTGTACATAATGAAAATTACGTTGTGAATAGGAAGTGTTAGTACTTGACAAGCCTTAACATTATTAATTATTCTAATAAGGTTATGTATATCTCCCTTCCAGGTGCTAAGTATAAGGCCTTTGCACTCAAATACAATTGATTTTTTTCACGAGAGGAAGTGTATAACCAAACCCTGTTTTCATTCCGAACGGCTGTGCACTTTTTAAAATATTTAAATACAATCTTACGATTTTCATCACCCTGAGATGAATAGGCATGTCAATTTAGTCATTAGCTGTTGGAAATATCAACTGGAAACACATTTTGTAAGATCTTAGTAATATAGATGTTCCAGACATTTTAAATAATAAGGTTCCTGTGTGCATTTCTGTACCACCTTGCATGCTTCCAAATTACACTTTTAACACTATAGGATAAGATAAAGTAGCCCATAGATATGTATGGTCTCTTTTTATGATCATTATATTATTATTATTTTTGTGACAGCTTCCTAAATTAAAGGAAATGTTGTTAGGGTCTTCTGTCTGTATTTAAGGCAGAAAGGTTGAGTGTAAGATAATTGGCTAATAATGACGATAAGTAATTATACAATTTATAATGCGCGTAAATGCCAAGCCTGACAATGAATGAGACACGAATATTGAAGCGTAAGGAAGCCCCAGAGAGGGGAGGAGTCAACCAGATGGTCAGCCACTGCCAACCCACCAGACACTGTGCCCTATTTATTATGATATTCGCCAATTACTGAGTGTTTTTAGTCGTGGGAGGAAAACGGATAACTCAGAAGAAACCCACGCAGGACAGGAGGAGAACATGCAAACTCCACGCACTCGGGCACACGGGTGGGGAGTCAAACTGCCTCGGGTTGGGTGATTTATAACAGGAGGCACGGGGTTTCTGAATCCCTGCATATGTCTCTGTTGTCTCCACTGGCATGAGCTCAGCGTTGGTGGTCAACATTGAGTCTGGTTAGTTTTCAAACAATATGTTTCGTCTTGTAGCTTTAAGGAAAGTTACGTATTGTACACATTTTAAACGTTAATTAGTGATACCGTTCAACTTGTATTGGCATCTGGAGATAATATCAGGTTGGCTCTGTATCTGTAAGTAGGCATAGTACGCAGCTGTTCATAGGGTTTTCGTATTAACATTAACAAAATTGTCTTACTTTATCTTTATTTAGTGTGGTCTGTGGAATTGCATTGAACTTACATTGTCCACTTCAAGTTGTAGTTTTCTGTGATAGTAATTATAATTTAGTGTACCGTTGGAAAGATGCATAAATCTATTTAAAACCACATAAAAATTGCCAACTTAAATGTCCGTTCCACAAAATAGCAGAGTACCTGCCCTATGGACAATCGTGTTCCACATGCAACACGTTCTTCTGACGTCAGGGCAAATGTGGAAGAGTGCTTAATAGGGTTTATAGTTGTGAAAAAATGGGAATTTCAACCTGAAATAGTTTTACATTTTCAAAACAGTAATCAATAAGTGGAACATAAAGCTGAAATAAGATTTAAAAGTCTTGGTATTTCACAGATAAAATGTGTGTTGAAAAAGGAGTCGAACCCGGTACCCTCAGTGTGGGCACACATATATATATATATATACAAATGCCTGCTCCATTATATATAGATTATATATAAGCATATTACTCAAATGTGCCTGCTGTGGGAGCGCCAGCTGTGACCAGTTTGGTGGCCACGTGCCTCTCCCAGAGGATGCCCGAGCCAGACAGCTGCTCCAAATCGGAGTTCTTCCCGCCTGGCGGGGGATGTCAGAGCCAGTGTTCGCACAGCGACTGCATTGCGTTGATCGTCACTTTCAGCGGTGGGACCTTGCAAGGTAGCGGGCAATGTCTGGAGCTCATGGCCATGATGCACCGCACGCGCCATGCGCTGTGTTCGTGTATTCCCACATCTTTGATCTGATATTGCTCAATCTACGTCAAGGTCGAATTGTAGGCGGCTTTGGACTATTATATGATGAATATTAGTGATAGCATTTTAGAAGTGCCTTTAAAAAAGAGCTCTGTGTTGCATGCTTATGTGCCTGCCTTAACTGGCGTGTGGCTACACTTGTGTGTGGCTACATTTGTGTGTGTGTGTGTATATTTGAATCTAATGGTTGTGTTTTTTGGAGTGGAATTCTTTTTAAACATTAGTATAATTCATACACCTTCAGTATATGAATGTTGAAATTGCCTCAGAGAGTTGGTGTTAGTGGAATTTCACAACAGTTTTTAATGTTTTTCTTTCATCAGGGCTACACGTTGTATCAAGTACAAAATCATGAACCGCATTGTCTGCTGATATTGCACATCCAAATGAACACATTTGGCAAACTAACATCACACTGATGACTTGCATTTGGGACGCACTTGCTCCTAACTTGATATTATTACGTTGACATTAACTGATAGTTGGCAGGAGCGTTGTATGCCTGAAGTTTTCTTGATTATATCATTACGAAACTATGAGAAGGGTCTCAAATACTTCCACGTAATATGCGTGTAAAAAGTACACATTACTTTTTGCAACTGTGAACAATTTAAGACATTTTCATTAAGAGAGACTCTTAGCATTATATTTCCCAGATTCCCACTATGACATTGTAATCTCATAAGTGTTACTTAAGGTTGAGCATGATTCTTTTTTCAAGAAATTGCAGCAAGTTCACCACAATGGGTTCGAAAAGCGTGTCTACTGTACTGTGAATTTCTTCAGCAGTGCCTTTACTATGCACTAAGACCTGAGGATGCCTCCAACGATGGAGGCGAATCATCAGAAGGATAAAGAGGAGAGGGCTCGATACGGCTCGCTAAAAAGAACAGCAACATTGAACTGTGAAAACCTACATCATTACATGTTCGGTTGTGGGTCATAATAATATAAAAATAGTATTTGCACTTCCAGAGTGCTTTTCAACCGAGGGTCACAAAGCGCAGCAGGAAGCTGTGAAGAGAATGGCATAACAACAACAACATCATCAGAGTAGATCAATTTAGTAAAATAATGCCTATGAATCAGTGAAGGACAAAAAATAAAAGGAAGGAAAAAGTGTTCCTGTGCAGGTCAACAGCAAGCCATCATCTAAGCACAACAACAGTGAGCAGCATCAACAGTCCTAGCCAGAGGACTTCAATGCGACAAGTCAGTCTTGAGATGGGATTAATAGATGCCCAGGAACTGAGCTGACAAAATTTACAATGGAAGGGAGTTCCAGAGTGTCGGAGCGAGATGTAACAATACGTGTCGATAACATTGATAAAAGTTTGAACTGACATAAGTAGGTGAATGGCATGCACAACTAATTATCCTTGAAATTTTTGTTTTTCATGGTGGCCTAGTGGGTAGCGCTGTCGCCTCACAGCAAGAAGGTCCCGGGTTCGAATCTCGTCTCGGGTGCCTTACTGTGTGCAGTTTGCATGTTATCCCCCTGTCTACGTGGATTTTCGCCGGGCACTCCAGTTTCCTCGCACAGTCCAAAAAACATGCTGCTCTGTATGTTAATTGGCTTTCAGACTAAATTGCTCACAGTGCCCGGTGATGGAGTGGCGTCCCATCGTGGATATATCTCTGCCTTGCGCCCTGTGTCTGCTGGGATAGGCTCCAGCTTACTACGACCCTGTACAGGACTAAGTGGTTTCTGACGATGAGATGATATTTCCTTATCCATAAGTTGTATGCCAAGGATTAACATTATTATTTTTGAGTCAAAACAAATTTGATATAAGACCAAGATATTGTAACTGATGACCTACATGAATTCACATTTTTATTTTGTTGTCGTGCTTTTTAGAAATGTCCAAAAGAAAAATAGGTTTTCTGCAATACTGCAGTATAAAATGGGTACCCACCCGGTGGGTGATCACTGTTCCAACCGTGTAACATATTTTTTCTGACGTCTGTTGTTGATGATGCTTTCTATTCACATAACTGCCTTGCCTTCAATTTCCCGATGTCCTTTATGAATATTGCTCTCAGCTCCCTGATGTAAAATTTAAGTAGGAAGTAAAGCTGAAATAAGACATAAAAGCGTTCGTGTTGTGCAGATACAATTTGCACTTTTGAAGAATCCAAGCTAGGGTTGATTCTAAAAGCACCGCTAGATGGCGATGATTTGATTAGCTCGGAGCTGAGAGAACAGCCTACAGCTGATTGGCGAGATCGTCTGCAGAGTCGTGACACAACCAGGGTAGTCATTCAGTAAAATAAAAAGTACATAAATAGAATAAATAAACAAAATGAGATAATTACTAGTAATATACTAAACACTACATACTATGTACGTCATCTATTGGGTCACTTGTGACGTCAAAAATGCTGTCGACCAATGAGAGGCCAGGGAATGTTTGGTGACCTGATGCATGTCTTCCCTATTATATATAGATCACTCATCAGAACAAAATCTGTGTTTAGCATACAGTGTTTGCCACAGCTATAAAGACATCGGACTAAATCATTTACAGCTTTTAAGATACTTTGTTGGAATGTGTGGTGAATTTTGTATTGACTTTACAAAGCCTTAATATGGGATAACGACCACGGACACAACACAAGCGTAGACTCTGGGATTTGTTGATTGTATACAATGAGCTGTTTAAAACACCGCACTCATCACCGATCAGGGCTCGTTTCCAAATAATGGTTTAGTATGAACATGTGTTGCAAGCTATCTTGCAGTGTAGCAGGCGAAACGCCGACACAATATGTACAGGCCTGAGCATTTTAAATGTCATTTTGAAACTCATTCAGAGATTGAATGAAAAATTCAGACATTTGCTCCAATGTCAAGACAGCTACTGATGCATTGATCTTGTGGAATAAAAAAAATATATATATTTGAAAAGCAAGCCACAGTGCTGCATCCAATCACGCCAACTGCTGATCCGTGCATAACAAAAATAAACAAAATGTCACGTCATACAAAATTTACAAAATGACTCACTGGCACATTTTCGCTTCCATTCCTTGAGTAACATTTAGAATTCAGTCTCTCCACGAAAATGCCACTGCATCACGTGCAAATGTTCACTTCATGCAAAATAGGATTTGCAACATGAAAAACTGCATCATAATAACAAGTGTATTATTATTAATGCAAAATAACACAAACCCATCATGCATTATAATTAGGATACATGAATGGTTTGTGTTATTTTTTGACGATGTGTGTGTTTGTGCTTTGGATTAATATTGTTAACTGATTTCCATCTTAGTGTGAAATCAACATCGGTATTAATTATAATTTTGTTACGTTTAAAATCCACATTGAATCCTTTTTCTCAGGTGCACCTTTTGTTTACAATTCAATTTTAATGCATAATTATTAAAAGTAGATAATTTTATGCTCAGAAATAAGTCCGACTTCTTAAGTAACATCCTTAAAATAGGCTATGTAACATGTAAACAACTAACATATTACCCAAGCGAAGTTCAATTTCTTCCAAATAAGTCACTTCCACTCCTGGCAGTTCCTTTCTATACAGGTAGAACTTAAATTCGTCAGTGTTCGTCAACCAGATCATGCACATTGTACGAAAAACGTAAACGTGCAGCACTGCAATGTTTTGCTCGTGCCGCTGTGGCAGGATGGTGCTCGACAAGAGGGATCTCTGGACGGCTGCTCAAAGTTGGCATTATTGACCAACTCGGCCACACCGGCCAGTCATCTGAGCGCTGCCAGAGTACCCACAAATTGCCAAACTGTGCACCACCTGCTGATCAACTATCTGTATGGATAGATGGATACACGTTTATTTTTACACCAGAAAGTACCCAGTGAGCTTAAATGTTCTAGTTGAGGGATTCCTGTGCAGGGTGGAGGTGGGTTTTCGACACTTCTTACGTGACCTGTGTGAAATATATTTAACCCCTGGATTGCACGGCCAGAGTGATAACTAGTACACAATGGCAGCCTCTCATGCAGATTATTTTGATACTGCCTGTGAGTTAACAGCAACAGAGGTATTCACCTGAACTCTGTTGCCAATAGGTGCTCTCCGATTGTGACTCACACCGTCTGGCTCATTTCCTCACTATTGCATAATTATTCTGTTATAGATCACAACTACTTCGAGACATCCGAGAGCTTCTTTCGGTTAAGGTCACAAAGATCGTTATTTTATTTAATTGTTATAGTATGGTAGTTATCAGAGGCATTATTTATAGTAATGTGAAGTTTTTAGATGGGTCGGAGCAGGAAAAATGTGCGGCATGAGAATGCAGAAGCAAGCCATTCGCCTGTTCATGTCATAACTGCACAGCCAGAGATAAGGTTTTATATTATCCCCGCGTGGTCACCTGTTTCTAGTTTCAGTATTACCCGTGTTCCCAAACCGTGGCTTAATGTCACCACCTTTCCGGTGCATAACAGCTTAAGCCTCCATTTTGGCAGGAACACGCAGCCCAAGCCTTCACTTTCCCTCCATGCGATTGGGTGTGCGGTGCATGTTTTTGTCATGTGCATGCAAGCATAGAAGAACATGATATAAAACAACCCAACTCGGCAATGGCACTGTAATGTGTGTGCATCGTATGTTTGCACTTTACCCCGCACCATGTACAACTACAACTGCATGGCTATCCCTGCATCCACGGAAATGCATTGAACCGCAAGTATGTTGGTTAAGTATCGTGATCTATATCAACTGGTGGTATAATGAAGCCAACTTCGATATGCGCAAGGACCCTGCAGATGAGACTGCGTCCCCAAAATTCTCAAGAGTAGACGTGACCGACAGACCCCTAATCACTGCTAAGAAGCAGAAAGGTCCCATGAGGATCTCCTGGGGGCAGACTCCTTTTGTTAAGCCATCAGGGCACCCTCTCAACACAGGGGCTCACACACACACACGCGGCTTAGCTTAAATTATTCTGCAGTGAAGAAAATGAGTTCACGGACATAGATATTAGAAAACCATTCCAGTGTCCAACACTCAGGGAACTCAGATAATAATAATAATTGCATTTCTAGAGCGCTTTTCACCCGAGGGTTACAAAGGCTTGCACAGAGCTGCGGAGAGATCGGCATGCCAACAATGGCACTATAACAGAAAATCAGCAGTAACAACATTTTTTTGGGGTTTTTTTTATTATACACATTGTTGCAAAACAACACGTAAAATAATTAGACTATAAACTATAATTTTTAAATGTAAAATGAACAGTGTATATCATGCATATATTGGGAAATGCATGTGTTTTTTGTAATTTGCATAATATGAGATGTAGTTTCAGTATTGATATCGGTTTTCATGGCTTGATGTATGAGAATTACTCTTAAGAAGTACTCTGTCGAGATAGCTGTGTCGAGCATTCCTCCTCACTCATGTTTCTAAAGCCGAATATTGCCTCCAACATGGGAGGAAAACATCGCGAAGGAGAGGGGAGTCACGCTGGACGAGGCTGTTCTGAAACAGCATCTCTTGAGAGCAATTCTCATGCAGTTTTAGGCATAGGGGCTCCCCATCCCTTGAACTTGCTGGTGGCCTTGCACCTGTAATCCGCTTCAGTGGCTGTAGGCCAGTGGGTGAGACTCAGAAAGTGGAAGACCCACTGGATTATAATATAGCAGTGGAACCCATGATGGAATAATAGTTTGTTACATGTATGTAGCATTTTGTTACCCAAAGATCGCAATATCCCACACGAGAAAATGGTGTTGGAGGTAGCCACGCAGTATGACTGATGGCTGGACCCAGTGACCCTTTTATGGCCCTGATAGTCCCGGTCCAACGCAAGTTGCTACGGGTACGGTGCTCAATAAAGCGGTTTTCTACACCTCACAGCGTCAACATGATGTAGGTTTAATCTTTATATTAGAGTGACGGGTTGTACATCTAACCATCCTTCATCAGTTATCCAGGTGTAAAGAGATATTTATGCTCTCTGGTAACACCGTAATTATTTTCCTCAATATAACTGCATTAGAAGTACATGGTCTTTGGTATTTTCCATTTGTTGCCCTTAGAAAGTGATATTATTTTATGCAGCAAACTTTTCTGCAGCTTGTGTTTGGTCATAGTTACTTCATAGCCTTATTTGTTAAGCCATACGCTTTCTTCTAATTGGGACAATGCTTAAGCCTTATTTTACTCTAATAAGGATGAAGTCAATGCTAATACTGTCTAGTACAGAATAGTGTTAATATGGATATAAATTATCAGTGATTCGCATGCATATCTAAATAAGTGTAATTCATAATTCGTCCTGTGAATTATTACATAAAAAGTAACCGTTATGGTCATTCAGCCATTGGGGAATCCTTTGCATATATATTCTGCATATGTGGGTTCTTAAATGTTATACAGTTACATTTTACATTCCATAGGTCACATGAGTATTTCAGTAATTGAATAATCTTGGAAAGTCCAGATAACTTGCCAAAGTAAAATGCCTGCCTGATATGAATACAGAAATACTGTATATACAAAAATACATTTTCATGCCATGCAAATGTTGTAATATGAGGTTGTCTCCTGATAAACCAATTGACATCTATGACTTAATTAAATGGTTTGGAACTAATACATAAGTAGGCACATGCAAGCCATAATGACAATATAGAAGATATTTGTTTAAAAACCAAAACAACTGGTATGATGTTATACGGCATATTCCAAAAAAATCTTTCTTTGATTCATTTGTACACAACAAAATTATCAAGTGTAGAAATCAAATGATGGAAAACGTAATTATATAATGATGATTGAAAGACATTCCACACACGTGCCTTGTGTTACTAGATTATTGTTAAGAACATATTACTCATGCAACCATTTTTTTAGCTGATTACGTTTTGAAGTGGAAACTGACTGCAATGTAAACCAATGGAGTTTTATATATATATGTAAAACATATAGATGTTAAATAATGTTATCGGACTTGGACTGTCGGCAGCTAATCATGGATAGGAGCATCTGTGGATGGATGGAGATCCCGTGCCCACAATAATAATGGATGAACGTCAACGTTTGGTTCAAATTTAAGCACTCGCCTGTTATATATTGGGTCGAGAATGCGCACAAACAATATCACCTTAAATTTGGTTAAAATCAAGCTCTCAGAGGTAAACATTGGTTTGTCTGCAAACAACATAACTTTCTTATCAAGAATAGGTGCAATCGTGCTGGCCTCCACTCTGTGGACTAGAGCTTAGTTGAGATCTCTATGATAGCTGCTTCAGTAGACCGTTTTCTAAGATGAAGGGATAGAGTGCTCCATGAGAGATTCGAATGGATATTTTGTCTTATGGCATTACACTCACAGCAAAGGATACAGTTGGGGGGGAATGACTAATAATAATAATAAAGCCTCTTCTTGCACTCACACATGCAACTTGCTTGTTAAGTCAGATCACACGTCCACACGTTCCTATTTTGTCTGCAGCCACACGGACGTATTTTGCTACTGCCGTTCCAATTGTGAATAGACTTCATCCTTCATAATTCCAAGTCCTGGAAGGGGTGATTGCTTTTTTTAAAACGTGTGATCTTGTTAGTATATGTTCATGCACAGTGCTTTATATTTAGCAGTGTAACTGCAACACTTGTCTATCTGCCGTTAAATATAGATTTGAGAAAAAAGACAAGTACGTATGAATTGAAATATATTCACACCCCGGTCATATAAATTTAGGCTTAATCACACTGCTTTTGTGTTGTCAAATTGCACCATGACCATGAACGGTAAGTTATAAATGTCGCATCTCATCTCATTGTCAGAACCGGGTTAGTCCTGTTGTGGGTTGCGGTGAGCCAGAGCCTATCCCGGCAGACACAGGGCGCAAGGCAGGGATATACCCACGATGGGACGCCAATCCTGAGGGCAATTTAGTCTTCAAGCTAATTAACCTATGCAGCAGTATGTTTTTTGGACTGTGGGAGGAAACCGGAGTGCCCGGCGAAAACCCACGCGGACACGGGGAGAGAACTCGCAAACTCCACACAGAAAGGCACCCGAGCCGAGATTCGAACCTGGACCCTTCTTGCTGTGAGGAGGCCACAGCGCTACCCACTGGGCCTCCGTGCTGCCCTAAGTAATTAATGTGAACCGCTATTATTTAACATTTTTGGCAACACGTTTCAGACCGTTATGTTATTCAGATAATATATATATTTTTTTAATCCTCACCCTCGATGTTCAAAAAAGGTTCAAAACTTCAACTGATAAAGAGATATTGCCTTGGAGCAGATGTGACATCACATGAGGGGGCATCACAGGGTAGGAGGAGATGCAATCACAGCCACGGCTGACTCTGATTGATATAGTATAATCTGCCTCTGGCAGGGGATTCGGAAGCACTCTGTAAGGTCACCTTATCATTCTAAAGCTCAGAGTAAAGCACAAACATTTTTGTCCCTTTATGGTTTAGCACTTGGGCTACGCAGAATATTTTATCACAATTCATATACACAGTCTGATGAAATATGCATGCGTCAATATGGTACTGCTTTGTTCACTTTTCCACTGAATATATTCAAAATCAACTCTTGAATTAATATTGTATTTTTGGTGAAATTTGAGTTGACCTGGAAAATAATGGTTTGATGCTTTTTAAAAACTGCATATATTTTTGCCTTTATTTTATTAAGTCATGTTATTTAGCGCATGTCTGCTAACGTTATGCTGTCATAACTTGGTACAGTATTGCTTGGAAAGCATAACAAGATATGCTTTCTTCATGAGGATGCATCATATATGTTGTATATTAAAAGCTCATGATATAAGCACTATAAACCTTCGTGTACACCAATGTCGTTTTCTCCACAGCTTAGATTTGTAACAAAAAACCAGCAAAAAAGCCCGTTATTATTGCTGACTTGCCGTTCTTTATATCGTTATTGTTGCTGACGTGCCATTCTCTCTGTAGCGCTGTGCAGCGCTTTGTGACCCCCGGGTGAAAAGCGCTCCAGAAGTACTATAATTTATATTAAAATACAGTTTATTGTATACTCCTTAGCTTTAGTATCCACAATTATCCACTACTGCTCCATATTACGTGCAAGAATGGCTTCATATTTGTACATTTTTAATGAATACATGGATTTGTGCAGCATATTATTCATCTACATTTAGGCGCATTTTTTGGTGTTAAATGCAGTAAATTAGTGGCTACCACCCAAGTTACCATTGGTGCTGTAATTCACCTAAATGCCAAATGTACCATTATTTTAAAATCTTGATAAGATTAAAAAAATTGGAGGCATGAATGAAAAATAGCAAAATTGCCACACATCACATGGTGTGAAATGTTGAAAAGTGCAAATGCCAGGGAATATGTGACATGAAAGCACATGGCAACATAGCATGACACGCACATACACACACGTCGCTTTCTCCGTAACTGACTTAAGATGAAATCTACGTGGAAGGGCCTTCATGCTGAGGCCACTGCACATAGCTTTTTATTATTATTATTATTTGCGCTTTGGTAAGTCAGCAGACCAACACATTCACGGGGGTGCATGATAGTCATCGTTTGCAAATACTAGCATATGCCTAAAACTATGTGTCCATATGCACATATAAAAATAAATGTTGCAGTAAAATGTTTGCTACAAAATGAATATCAATATACAGCATAACTGGTCACGGTGTACTTTACATCCCAGCTTAGTGTTTGCTCGTGATATTTTGAGACATATTGAAGGTGGTAGAATGTAATAGTTAATAGCGATACTTGTTCTACTGTACTGTGTAGACTAATTGTGGGTTTCTTGTAACGGTGAAATACTAATTTACAACATTATCCCGGTGCTTAACGGTAGATCGTGATTTGTTAACGTATCCTGCTCTAGGCAGTATTCTTTGCTTTCATTGCTGTCACGGCCATATGCGGGTACAAGCAGGGATGACCAATATAGTGGGAGAGGTTTGCGGAGATCAAAAAGGGCGTGCTTACCGAGTGAGCTCAATTGGAGCCGGCTGTGCAAGGAAGGGGCAAAGCTTCACCGTGCAAGAGTCAGCCAATAATAGCAGTTGAGATAAAATTGTGTCAATTTAATAACCCCAATTTACTGGTTTCACAACTCACATCGCTTTTCACGTACTGTCCAATCGCATGAATAAATCAGCTATGAACCTTAACGTCTATACTTTACCCACCGCCATGCCGTTACCCAACAACCCGTGTTCTTGCACACGTACTTACTTTACTTTGTGTGTGCAAGAGTCTGTGTGCATCTAGCACCTTTTCTCACACGTCTGTGTGTCTGAGCATGCGTTTACACGACCTGGCGAGGTCTTGGCCCAGAGATGTGCAGTGCGCAGTCACTCTCGGCTCACACCCTCCCGCTGGTCGTGTGGGATTGGCCGTAGCGGCATCCGCGCCGGGCAGAGCGGTGATGCAGCACTCCCCACATCGAGGATTGAGGTGTCTCGATTGAGCATGATCGCTGGCGGTGTCTCAAGGCAGCAACAGCAAGGCGATGCCCTGCTGCTCGATGTCGCCCACTTGATGATCACCACTCACAGCGTTTTCCTGCTGACGTTTCATTCCTCAGAGTTGGGTGCTGCGCAGCCACTGCCACAACTGCAGCCATTCACTTTCCCTTCGTTCACGCCTCCTCATGCTGAGCCTCACAGCTCTCTTCATTAGATGTCTCCGGCAGTGCCCAGCTCTTTTCTCTATCATTGTCTCCCAGGCTGCCCCCATATCTCTGTGTGCCCACTTATATTTGCCCCGACCACCAGTCTAGTTTCGACCAGTTTGGTCCGGGTTATTCGTGATCTCAATTCACATGCCCCCACAGGTTTCCATCCGCACGCTGCAACCTGTCTCGTCCACAACACGATGAGCTCACACCACGTGAGTTGGCAATTATTGACTTTCCACTCTTCTGAAATTGGTGCTTGCACAGGCGGCTATGCCCTCACTGTTATTATTTTGTGATGTCGCTCGCCACGTATGCATGTCGCTCTCCGACAACATCAGTTGTGTCCATCGGGCAGCTCCCCACCTGGAGCCACCATTTATCTTCGTGCACAATTGTATATGAATTGTCTTTGTGTGTATGTTGCATACATGTAGTCGCTCAGTCCATGTATGCATTTGTTAAATCCTTTCGGTGGAATTTCAGTGTGGCGTGTGTGTATACGCCCAGTCCAATTCGTTGTGCATATGTTTGTGTACTTAAAAGTGTGTGCGCGTGAACAAAAATTAGCCCTAATCCGTGACAATTGCATTGCTGTATATTTAACCAGGTAATTGCAACAAAAGTAGGGGTAATCAGAAGGAATAGTTTTGTTGTATGTATTAAATATTTTGGGCGGCGCGGTGGCCCAGTGGTTAGCGCTGT
>JAZEWT010000012.1:21137617-21149721 GCA_036362905.1 Mordacia mordax
TGGGTTGGACCAGGCAGGATGGAAACTATGTTTATATGAGACTCACTTGCTCGACAAGGGAAAACCTCAAAAATTGTGTTTATTCAAGGTGTAAAAATGAGCTCTGCAAGGAAGATTTGTAAATATATACATTTGTTAATGGTGTGTTACTGTTGCTTATGGTGAATGCAACTTTAAATTAATTTAAGTGCAAAATCATGTTTAGGTATGTGTAAATATACATGGAATAGAATTAACATTTCAGTGTTGAAATTGTTAAGAATAGTTTTCTATTTTTTTCAGAGAATGGAATATATATGGCATACGGACATTTCTTTCATCGAGATGCATGATATGTATTGTGTTGAACATTGATATCAAAATAACTCAAAGGGTAAGATAGTCTTTAGCTTAGAATGTTGCCAAATGCTAACCATTTCACTTTTCAATAAGGTTAAAAAACAAAAGTATTGATGTGACTTGCATTATAATATCCTCAGATCTTTGTGATTACAGCTCACGTACATTATTATTAAAATTTATTTCTGTCGTGGGGAATATAATTTGAAAAATTACATTGTACTGTTGATCCATTGACAACTGAAAGGAAAAGAGTTAACCTTTTGGATGACAGGCCTGCAAGATTAACATTTGCCATTGGAATTTAAGCACGATGAAGGAGCTTAACAAGTTTGACTTAAGCACACATGCATGCATACATTATGCATCCACACACGATCATATGCCATTCGAATATGTGTTTTTCACACAAATTATACACAAGATTTCCCGAGTACATTATCTAGTCTGCGCAACTTCTCCCTGCACAAATTGCTTTTTATTCTCAATAGCAGACTTTAAACAAAATACTGACCAACAATTCTGAATATGGAAAAAACGCATTACATTTATCTTCCTGTACTCTGGTAATACACTGCTCAGCAGCACAGTGTGAGGCAAGCATGTAAGTAACCTGCTTTAATGTGATAATGGATATTTATTACTTACAGTTGGTGGTTAATTTGCCCCAGACACAGCCACTCAATCACTGAGGAGATTGTTGCTGGGTCTGCGTTATTATGCATCTTTAACAAATTACACAGAATCGTGTCCATAAAATCAATGCAAGGCCACAAAGGGCTTCAATTTTGTTTCAATAAAATGTTTATTACAAGTTCACACTATTGTAATGTATGAAACACTACAAAACACTTATGCTTGTGACTGAAAGCCCTGTGATCAATAAAATAATTTGTGCACAGCCTATAAAGTAGTGTTACCATCTTTCCAGACCTTCGTTTCATTAGAATCATCAAATTTTAATTCACAAGTGCATAAATTAAAATGTGGCAAATACGGCCCCAATGTACATGCGGTGCAGTACATCCCGTGCTCCTGTAGTCCAGATGTCTCTCCTTGTCTTCTTGCGCATGTAAAGACGGGATCCATCCCTCCCGGGCGTTATCCTAACACGTGCTTGTCTCTCGAGTGTACTCACAGATCCCTGGTGGTCCCCGGGCCCACTCACGCTCTCACGCACACTCAGCCGCTCTCTCCCCGGCAGCAGATACAGCACTCGGCCGCTTCCCACGCGGCCCACACGGTGCCTCGGCAAACAACGGGACCGTTCGTGCACACGCAGCGCTCATCACGGCGCCCGCTAACTGCTCCCATGAGCTCTCAGAGGGCACAGCTTCCGCATGCACCATTCGCTCTCCACTCTTGTGTCCGCTCACTCCGTTCACTTACACACAGCGCTCAGAGTCACGCGAATGCCTTGCACACACTCGCGCAATACCAGACGCCACGCATTCTTCCCGGGACTCGATTCTCTTTAATCACTCACTGCCGGCACCGTCCCGTACCACACTCGATCTGGCCTTGCTCCCTCCCTCGTTCTTGCCAGGGCAGAAGAGAGTTCAATGTTCTCAGCACACCACGAGCCCAGCTTCCTCCAGGCTCCTCTCACGACTCCCAGCTTCTCTCTCCCCCTCCAAGCGCGCAGATCCCTCTGTGTCTCCAGAATAAGAGGCCTCTGTGTCCCAGGGTCCCCTTAAGTAGCCTAGTCTCATTCAGGTGTACTTGCATCACCTCCCCCCGCCCCGCTTCACCTTTCAATCCACGAGGGTGTCAGAACATTCTCCTCTCACCACGCTCCCCCAGGCTATCCTCTCCTCTGCTAAGTGATGCCCTCATTTCCTCTCCGTGCGCAGGCATCACCAAAGAAGGCTTCCCCCCTCGCGGCACCCAGACGTGATGCCTTGCCTGCCCAGTGCGGCCGTGTGGCCTCCGGGCCCACCTCAACGATGGCCTCCCTTTATTTCCCGCTTCCCTCCTCCCCCCCAGAGGGGACCTCTCCCTTTTCTGGATAAAAATGAAACCACTCGGGGGAGGGGGGGGGGGGGTGGTCAGTTTAGCCCATGGCAGAGGTTAAACTAAATGGTACTTTCACGACGAGCAGTGGAGTGAGCATGGTGGTGTTGGCGGCGATGCCCTCCGGTCCACGCGCTCGGGGTCAGTTGCCCGTGGGGTCAAGATAATAATAATTTTTGCATTTCTAAAGCGCTTTTCACCCGAGGGTCACAAAGCGCTGCACAGAGTTGCGGAGAGAACGCCATGTCAACCACAACGACACAGGAATGGCACACACGCACATGCGCTCAACATGACAACGCCGCATGACTGATTTGCAATTGTTTTTGGAAAAAAGTAATTTAATAATGAAGATAAATGTATCACTGTGCCTAAAGAATAAGGGACATGGATAGCAAACATGGCCGTTAATAACGTTAAACCAAAGGTAAAGAGTAACCAAATAAATATGAAAAGATGCATACTAGGAATTGCACCAAGATAGACGTAACTATACCGTGATCAGGAAACAAACAATATAGAGACATAATTATAAAGTGTTAAAAAAAGTAAGGCGACTTTGGCGGGACACATTGTTATTAGGAATGACATTATTAGACTGACAGTGGTGGCAGAATGACAACTAAAGTGGAAATTGCTCCTTGGGGGATGATTGGCTTGGAGATGAAAGGATGAGATTAGCGCATACAAATCTGTAAATTGGCGATATTTAACACCGACAATTGTTGAAATGCATGATATGTCATAACAAAAATTCCTGCAGCAGCACTCTCTTTTCAAAGCTGTTTTCTACACGTTACTTTTACTTGCTTTGGTGGAAAAAAAGTACAGAAGTGAGGAAAGGTGAGTATAGCGTAACCCCCCCATACCTAATTATAATTAAGGGATTGTTGGCTACTGGTTTAAAAGCATCACTGGGCTGTGTGAGCCAAGCACATCCGATGTGAGATTAGCCAGAGGCAAATGGTGGGACTTCATAGCCCCACCAGATCACTCCCCCACACTTCGGGAGAAAATTACGGAAACGCTTCATTTATCTTGTGCCGGGAATGATGTGAAGCCAGCCCATCTGCTCGTGCATCCCACCGTTTCTTCTTACTATTATCCTGGATAAAATGTGGAGCATGCAGAAGTTGTGGGATATTATTTATGGGCCACATGTTAAATTGAAAGTAATAAATAAACAAATGCTTGCACATAAAAAAAATGAACAGTGCATTTATGTGTATACATATATATGGCTATGAGATTCACTCTGACCAATACTGCTCAATCGTTCTTTAAAATGGTCTTCGTGTTTTTCCGAATTAGTTGATGTACTCTTGTAATTTCTTATTTTGCTCATCTTAAGATGATTTTTCAAAAGAACTGCCTCGTGTGCTGCATTCACTTAATTTTTAAAGTGATTCCAGTTTTTTTTTTATCAATACGATGCAGGAGAATAATTATTTTGTTGAAACAATGAGATCTTTCATTTATTTTTCTTAATAGCATACACAATGGGACCCTGGAGATAGAATTGCCACCTCCCATCCCACCGAATGACAAAAGCAGAAATGCTGTAAAGCTTTATTACAATTCAGTTTTGTTTTCGGCTTTAAACACCAAATATAAAATTTTTCAACTCTTATATTCCTACACATGTATTAATGTGCAAATGTGTTGATTTTTAATGTATTTATATTACGTGTTTTGGTAATAGGTCAAAGGAAATGCATGGAATGCAATTTGAAGATGCAATTGTTTTCTTTCATAATTGTGTTGCTGGCCACTTGTAGTTATTTATATGTTTTGTGGTAACCTGCACTAGCGAGCTTACCCTTTGTTATTGCCTTCACAGAAGTCATTCCTGGATATACAATTACAATACTGTAATATTAATGGTTGCTTCCAGAGCCTGCTCTTTTGGGATAGTCGCATCGATTGATCCTCCTCCTGCCTTCGTGACCTTTTGCCTCCCACGCTGGAGGCCTGAGGATGCCTTTTGGAAGCAATCATCATGCACCGAGCCATACAAACCTACATCAGTACTATACTGTGATATTGCCTATATGCGTGTTTGTACGTATGGTGCGGGTGGTAGTAAGGAAGGTATGGTGGTATAATGGTTAGCACACTGCGTTATGAATCTAGTGACTTGTGTTTGGTCCCTGGCCAGTGGGGAGTAATATAAATTGTCCTGGGCTTCCCCTATGTTAAGTTGGCATTAAATCAGTTGTGTTCTGGCTGTTGCTTGTAAACATCTGTGCAACAGGGAAACAAATATGGCTGGGTGTGTTGCTCACTATATCGTGATTTTAATTGATGCTTGCTAACTAGTTTCCCTAACTATATGCCTTTGCCTGTCTTAGGAATCTTTGCCTCTTTGTGAAGGAGAGCTAGAGCTGACAAATGGAGGCAGAGCACGTATCGACACGTATGGAGCATATTTCAGAATTCACTCATAACCTTTTGATTTAAAAGCCAACATGTAACTTATTTATAAGAAGGCATTTGTACTCTTTGTGAGCTTTTCGTCTACGTTTGCAGTTTAACAGGCTTGTCTCAGCTGATTTCCACAATCTACTGCTCAGTCACGACTCACCCAGCAGATGTTTTCGTAAGTGAGGTTGCAAAATGGATACATTGTGCTTCGTACTTTATCATGGCAATATTGGCTGTTGCAGTGTTGCAGAACTTAACGGGAATAATTAGTGTGTGTAATATTTGTGTAACAGTTGTATTAAAGGAGAGATTATTGACATCAGTTATATCTTTTAATTGAGATGAAAATTAATATTTGATATTTGTGCTTATCAGACATGTGCAACATTTTTAGCCACTTGACTGAGACAAAATATATATTTTTAAATATATTAAAGAAAAATCTACAACTTATTATTGTAGGCTCACATTTTATTATAATTAATACATTACAAATACTTGTTACACCAAAACCAAAATACTAAAAAGGATATTTCAATTGTTTACACATCCAACAAACTTGCAGAGCAACTAAACATTCAATACGAATTGTGTGTTATCTTCTTATGTGTGTGCTTTCCTTAGCTGTATCTGTGTTGCTTCACACGATACGAAATGAGGAGATGACTTAACATCATCAGGGGTCTGCTTGTAAACTATTATAAAGGCCTAAATTAAACACGACGGCTTTCGTGGCCAGTGTTTTCCATAATAAATCCCTGTTGGATTGGGTCACGTAAAAAAATAAGCATTGCAAGTTCGCCTTCACCTAACACAGCCACTCAGTTGTTTACAATTTCAGCACACCGGGGTGCTGGAGAATAAGCCCACAACATTTCGCTGTTGATCACTACCAGTTTCATCAGCCACCTTGGTTCGAGGTGCGCCGCTGAATTGATGAAGGTGCACACTGTTCACAAAATATCTGCACATTACAGATATAATGTATTATTTATTATGGATACCAAGGTCTAATAACGACGTTTAAAACTCGTAAGATTATCGGCATGCTATAATGCCGCTTAAATGGACATCAGAGTGTCCTCACCATTCGCTAAATATTCTTAACCTGCATATGCAGTGGTGTATAATTAAATAGCTTATCTCATGGTATTTAAAAATGCTTAATATTATTTTTAGGTTAGTACATTATATAAAAATGCTATTTATAAGCATATTTTG
The DNA here is from genome assembly GCA_036362905.1 of Mordacia mordax. NCBI lineage: Eukaryota > Metazoa > Chordata > Hyperoartia > Petromyzontiformes > Petromyzontidae > Mordacia > Mordacia mordax. The sequence continues at coordinate 21,143,615 of JAZEWT010000012.1, forward strand.
ACAACTGAAATCACACCAGTGTATGAACACGATTATGTTTTCAGTGGGACATGGTGCACCAAAGAAGTGTAGGTCAGCCACTATTAGCTCCCTCAGAATGTGTTTCAGCAAAGCTTAAACACAAAACTAGGTCCCCTATTCTGGCAGTCACATCTTATACATCACAAGTCTGAGTGTGGTGATCCCCCTAAACCCCCTCTTTACCGTCTCCCAAACTTCCCATCAAGCCCAGAGTCTGTGAGTGTCTGTCGATTTCACTCTTGATGGATCTGCTTGTCACACCAGCTGACAAATCACTCACTGGAACAGATACACAGTGCTCATTGGGATTTACCTTAACCCCTCTACCTCCACGTCCCCAAGCGCACACACAGAATTAAAATGGGGGGCGCCTCTCGTAAGGGCTTGTTGTAGCAATTCTGGTGTTGTTTTAGTCACTGCAAATGTGCGGCACGTAACTCACTAACATTTTGAAAACCTGCCATCACAATGGGGATCGCAGTCTCCAGTTAGTTTCTGAATACATTATGCACTTCCTGAAATAAATTGTGTAAAGGTTGGTGAAGATAAGTGCAATAATACATTATTGTTAAAATGAAAAGGTCTTGAGTGGGAAATTTCATTTTTGTGTTAATTGAATATTTGTTTTAGATGATTGAAATCGCAACTCTCAAACGTCGTCCTTTGAGCGCCACCTGTGTTTTGATAATTTTTCAGTGTGTTGCCTGTTTGGCTGTATACCAAAACTATTTTTTTTATATTCAGAGAAGAGGGTGGAAGAGGATTATGACGAATGTTTAGTATTACAACCTAATGTGCTTGTGAGGCAAGGCATTAATTTGTAGAATATATATGCATCATTAATTTTTCATGTTTCTTTCCCCTATGCATCACCTGGACGGCTCAGGTCTTTATAATGACCTCCTCAATCATGTTCAAGTTGAGTCTGGTAAACTAGAGCTTGCCAAGTATTATCAGCAGACAGACATGTTATAAAATGCTATGAAAAGAAGAACTGATTCTCTAAACTTTCACCAGTTTATTGTCGGTTTACAATATATGCTCATGTTCATGATAACTGCTCGTATAAATAAACTTATAAATTTAGAGTCTGCTTTCAAGAAGTTTATGTAACGTTATTTACACTGTTACATTTCGACATGCTTCACGCTGTAGTTGAACATACCGCAATGTTGTGACTTTGGCAAGGCAAGCTATCAACAGCGATGATCAATCCATTGCTGAATAAAGACTTCCTTTATCCGCGCATCATGGCGACCCCTCATGATCTCGCAACGCCCCAATTCCTCTCGCTGCTCATCAGTCCGTCCCTGTGGTTGGAGCCCTCTCAAGCGTGTTCTCTCTTTTTTGTCAGTCGTTCCATCACGGTTCTCATCCGCCAGCCATCGGCACTGCGCAAGCCCAATTCCCTTTCTTACCAGGCAATATGATGTCAATAATTTTTGGTTTATTCGTTGATCCGTGTGATATTGCTTTTATTTCTCAGTATAAATCATGCCATGCATACCCCCCAAGCTTATTTTTGCAATACGGTGATTTTTTTCCCTTACTTTTCTTGGGCATTGGCAGTAATTTCTAATCCATGATGAACTATGCACTGATTTAAACCTTCCTATTCGAACGTATTTTCACTGTTTTTCATTATCAGAATTTATGTTCCAAAGCATTTCCAATGAGTCTTCCCTTGTTCACCATTATTACATTTTCATTTTATAAATTTGCTCTCGGTCCACCTTATCTATTCAATATAGTTATGCTTATTGTGTTCTGCAGTTGTTCTCCTCTTACAGTTATATATGTTTTTCAAAGAACTTTTTGTGTAGCTGACCTGGTTTTTTCATAATGAATAAGGTCCAAATTTGCAGTCTGTCATCAGTCATTTCTTATACTTCATTTCCATGGGTTGTTATAGTTATTTTGTTCCACCCCTGTGCAGAATACAGTGAAATGATAACAAAGGGGGGATACCTATATGGAACAAACGAACCGTTCCATTAAAACTAAATTAAGTGACAATACACATAAAATGTGAATGTTCGTGGCGTGACATCAAACTCCTGTACTAATATGTATGCAGTGTTTGCTGTGGGCACGTGAATCCAGACTTGTGGGCACGTGAATCCAGACTTGTGGGCACGTGAATCCACAGTCAGTCACGTGAATAAACAGTCACGTGAATCCACTGAAACCACAATCCCGTGAATCCACAGTCACCTAAATCCAGTCACGTGAATCCACAGACGAGTGGGAAGGCCGCCAGTAGTGGCACCAAAATTAGCTCACCTTGGTTGTCCTATAACTGCATAAATATATCTAATGTTTCTACAGTCTCCATCACCCGTGACAGACCACTCTGCCATAGAGAGTATAGTCTGAAATTGTGAAGGAAAATTACTTATTTTAGCAATATATTATTGTTAATAGTACTGCGTCATTCACAAATGGAGTATATGCACCTGAGTGTATAAACCTGACTTTGCAACACAACATAACTTGATACTAAAATGTGCATGATAGCAGTGTGTTTATTTAGCCCCAGTACGAGTGAAATGCATAATGTTTATTGTTTCATCAAACATGTTCAGTGAGTTTGCAAGCTCTGGGTGCAGGATTCATGTGACACAACAAAGATCCGAAACGACCAACATGAAAACGCAATGCAGTACTCTATTTTAAATGTGATGTGAATCAGTGCATGTATAAATGAGCTGTGTGTACTGTTTGTGTATACATATAGCTATAGGCAGGTTTTTTTTTTATGAATTTGGAATTTTCGACAAAATAAAGCCAAATGCTAGAAAATCTGAACACTACCGTTGATTATATATATATTGCATACATAAGCTACACACACGCAATGCATATACACGTATTATTTGTTGCATATGCCCAATATATGGGTTTGAAAACAATATCAAATATCATGATGTATGTGTTCACAGCTCGATGCATGATGATTGTTTTGAGAGGACAAGCGATCGACGCGGCTATCCCGAAAGAGCAGCCTTTCGAAGCAATCATCAATATCAAATATCACTTGTAACCCAAAAAAAAGTTCATGTAAAATCAAAAGTGTCAAAAGTTACAATGCATTTCAGCCAGTTATGTATGCAACGTGAAGCAGTCCTATTCATACACAGCGACTGCCATCGCTGCATTTGTTGATACACTCTTAGTTTTGTACAAACCTATGCTGCTCAACAGACACATTTATGAAGCACCAATCACTTTTCCTTGAAGGTTCACGGTTTAGCGACCCCCACAGCAGCGTTATTTAGTATTCTGGCAAGCCCTGCTGTGATACTGATATCAACTAACTGAGAATGGCTGACAGAGCGGTGACATGTTGAGACGATTTATTTTTATTTTTAAAGAGTCTCTATTTTATTTAAAAGGCTGTTTTTATGCCCTTGGAGTTGTAAGCGATCACAGTAGATAAAGTTATTAATCATTCTCTTCCTCAGCTTGATGCTACTTGATACTCCCAGTGGCTAAAATTATCATGTATCACCTGTATCAGCTGCTAAGGTTGAGATAGCCTAATAGAGGGCAAAATCACGTTTTTAAAATCCTTTAAAGATAGTTTTGGGTCATTATATTGTTATTAATTCAACAAATAATGTGTCCTCTAATTAAAACACATTATGTAATCTGCATATTTACACGCAAGCTTGTGAATATAAGTATGTCCTACGCAAGCAGTTGTTTGCGTATGCAATAACTCGCTATTGGTAATTAGACGTCTCAAAATACCGTTGTGTTTATTATAGCTTTGATTAAATTGTATTAGATAGTTAGATAGTATGGCTAAGACATAACATTAACGAATCACAATTTTCACGTTATTCAGCGGCAGCAAAAGATGTGCCTTAACTGTTTTACAGCACAGCAGGATTCACCTTAAGGAAGACCTAAGGCATAAATAACCAAGTGTATTGTCACAGCGTGCAAGTGCATAAAAAAGACTAAGTATTGCATTGCTAACTTAGTGCAATGTGCATACGTTCTGCATAATGGTTTTGACTCTACAGCAGATACATGGCATTCGGTTGGATGACACTCAACTTGGTTCGCATTGCATACATTCCCAAGTGGAGCACTAACATATATCAATACTGCAGTGGTGATGTCACGGTAACATTGCTGTGCAGTGGCTGTAGTGAATGGAAGTGAGGCAGACTATAAATAATCCGATATGAAGGCAAGAAGAATGATATTTCAAGTAACAGAAAAATATACAGTGTGGTAAGAGACATGGGCACTGGGCACATATGCAGATTTTAACCTTTTTACCATTGATCTACGCTGATTTTAAAGTGGATGCTTTATCATTATTGGATTTAAAATGCTTAGATCAATTACACACAAATGTGGTTCAATTACACACCACAGCCAATGAAATTAGTGTAACTCAATAATTAATGTAAAACGAGGCATTTTGCAATAGCCACTGCTCCTCCACGATTTAACCGCACTAAAATGATGTAGTGTAATTACTACCGCTATATTTATTACAGCCGTGCGTTTCACACCAGATACCGCAAGGCAAGCTATCATAACACACTGAAGCTGCCTGCTATGTGGTGGCATGCATTTTCGCCATGAATGCATGAATCAATATAAACGCTTGCACCATTTCACACAATGTGGGAATTTGTCCTCGTGCTCTATATCTTCATTTCCTGGGAAACAGCAATGTATAAATGTAAGTATATGGTACAGTGTGTGCATTGCCTATTTTTCTGAGTGCTTCAGAAATGTTGGCAATCAGCAGTAAACGCTAGCGCTGTAAACGAAGGGTAGTAAACAGAATTTGTATGTCCGAGTGCAAACAATACACATTTACACTGTTTTACTGAAAGAGCCGTGTGCATGTGCTTTTGTAGCAAATGTTTACTGTATGATAATTTTGTGAGAAATGTCCCGCCGAACATGTGGGAATGTGTTTGTGGATATGCGGTCTGTGCACAATGATTGGACTTGGTTTGTCGCTGGGAGTTTTCCTCCCATTGAGAGGACATTTCACCTTCTGCTGTTCATTGCCATTCACTTTGGCAATTCTCCAATTACATTGTTCAGGTGAAATACAGAGGTATTTGACCATAGAATATTCATCATTTGAGCATTTGTATTGATTTACTATCACGCAATAAATGAGGACCTCTTTTTTTTAAATGTCAGAAATCTTCGTGAGAATTCCTGTTAACAGTTGCGCTGTCAGGAGAGCCATGTCGAGCATTCCTCAGGTCTCCTTCGGGACGTTACGTCTCCCACATTGTGGCGTCATCCAATATGGAGGCATCATACGTTGAGCTGTGAAAGACCCACATAAATATAAAGCTTTGCATTTAATAATAACATACCACTCAAAAACAATCATTCTGAAATGAACGTTAGTGTTTTTATCTGAGTTCGTCTGAAAGGAAACTGTAAATTATGCACCAGGATGTCTTTGCTAAGAGAACAGCATTGAGTGTGATGTTGCTGATCCAAACTGTGTAATTGGTAGCTGTGATTATGTGATGTTAGGCATCATTGCTGGATGTGATGGTACACACACACACACACTCCTGCAGCACAGTGGGACTGCAGCATCACACGTTGTGACACCAGCTTGCGGGGCAGTGATGTGCTTGGAGAGATCAGTTTAGCGAGTTGTTGTGTAATCTATCAGTTTTTACTTTGAGGAGTTTACTTGTGTGTGAGTTTTCTCCAATAACATTTTCTACAGATTTTCATCCCATGTGTAAAAACGGGCACTCCAAGAATTAATTTTGAGACTCAATGAGTGGAATGGACCGCGCTATTATTATTGTTTTTCATTGCCATGTAATACACAGTATTTTAGTTGAAAAATAAATACTGATGTACAGGTCAGCTGGAAGCGCACCATATTTATGTAAAATCCTTCTTTTAAGTTGAATTGCAATGAAACGATGGTGTTTCTGGGTAGGACACGGTATTGTAAAGGATAATGACCAGTGATCGAGACTAAATGCAGAAAGAGGAATACGTGCAAGTGTGTATAAGAGGGGCGGCGCGGTGGCCCAGTGGTTAGCGCTGTCGCCTCACAGCAAGAAGGTCCC
>JAZEWT010000012.1:21157042-21201318 GCA_036362905.1 Mordacia mordax
GCGCCCTGTGTCTGCCGGGATAGGCTCCGGCTTCACCGCGACCCTGTATAGGACTAAGCGGTTTCAGACAATGAGATGAGATGAGTTTGTGTGTTCGCCTGTTCTACGTGGGTTTCCTCCCGCCCCTACAAACACCCTCATCAGTTAATAGCTGAAAACATTATATTGTCTGTGGCACGCAGTGTCTGGCAAATGTTGTGGATGCCCTCCCTCTCATTATTACGTGAGTTGAGGATGTAGCTGTGGGAAAAGGTGCATAATAATGTTATTATTATTACCACAGTTTTTTTTTTGCTCCGGAAAGCCTTGCTGAGTCTCATAATTCGTTTTCACGAGAGTCTGGCCAGATTTTCACAGTAGTGCATTTCAAAGTTTAATCGAATTGAGTAATATGCAATATAGTCTTCAAAACTGTGGATTTTTTGAACCATGAGACTAAAACACATGATCTCCTCTTGCTATGAATGATATAAACTACATCGAAACATGGAAAATTGTCAAAGCGGTATTGTACAATAAAATGCTCATAACTTTAATGTAAAAATTGGGTGTATGGTGATTAATGTACTGTTGTCTTTCAATCCGACAATCTATTAATCACTGTTCAGCTGAATGTCCCACCATAATCACGATAAAACTAGGCCACTTTCCTGCACCAGGCATTGATATGGCATTTCAACAGCATTTATGGCTGTTTGAAATTGGCTAGAATCACCCTTTTGAAATCGTGAATTCAGCAATGCTTTGCAAGCCCAACTAGATTTGCAATACGATTGCAATAGAGTGCCCATTCTATTGTACACATCTTCCATGGAAAAATCCCTCGCAGATGTTGGAACATAGAAATATCCCATATAAGAATCACAATTGCTGCAAAAATCACACAGCTCTGGTAGCCAATCAGAAAATAAGCTGAGCTGTGGGCTCCTTTGTTGGAATAATCACCATAGGCCTAAAGTAGAAACCCTTAGGATTTAGCGTCAGATGAGGGAAGCACATCTTTGGTATAAATGTGTGTTTACTGGTTGGTAAGCTCTTTGATCTTATAAACACCCTTGGGTAGTCTTTAAACCTTTAAACAAGGCCACATTGTTTTGATATGCAATGCTGACATTTATTATTTATCTTAGCACTTGTTAACTCTTGTGCAATAATGATCGCTGATTTAAATGCATAAAATAATAGTTGTTTTTTCCAATGTATGAAATTCTTAAGACCTTGTATTGAGTGGAATTGTCCATCCGAGCATTCCCTGATGGAAGCCACTGTATGCTAGTACAGTCTTGTGCTTTCGTCAGTGTGTGGAATGAGACAAGGCCAACTGACAATGATCTTTCAAAGATCAGGAGGGCAGCCTTTACAATCGGGGTTCTGCTCTATGAATGTTTATCAGTCTGCTGTTGTATTCTGCTAGCGTTTTATTTGAGGATTGTGCTCAGTGCGATACATAAGTTATAGCATTGTAGCAGTTGAACTAAAATATAACAGGGGTGTCTGTATACGTACTGGCGTCATACCATGTGCACACCGCCACTTTACGCCCTCTGTCAGCTAGGCTAGACTCTGGCTCGCCGTGACCCTGTGCATGATTTAAGTGGGTTTTGATAATGATCACGTATATATGTCAAATATATACGTTGGGATTATCTTTAATAGAATCACTGTCATTGTATTCACTATTTACAGAGCTTCGCATGTATAAATTAGTATTTTTAAAATTATAATAGTTGATTGTGCTACTGTATAAAGTTTGATGCATATCATTCTTTGCCTCGCTTGCCACAGATAAGTTTCATCACTTCACTTAGATTAATCTCCTAATGCCATGGGTACTCTTTTTGCCAGTATACATACATAAGATTACAACAGGTTTTACCGTATCTGGCGATTATGCAGGTGTACAAGGTGTGCGATCAAATTGTTAGCGTTAACAGCCCCACCTAAGCTATACAGCATTGATACTGCATTGTCCTGAGCTGACTGCCTTTTGGCAACGACTGATACCGGCAAATAGGCTCAAAAGGAAGCCACTGCCAGGTGAAGGTCGGTCAGTTGAAGGACAATGCATAGGCTATAAAAGCTAAGTGTTTGCATACTTTGCCACTAGTATGTGTGGTTTTTGCAAACTGGACACATTGTAAAATGTGTCTATTTTGGTGTTTGGGATCTTAACACCTGCATAATCGCCAGATACGGTAAAACCTGTTGTAATCCTAATGCCATGTTGCTACATACATTTACTGCTCTATACTTTTATCAGTTCACATCCAAAGTAGAAAATACGACATTAAAATATGCGAAAAAAATATTTCTTTTTTATACTTGATGCTGAGAAATATGTCACAATTGCTTACGTTCTAATTCTAACAATAACATATTTACCGGTTACATTTTCGAATATGGCTTCATTAAAATCTCATCTCATCTCATTGTCTGAAACCGCTTAGTCCTATACAGGGTCACGGTGAAGCCGGAGCCTATCCCGGCAGACACAGGGCGCAAGGCAAGGATACACCGACGATGGGACGCCAGTCCATCGCCGGCTTCATTAAACTGTCCAACTCTACTCCTCAGCCCGAATCTCACATCGGCAATCTCTCTGGCATCTTTGTTGAACAAAAGTTGTGACAAGCATTGTTTAGGGTTTGTGAGCATAATAACAAAAGTTTCGAAACATTCGCCAATAGCACTTCCCTAAGGAGAATAATAACATTTGAATTTCTAAAGCACGTTTCACCCGAGGGTCACAAAGCACTGCAAAAAATTGTACTGCTGTAGGTTCTAACGGCTCGATGCATGTTGATTGCTTTCAAAAGCCGCTCTTTCGGGATAGCGGCGTCGATCGCTCCTCCTCTCTCCTTCGCGACGTTTCGCCTCCCAATTGGGAGGCATCCTCAGGCGTTCTGGATACCTCCAATGTGGGAGGCGAAACGTTGCGAAGGAGAGAGGAGGAGCGATCGGCGGGGCTATCCTGAAAGAGCAGCTTTTGGAAGCAGTCATCAATGAAATTATCTTTTTAACAAATAAAGGAAGGAAGAAGTGTTCCTGAGCAGGCACAGGTTAACAGCGAGCCATCATCGAAGCACACAGCAGTGAGCAGCATCAAAAACACTCACACTGGGCTCAATATCAGGTAATTTTTTTCTTCATAAAACACGCTATCCTTTTTGGCCATAATCCTTATATGGCTACTGTGCACACTGTTGCATAACGAATATTTTAGGGCAGCATTATTGATGATTATTTCGAGTCTTTGTTGCTTGTTTGTTGGACAATGTCAACATTTTTCGTTCACCCATGCAGGGAACTCGTTGTGATGGACGCTCACCATACATAGTGAATCGTAGGCAGGTGTTATTCTGCAGTTATGTTGCGTAGTCTCACTGGTTAGATATCCTTTGGAACGAGAATGCTGAAAGGGAAATAGCTAGAGCGCGATAAACAGTCTCTGGGCCTATCAGTATATGTGGTCTTTATAGCTTTGGATTGTGAAGCTCATGGCAAATGTGGGTACAGAAAGAAGTAATAATGATACTAATTATGGGCTCATGATGCATAGTATGTCAAAGCATACCTACAAATTCTGGACTGCCCATAATGCTTCTACCGTATAACTCAGTTGAGGGTGCATCTTTTGTACAGAACAGGTCTGAAACTAAAACCTACCTCAATGTACAAGCTATTTAATAAATATTAGCCATGTTAGCAGCCGCGATGAAAAGTAATATTAATATCATTTAATATTGTGATTTATAACGTGCAAGCATTGGTTCAGTGTCAAGGTCTCATCTCATCTCATTATCTGAAACCGCTTAATCCTATATAGGGTCACGGTGAAGCCGGAGCCTATCCCGGAAACATAGGGCGTAAGGCAGGANNNNCAAACTCCACACAGAAAGGCACCCGAGCCGAGAGACTCGAACCCGGGACCTTCTTGCTGTGAGGCGACAGCGCTACCCACTGGGCCACCGCGCCGCCCTCAGTGTCAAGGTAGTTATCATAAACAGGAATGCAGGGAGGGGGAAAGCAGCTACTCCCCGCTCGTGCGATTATTGGCAAGCCAAGGCATCCTATATGGTATGTTAGCGGCCAATGAACGCGTGTTTTTTTTATTGTTGTAAACCAAAAAAAAGTCTGGAGAAAACCCAAGCAGAACAGGGAGCAAACATACAAACTCCACACAGAAAGGCACCCTTGGCAGGAGTCGAACCGCCTCAGGCAGGACCTTGTTTCTCTCAGGCACGGGTGTTTACCATTGCACCTGCCTGGGTTGCTGGTAGATTTTATTCTGTGAAAAATGCACTAAAACACCTTATGCATATCTTTTTACCCAACCCACTGCTAACCATACCTTGTTGGCTCAAAATAAATTGTGCAAAATGTTGTTGCAATTAATATACTTCGTAAGTGTTTATTTGTGTCGTTAAGTATACAGCATATACACATCATTATAAACAATCAAATAGAAAGTAGTCTTAACAGTCTGTTGTTCCATACATTGTTTTAACTGACTTCTAGGAAGCTGTTAAATGTCAGAGTAATTGCAAGATATTAATGTCTCCAGTTACAACTCAGCACCTGGTGATGCGGTGATTAGGATGGTTAACTCACAATTGGACGGTTACAATTTTAAATCCTGGCTGGCGATGTACTTCCATTATCTTTTTTATTGTACTCAGCGATTCATTTCTTCCTGGGTCGTTATGCTTGCTGGTTCATATGTGGCGCCTAAACGGAGAACACTCTCATAGCAGCCGAACTCGAAGCTTCTCCGCAGACACCCGGGTTCCGAGGTGCGCGTGCGGCCACGTGGCGTGGCTTCTCCCGGCTTGTAGCGGCCGCCCGGCGTCGTCCACACTCGCTCAGCGGCGATAGATGAGCAGAGGCCTCCTGGAGTTTCCGATGCTTTATTAATAAACCGAACAGAACGTCCGTGCCCGGGGTAACTCCGGCACGTCGACCTGTAGCCGCCTCGTGCTCAGCGCTCTATCTAGCGCTATCCTGACCGATCACATACTGCGTGGCCTCCTCCTCACAATCCCCCAGAGATCTCCATAGCGCTCACATACACGCGCTTATATGCATTTTCTCTCACCCGCACGCGCAACTGCCCACTTTGTTATCCATTAATCCGAGTGAGTGCGCAACTGCCAACTTTGTTATCCATTAATCCGAGTGAGTGCGCAACTGCCAACTTTGTAACCCATTAATCCGAGTGCGCAACTGCCAGTTTCATCACCGACCACGAGATGTTTTTATGGCTCAGGGTGGGTGTCGTCACATTGCGTCATCCGGCCACCTCTCGTACGCACCCAGCCTGTCACGCGCGAGGCTGGGCACCACACATATGTAAGTGTTTTATGAGCTGCTGTATTGAGAGTTATAGTCAAAAAACTTTGTTGATTCGCGGGTATCAATATTTCTTTTCAACTGGGTTGCAGAAAAAAGTTTGAAAACGACTGCTTTAGAGAGTAAGATCTCTTTCAGAAATGTAGAATTTCCACAACCACTTGGGAATGCCGATGGGGATGATAACAGCTGCGCTAAACATTTAGAGCAAGAATACATGGATTTGCGTTACAATGTATGTTTTTCTACATAGTTTGTGCAGTTGGGATTATTGTTTTGACAATGGTTTTAGCTAATAACCGGTTATGTCATAACGTACCTAAAACCGTTTCACCTTTGTGTTGATGGAAATAAATAAGAAATAGTTAATCGCACATATATGTACTTTTTTAAAGCTTTAATGGGATTAACTGTATACGAAAGTTCTGTTAGTCCACCAAAAGTAAAACAACATGTCATAGAAGGAAATACATAAGTTGTTTGAAAACACTGACAAATGTGCCTATTTTACTGCCCATGCGGAGTTTAAGATATATATAACTTGAAACGCAGTTCTCTTACAGAGAAAAAATTACCAATTTCAAACGTACTGCAAATCAGCATATTTCTGGTCAACACAGATGACTTGTTTTCTTGTCCTTAGGGCTCAGACTCGCATTTTGATTTTTCTTCACTGGACCAGTGAGCGGTTTCTGTTTTGCTCTGTTGAAGTTACGCTGACATTGAAGTTGAGTGTGATGATCAAATGGAGCGAAAACACCAATTTTTTCTACATCTTCTGGTCATCGAATTTCTCTGGACTTTAACATTGAGAAGACGATGCTCATTTTTCACTTCTCTGCCCCAGGGCTTCAATTCCGGATCTCTGGGTGATGCTGGCTCAGTGTTCTGACACAGTGCATTAGCCCCAAGAGTTGCTGAAGAACCGAAGGCGTGACATAGGATTGCGTGATGCTCACATCTCGACAAATGAAATATCAATATACAATAAATACACCAGCACATGCGTACAAATATTTACCTGCATCTTGCTGTAGTTTTACATTATATTTTACGTTAACCGTTAACGTATGATATGTTCTACTCATGTCTCAAAACGATTATTATACAATTACTGTATACGTTCTCCCATGCAGCGGTTGTACCACTGCTAACGGGATTACATCGTTTGCACGACTGGTTCAGGACTATCAACGAAAGGTGAGCAATGCATGATGCTTTTTGAGCATTGTGAACCCTCTGAGCCCAATTCAGCACATCTTCCTTTTCATTTGGTTTTGGGTGAAATAGAGTCAACGTCTCCAAGTGTTTTTCTCATTTTTGTCAAGATGTGATAATTACGGCCATTTAACTCTTAACTTTACTGTACGTTATTCCGTTATGATGCTATACAAAGTTTACCTTGCGCATATTCAGTTGAATAATTGCACTGGCGTGGAGACTTGGCTTGCCGTCATGGTCTGACATGTTAAAACCCACCCCAGGGATGTCTCACAGCAAATTGCACCGTGTGATTACTCACAGTAATATTCTGGATGATGACATCGCCATCCGAACACTTTTACCCAAAAAGTGTTGTGCAGCAACACTCCAGCCTCTTCACGTGTGTGTCTTGAATTCATTACTCTGCTTCATCGCTCTCTGGCCTTTCGCTTTTAGTTTTATACTGTAAAGTGTAAATGTTTTTTTAAAGGCCAACTGTGCCAAGCAAATATGAATGAATGGAAACTGCCACAAAGCCGTTTTGGATTATATCGCAATATACATTAAAACAAAACACCAAATTGCTTTAAAAGTCACAAAGAAACCAAAAGTTATGAAGAGATGACGATATCTTGCTTCAATTAGAAATGATTGTTCCAAAATAAATTAACATTACCAATCACGAATCGTACCAATCATCATTAGCCAGTGGTTGTCCAGTGCTGATGAAGACCTCCCAATACCACTGCTATCTGTCATGCTTCTCTGATCTCATCTCATCTCATTGTCTGAAACCGCTAAGTCCTATACAGGGTCACGGTGAGCCGGAGCCTATCCCGGCAGACACAGGGCGCAAGGCGCAAGGCAGAGATACACCCACGATGGGACGCCAGACCATCGCTGGGCACTGCAGGGCAATTTGGCCTGCGAGCCAATTAACCTATGCAGCAGCATGCTTTTGGACTGTGGGAGGAAACCGGAGTGCCCGACGAAAACTCACGCGGACACGGGAGAGAACATGCAAACGCCACACAGAAAGGCACCCGAGCCAAGAGATTCGAACCCGGGACCTTCTTGCTGTGAGGCGACAGCGCTAACCACTGGGCCACCGTGCCGCCCTGCTTCTCTGATGCCACAATCTATCTCATACCTCTACACCTGACATTTTTTTTATCAGTCTAACTTCATTGTGGTAATCCTTTCAGGCTCTTGCTCACCCCTTTAATTATTTTAATTCCAACCAGACTTCAATACATATCAATTTTTTGTTGTTTACAAGTTGTGTGCTTCCAGGTTTTTGGAGATATGTGTGAGAGCCTCGAGAAAGACCAGATATGTGCACTCGTGCAGGACTCAGTCCTTCAATTTGTAAAGATACATTGGCACTTTTCAAAACTTGTTATTGATCCAAAGGTGTTTTTCTATTAATCTTGCAGCACTTGACTTTCCAGAAAAACAGAAGTGTGACCAAATTGATGGTCTTTTCCTAATTTTGTGAAGCCATGGAATGTCAGTGTACTTTTTTGCATCAGTCAATAGTAGACCAAAAGAATAGTGTGTGCATGTTTAAGGTTAATGATTGTATGCTTGAAAACAAAGTGGAATTCCGGGTGATGCATTACGAGTACTGCTGTTGAACCTGTCCTATTTTGTAGAGGATGTTGAGATTTATAACATTCTAAAATAGGCAAGATTATGTTGGTTCAATAGCCAATGATTTTATTGAGCTTGTTTTTCACGGTGAGTTACGATATATTTTATTAGCTCATAAATGACATGGTCTGTACAAAAGCCACTTTTATATAGATATTTAAATAGTTTTGTAAAGGTTATCTTAAATGGTGTGTGAAGTATGGGTAAAATTTTAACTATTTATGTAAAAACTACTTGTAAGGAAGAGGTGCAGTGCTGGATGTAACATACCAAGATGCTGTATTTGGTTTTAAATATGGGTATTTTTCAATAATTGTATTCCATTAATGCTCTCAGGCATCATGCCGTGAGACTCCATTTTGATCTCTTACACAGTCGTGAATCACCTTGTCTGAGAGAATTGTTCACAAAGATATATCACAGAACCGCCACTAAAATGTCTTCAATTGACTTTTATCAACACGTTATGGGGCAGCACTTTCATACACTGCCTGCTGCCGAGAAATATTTATAAAGTGATGTTCTTTTTTAATTTTCTGAGCTGGATTTTACCCGAATTAAGTGTTAGAGATTATCAGATACAACACGTTGTGTGTTTACAGTCATTAGTGAGCTGGCTAAGAACACCAACTCGCTCTACTTGATACTGGTTGAATCACAGGCAGCTGCCTGAAGTAAAACCCAGTGCCCTGATATCTAAGCCACGCAACCACCTGGAATCCTATTTGCTTCGATCATCCATAAGAGAGGCTTTGCCTTAAATGAAGTCTGATAGTAACTAAATTGTCAACCACTATAGCAAGTCACTTTTGGAAAATAATCTCTTTGCTGATTTTCAACTGGTTTCATTTTTTTTTTCACTTAACTAGTTAATGACTGCAATTTTACTGAAATATCAGTGGGTTTTTATGTACTTCAACCAATTACGTGCACACAATTTTCAGTGATTGAAATAATTTACATGCTAGAATAACGCTGGAGTTGATGAATGAGTCTTCTGATAAGCAGAGAAACAGCCTGTTATATCACATGGCAGAAGGAGGTTTGGGCAGTGCCTCCTCAATGATGTAAAAGGAAATGTGTACAAATGACGCTTTCAATACAGATTAAAAAGCAAAAAAACCCAATGGATTACATTTCAGGAAAGAAGAATAGTAATTATGTAAATCATTATTTTCACTGCCAAAACGGAAGGCCATATTTATAGAAAATTATAATTAATGTAAGGGTTGCCGCAGGACATCTTAAATAAATAAGTAAATGTTGTTATATCATAGGGCGGCTGGAAGGGACAGAACGTGAGTTCGAGAGTGCAGTTGAATCAGGGGAATGGTAGGAAACTGAGATGACGGTGTAGGATGATTAGCGGTGCATAAGGAAGGGCAGGCTTGGTGAGGAACGGTAGAGAGAGAAACATTTGTAGAAGGTTTGCGAAGAAACAGGGAAAAACAAAATCAGTAAAAGGGGGCATGGCAAGAACATGAGGTCTTTGGATGTAGAAACTTCCTATGAGTAAGTTTGTGTGTTATGAGACAATAACGTTTCCTTACCCGAGACACCTCAGTGACTACCTTACATTTCTAATAATGTCCTCACAATTCAACATTGCAAGAAAGCATTCAGACATATTTCGGAAGACATGTTCGAGTGGGTTTGAAATGGGTACAGGATGGAGGAGGGCCATTTACCGAGGAGGGCATTAAACTGCACCCAAGATTCAACAACCAAGGGCTGGGCCTAAAGCCACTTTATGAGGCAAGGTAATACGACCTAACAGAAGTAATTGTGTTCATCATGGCGATGACTGTGATGAACCTCTGTATCTTGTCCTCCAGTGTTCACATAATTGCTCACTTTCTCACCTCCCTCAACCATAACTTGTACATGTCGAGAAGGTGCTGCACTTGTATGTTCAATGCTGACAACGAACAAATTGTTTTCCTATCGGTCTTACATCACAGGAATGTATGATAGCTCAGGAATGTCAGAACATTCTCATAATTTTAATCAAAACAGTTAACATGGTTCTATGACTCGAAATCGAAACTTGAGACGAACATGCATGTGTATATTTTTATTGCAACATTTTTTACATTATATTACCCAGGGGAAAGGTAATTTAAGACTCAATTAAGCACTTCCGCGTCTCATATACCATGATTAACAATGAATCCTTTCTTAGTTTTGTTGGGTTATTCAAAAAGTCATGCTTGCATGCAGGGAGAACTATATTCTCTAATTAAAATATATTATATGTGTATGGAGAGTTGTGAAGTAATCAAATTACTTGCAGTATAAAATATGATCTTATTATCCTATGAATATGTTCATATTTCTTAAAAGAAGAGGCCATGGTAATCAGACAACAACGAAGTTCAATATTTTACTTTGCTTAAAATTGTCATTCATGAAGATTGACTCACGACTTTAATATTAAATATTCAACAGAGAATGTACTGTGCCATGTAATTGGCTAGCATCACATAACCTACGCACAAACATATTGCTCTTCTTACTACGTATTGCTAATTATTTAAGGAATCACCTGTTTATGCTAAATAGTGGTGAGTTTGACTTTTCCAAGCCTAATGCAATAGTGGCCTCTGCTTTTGTGAAACGGTTTCTGTTTATGACCTTTTAAGGTAATATCTCAATGTTATAGTTTTCTGCTTTTAAAACTGGCACGTCATTTGCAATTTGGCTCATGAGAATGTGCCATAACATAAATAACTATGCCCATTACAAGCTTTGTTTTAGAGGCTGTATATGTTTGAGAATGCGTGTGCCCAGGAGTTTGGCTCCAGAGCCAACACTGTGTGTCGAGGTGAGTCCCACTATGTCCGGTCGGTACCTCTCCACCTCCTGTACAAGTTCTGGTTCTTTACCCTCCAGAGAGGTGACATTCCACGCAGCCAATATCCGTTATCAAGATCGAACATGCCGAGACCCACTCTGCCTCTGTCTGTGTCCCAAGGGACATTGCACTGGGCCCTTATGATTTGCCTTGTAGGTGCTGGGCCTACGAGGCAGCAGTCCCACATTACTTTAGTCTGCGAGCCAATTTACCTATGCAGCAGCATGTTTTTTGGACTGTGGGAGGAAACCGGAGTGCCCGGCGAAAACCCACGCGGACACGGGGAGAGAACATGCAAACTCCACACAGAAAGGCACCCGAGGCAAGATTCGAACCTGGGACCTTCTTGCTGTGAAACGACAGCGCTACCCACTGGGCCACCGTGCCGCCCATGGGTTGAAGTTGTTGGGCTATATGTTGGGTGAGTTTGTAGCTTTGTGGTCCAATTGTACTCACTGCTAGGTGGTATGGTGCCCTCTCTTTGTGATGTTTTGGTAGCCCGTATAGCCTGGGAATTCTGCTGTCTTGTGGGTTTAATTCTTTTCTCTTCACTCCAGTGTCACCCACAGCAGCCAACCTGTATCTAAAAGGTTTAAAAGAGGAAGCCACGAATTCAGCTACATTAAAACCCACTCACCAGTATCGATACATTAATGACACATTTGTAGTATGGCCACACGTAAGACAGAAGCTAGAGGAACAACTTGGTCACCTGAACTCCATAAACCCAAACATAATTTTCACCACGGAAACTGAAGAAAATGACCAAATCTCATTACTGGACGTACTGGTAAAAAGAAACGCAGATGGGACGCTCAGCCACACAATATACAGGAAAACAACACATAAGGACAGGTATTTATAACCGAGTCACCCAAAACAGAAACAGGGGATACTACACACCCTAGTCCACCGGTCCAAAACAATATCACATCTAAAAGACGAGCTACAATTTTCACAACCAACAATGCTCATTAATATATACACAAAAACAGAGATCCATTGTGTAATGAAGAGAAAATCATGACAGCAAAACCGTGAATAAATGGACAAAGACAAGAAAACCCACACTTTCCTGACATGTCAAGGGTGCTATGAATAAAATCAGTAAATATCTTGGGAAATACAACCTGAAAACTATCCTCACAACCCGTCAGAAGATACAGGATGCGCACATCTCACCCATATACCGACTGCCATTGCAGACAGAAGGCGTGTATTGCACTCCTTATAGCAGTTGTGATGAAGTGTACATTAATAATAATAATTTCATTTATAGAGTGCTTTTCACCCGAGGGTCACGTAGCGCTACACGGAGCTGCGGAAAGAACTACACATCAACAACGAGGGCAGTATAACCAAACTGTAGACAGACAACACGCAATTGATTTTGACAAGATGCATGTATTGGCTGCTATCCGCCGCAAAAACTCAAAAGTTAATCCGTGAAGCAAATAATCACAAGACAGAAGAAAAAAACAATGAACCGCAAGCAAGAAATGAGAATAAAACTCAGCCAAACATGCATTCGTTCCTTAATTATCAATACCCACTTAATCTTGTACAGGATTGTGGGGGACCGCTGCTTATTCCAGCCAACAGAGGGTGCAAAGTAAATATAAATAACCCACCACAGACTTGTAAACAACTCGGCAGGCATTCATGAATTACAAATTCTGAGTTATTGGTAAATCAGGGGTGGGGTTGGATTAAATGAATTTGAATTAAAATATCCAAGCCAGACAATGGAACTTTTTTCCAATAGAATCGCTTCCATTCTCCCTGGAATGGACGGGTGCAGAGTGAGAGAGGGACTTGACATATAAATCATCTCAGCCACACAAAGACTCTCTCACAGGACGCCTGAGGATGCCCCCAATATTGGAGGTGAAACGATGCGAAGGAGAGTAGAGGAGCGATCGACATGGCTATCTCAAACGAGCAGCTTTTGGAAGCAATCATCATGCATCGAGCCATGAAACCTACATCAGTACATTATTGTGCTCTGTTCATGTAAAGACATGAGTTGTAGAATCTGTTGCCATTTAACAAAAAAAACGCCATAGTTTTCAAAGTAAGGTGGTTACCGCATTTAGAGCAATTTATATAATTCACATTTTTGTGCATGTTTGTACAACCATTGGTGATTATATCTAACACTGCTGCTCTTAAAATGGATTGGGAACCAGGTGTTTGACCTCAGTATCTCAGTTATGCTGCTCTGACAATGAGAAATCCTCTCCAGTCGGTCCCCCAAGCCACCTATATACTTTAAATATATATTAAATGATTGGCCATCATATGACAGATTGGCTCAGCTTCTTCTGAGCTCTTAGGGTCCGCTGAAGGTGGCACACACAAAGCAATCTACTGCAGTGCCTGCGCACATGCTCATACCGATTCCCACATCGTCGACCAACATTGCATTTATAACACCTGGTGATGCCTCCAGCGTTGGAAGCGAAATGTCACAAAGGTGAGAGAAGGAGCACTCAACACGGCCATCCTGAAAGCGCAGCAATAGAGAGCGATTTTCAAACATCGAGCTATGGAGACCTACATTAGTAAATCATGTAATATGATTGGCTGACAGTACAACATTTGGATCAAACGATTTAAATGTTGTATTGCTATGAAATCTCCAGATTTCGCCTTTGTTAACCTATAAATTAGTTGCACATAAATCTCCAGCGTGCTAAACGGTATGAGCTGTATTCTGTTTTGTTTTTACTTAATGATAAAAATATATGTTTTATATTGCATACACTAACATCTTTTATATATTGCATATGTAGAATATACACTATTGTTGCATTGCCTGTTTGTTTAAAATGCTTTGAATTCTACAGTAAACCATCTAAAAATCTTCATTTTCAAGGAGAGGTCCCATGAGATGTTGTGACAATAAATAACTTCCCCCTCTGCCACTGCTCTGGTGAAATCATTAGCTGAGAGACTTAACATTGTACACTTCAGCGAATTGCGCATGGGACGGCACCATATTTATCCCAAAGGGAGTTTAAGGCTCTTAAACATAAAATGCAAAAACCAAACGAGCCATGACGCATCGTGCTTTATCTGATATTAGATATAACAATACAATTTGCAACGCATACTGCGGGAGGAGACCGGAGAACCCGAAAGAAATCCATGCTTAATAGGGGTGAGCACACAAACTCTACGCAGAAAGGCACCCAAGGCAGAAAGCAAACTGCCTCAAGCAGCACATGTTACCGGCACCGCACTCTCTGCTGCCCTATATATTTGATCAGGGTGGCTGGATGGCTCAGGGGTGAGCACTGAGCCGGCACTGCTCGGAGACTGGGTTGCTTCCGTGGTTAAACGGAGTTCAATCACCAACAATAACAACGGCAAAGCCAAAATAAGTGAATAGATAGTGTCCCGAGAGAGCAGCTTTCCGAAGCAATCATCAGTGTCACATTTCTTTTGGCAAAAGTTTGGCTGAGAATGTAATATACATTCGTGTGAATGCAATGTGACAAGTTTTTTTTTCTGAAGCAGGGTGTGGTAAAGCAGTGTGTAGATATGAAAGATCGCTTCGAGGGATTACAAAAGCAGTGCTGTCCTTTATCTCTGCTATGATACATTTCTCCTAGCACATGGGGTGAAACAAAACTCTTAAAGAGGTACAGTTAATTAGTCTCGTGATATGAGAACAAGAGTATAAGAATTGTTCTTAAGAGCTTGTCTTTTAGGATAGTTGTCATGTTCCCCCATACGGAAGCCCTACATCAATACACCAATAGTATTACTGGAGCAAAACATGAAAAGGGCGGCGCGGTGGCCCAGTGGTTAGCGCTGACGCCTCACAGCAAGAAGGTCCCGGGTTCGAATCTCTCGGCTCGGGTGCCTTTCTGTGTCGAGTTTGCATGCTCTCCCCGTGTCCGCGTGGGTTTTCGCCGGGTACTCCGGTTTCCTCCCACAGTCCAAAAGCATGCTCCTGGATAGGTTGATTGGCTCGCAGACTAAAATTGTCCCGCAATGCCCGGCGATGGACTGGCGTCCCGTCGTCGGATGTATTCCTGCCTTACGCCCTGTGTTTCCGGGATAGGCTCCGGCTCACCGTGACCCTATATAGGATTAAGCGGTTTCAGATAATGAGATGAGATGAGACATTACCTAACGATATATATTAGGTAATATCACTATAGAATACCTAACAATATCATCAGGCAAGGTTACATCTATTTATGATATTAGGTCATGTTTTTACCGTCACAAATTTTAAATAAAATTGCTAGCCTACATGTTGAACAATAAACGCATGAATGCTTCACAAATGTATATTTTGCTTACAAGCTATGTTTAAGATTTACACTCAGAATTAGATTAATTTCAGGAATGGTACACAAATTTCCATATGTATTCTTTGTACAAGCATTGCTATTTCTTTAGTCATGAAACTAAAGTTCGCTACAGTGGCAATGCAGAGATTTTCAGTCATGAATTTTAGCAGAATGCAAAAATAAGCCTTCTTTTCCACATTATGCCCTGAAAAATGGATGCCAGTTAGTGTCATCTTTGTGATATGAATGGCATTGCTCACCTAAAGAAATAGTGTTGTTTACAGATCGCTGCTTATTTAGACATACTGTATAGATGGTTTTCTCATCACGAGAATAGTTTATTCAGCACTTGCTATTAGAGTGGCGCAGTGGTGGCCCAGTGGGTAGCGCTGCTGCCTCACAGCAAGAAACCCGGGTTCGGTTTCCCACTCGGGTGCATTTCTGTGTGGAGTTTGCTTGTTTTCCCAATGCTTGCGTGATTTTTGTCAGGTACTTAAATTGCCTCCCACCATCCAAAGACACACTGCTGCCCAGGTTAATTGACCTGCTGTGTAAATTGCTCCCAAAAAAGGGGCCCTGCAATGTGCTGGCGTAATATGCTTGGTATTTCCCTGCCTTGCACCCTCTGTCTGCCGGGATAAGCACTGTCAGGTCCCCTTACATGATTGGTACAAATACTGACCCAAAAAATAAATATATTGTTGTTGATTTGCCGTTGTGATGTCGTTGTTGACGTGCCGTTCTCTCTGCAGCTTTGTGCAGCGCGTTGTGACCCTCGGGTGAAAAGCACTCTAGAAGTGCAATTTTTATTATTATTGACCGAGAACTGGCTATAATAAAAAAAAAGTTTTTTTGATTAACAGCGAGACTGTATGTTCCTGGAGCATAAAATGTTGGCTAGTTCTTGTTTTCACCATGCTGACCATATGCGTTCTAAACTATAGTCGGTATGAAGGTAATTTAGAGCTATTATATGTTTATGACCATGAGTATCATGATTGAACTGTTCTGAGAGGCCATTTGAAAAAAAAATCTTTGATGTAACAACACATTGCAAAATTACTAACAAGTGGATTTCTGTCACTTGGCAAAATGCCATTTTTCCGTCACCATTATTTGTAATCAAAATAAGTGTTTGCTACACAGTAGCTTTTAGTATAACTATTATCATGATCATCGTCATTATCTACAGGGAATCCAACATTGGTTGACGACCTCCATGATCTGCTGCCGCTCGTCACAGTCCCACAATATAACACTGCTCTTAGCATCGACACACAAACTGATTGCTCCATCTCCTTTGTCGCCTCAATCTCAGACGACTTAACTGTTGTCGAATGAATTCAGCGCAACTCAAAATAGACCCGACATTTATTAAAGTTGTGCATTGTAGTGCGTTGAGCAGGTTATGGTTGCCAAGAAACTAAAGAAACTGACATTTATGTATTAAGTACTTGACAGACGCCCTAACCGTTCAATAATCAATGCATTCAATGAACTATCAAACTTCACCCTCCAGTGCAAGAAAAGACCTCGTCCCTGCTCCCTAGCTTCATCGTTTTGCTAAATCCGAGAGAAATTGTTCACAGATAAAGCACTTGTCTTTCTGGTGATCTATGGTTGGCCATTATTGTGGCATCTGCAGATTTTTTTTCGACTCAGCACAGCTGGTATTTACTTGCAGGAATTGCCTGCAGAGGCTTACCACTGCCTTGCCATCTGGTATTTTAGGCATCATTGTGTCCACACATGGGCTCGCTGTCTAATGCAAGTTGCCCAATAACAAGTCAAAAGAGAATATTGCCAAATCTCATGGTAGTGTATTGCCACTCTGAATTTTAGTTTTGTCCTTATTAATGTCACTAAATACATTGCTTATAAAATACATTGCTTATATGGATAACCACGTAGCCATGTATGTGAACAGAAACATAATTAAAGAACACCACTGGAGTATAAATATTGCAGCTTTCGCCCATGCAGATCGCAACATGGAAAATTATTCCATATTTCAAAGTGATAATGCAGTGGCCTCCAGGTTGCATAAATATATAGTTTAACCTGTCATTTTCCATCTTCATTGGGACAGCACTGTTTGGGCATTGTGAAGCAATATCAGCTGCAACTTGGGAGTATAATTGTGCAGCAGAAGCCTGTTTAGTTGGAAATAACTGATGGCAAGTACGTTCATATGAATTCTATTTCATTTGTATTACATTCTTGAGCTAGGAAACAGAAAGTGGATTGAGATAGAAAAAGGGACGGAGACTGATAGCACAGGGGTTTAGCAGGTGAATATCGATGGAGAATGAATAGGGTGGTGTTCTGGTATAAAGTTTACACCTTTTGACATAACAGAAATAAATTACAAATGTTTTAATGACTTGGTTTGAAACATTGGATTATAGAGCTTTTGTTGCGTTGGCTGTAATTTGCGCTGTGCATATTTTAAAAGCAATACACACAGGTGCTTTGGTGAGATGTGACAATGCCAATATATTGAACCCCCGCGTGAAAAATGACTGTGCACTGCACGTACTATGCTAGCAGCCCCATCGTTAGTAGACCAGCTACTTTATAAACTCTGGTTTACGAAACCTCCCATCATGTGGATTCTAATAGGCGTTATTACCCATGACTGAAAGGCAAAAACTCCACAGCACTTCGGTAAAGTGCACAACCCAAGGAGTTCTGGAATCTCTGAACTTAATAATAATAATAATTGCACTTATAGAGTGCATTTCACCCGAGGGTCACAAAGCGCTGCACAGAGCTGTGGAGGGAATGGCACGTCAATAGCAGCGGCTTTAGACCTGCACTCCTATTCATAATATGCTTAAATAAACATATATTTGAAGGACAACTAAGAAGACTTACAGGCTAAGGTATTGAAGTGTCTGGTCATTCGCTTAACAGTTGTCTCACTGTTTATTTTGTCTAAACACTATTTTGTGTAAGAACTAGACAATATTCATCTTACAATAGCCACACGAAAGAAAGAGTATGAGGAAGCAGTACGTTTGCTGAATACAGATAAATCAGCAACGGCAGCACACAGTGTAGACAAACAACACAGAATCGATTTTTACAAGATGCAAGTACTAGTGGCTACCCGCCACAATGGTCCAAGATTAATTCGTGAAGCAGCGGAGATTCACAAGACAGAAAAGACTATGAACCGCAAACAAGAAATGGGGAGAAAACTCAGCCAAACCTGGAGGCCAGTCATTAAAGTCAGCAATGCATAGATATAGAGCTCTGAAATGCGGATATCAGAGGGGAATCACCAAGTGTTTGGAAACTTCTTTCATGAGATGCAAACTAGGAGATGAGTCACAGTTGGAGCAGGATGGGGTTGATGTGATTCCGGGGTGTGAGCAGGGCAATGGAACCCTTTCAAGTGGACCCCGACAGTCGTCCATTGATCCTGGCATGCAGCAACTCTGTGGAGGTGACTCAACACATACACAGTACCTACATATAAATAGGAGTCACACACTCGACACACGCACACTGCACCTGAGGATGCCTCTAACGTGTGAGGAGGCGAAACGTCGTGAGGTGGAGAAAAGAAGCGAATGACGCGGCTGTCCTGAGAGATCAACTTTTGGAAGATATCATGTTTGTCTCTTATAATGTTAGAGACCACCTATTAAGACCAGTGCAATGCACCGGAAGTGTTGCGGTCATTACTGATATCTCCATGGCTGATATTCACGCATGCCACCAGGCATTATCTTAGCCTTTGGTTTATCCAAAGCTGAAAATTTAGCGTAGTGGTTCATAGCAGTGAACTAAACACAATGCTACTGCTCCACACTTTTTTTTTATGAAGACAACGTTCCCCGATACAACCTTTGTCAGACTATTAGCATAAGTTTACGTTCTCTGAACACAGAAGCCTCACTCATTGCTGAAATGATCTTGGACAACAATTTGGACCTGGCACAATCGTGATGATTTTCTCACTTTGCATCAGGCTCAACCGTGAGACTTTGAACTCCATCCGAGTGATCGTTTCTCGGGTGGCGGTGGTAGCCTCACGGTTCTCCACTGTGTTACTCCCGACATGGGTCCGATTCCATCGCTGACCCTCCATTCATTTGAGCATATGTCTCTGCATTATGAAGTTGGTGCTGCTGCACTGCCCCCCTGGAGCCTCCGCTTGTTTTGTCAATCAAGTGTCTGAGCTGCGTTCTCGGCTGTACTCCAGTTCTAAGAGGATTCTCATGCTTGGCGATTTCAACATTCATGTTGACTCTCCAAAGAGCTCCCTTGCAAGGGATCACTTGGCCACTCTGAACTCATATGACTTCATTCAACATGTGACTTCTACCACTGACAGATGTGGCTATACTGTGGACCTGGTTTGCTCAAGGGACATACCTGTAAGCAAGCTGTCCGTCATTGATCCTAGTCTGTCCAATCATTCCACCATGTGGTTTTCTCTCCAAGGACCACCACCCATTTCATCACTAAGCACCAAATCCATATCGAAAATCTTAATTCCATCACTCCAGACTTATTCTCCACTGCACTCAACAGTTCATCACTCTCTGCTTCAGCTCACTCTGTCTTTCGTGCAACAATTCCACCTCCTCCAATATTCGTGACCTACTTCTGGCACCCTTCTCAACCCGACAACTTCGATCCTCCCAAAACGGGTTTGTGCCCGCATATGGGGCATGTGCCTACATCACGCCTACACTCGATGGATGGTAGAGCCTTCTCGCACGTGGCTCCCAGAAACTGGAATTCCCTTTCATTGAAAATATTGTTCAGTTGAGTCCCTGAGCATCTTCAAATCCTGTGTCAAGACTCACTTGTTCGGCATAGTCTTGAAGTCCTCTGGATAAGACTGTTGATGCTGCTCACTGCTATGTGCCTAAATAATAATAATAATAATATTTGCATTTGTCATGCTGTTTATCTGTGCCTGCTCCGGAACACATCTTCCTTGCTTTATTTGTTTTAACAATTATTTAATTTGCTGTTTGATGTCCTTCATTGATTTATTTAATGTATCTATTCTGATGTTGATATGCCGTTCCCTCTACAGCTCTGTGCAGCGCTTTGTGACCCTCGGGTTAAAGGGCTTTAGCAATACATATAATATCAGTTGCTGTTAACACTCACCCATACATAGTATAACACACGTGTATTTTTTACAGTACACTTCAATATTGTTCTAATGCCATACCGTTAATGTTTAAAGAAGTGGCATATATACTATGGTGATCATCGGTGTAACGTGTAATGTATAGGAAGTGCTCATATTATTAATGACAAAGAGTTGCTTGCCCGAGTGAGTCATTATCAATCTGGAGTCTGATTCATGTGCATAGCAAAAAACGTCAAATTATATCATAACGCTCTGAGACTCACTCATTCTTAGTTTGCCACTGAGAAGCAGGGAGAAATGGAAACTTCCAGATGTAGGTGGAACAGTAACCACACAGCAATGTGTTAAAAAAATCTTGGACGTATATCATTTGATCATATGCTGTCCATAATACATGCTGCTAAATCCCTAACGGGCAGTTCTTTGTAAAGGCAGGCCAAGATGCTTCCATCTCTCACCGTCTATTTTATCGAACATATCTTGTGATGTAAAATGTCCCCAGGCAGTCAACATAGTATCAAGTCACGGCCAGGTGAGCTGTGCGCCAACTCTACCTGATCTCTCTATTAGACGGCACACTTATTTGAGAGTGTGGGGACTCTTATACTTGGTCTTAATGTAACGGACAGCCCATTTGCATCATCTATAACATATATTGAGCCATATCATTGTCGTTTACTCTGTTAAAGCATGGTGAACGGGCTGGATATTACCATTCTATACCAACCCCCCTTCAAAAAAAATATATTGTTCTTGATTTGCCGTTCTTATGTCGTTGTTGTTGCTGAAATGCCTTTCTCACCACAGCTCTGTGCAGCGCTTTGTGACCCTCGGGTGAAAATCACTCGAGAAGTGCAATAATTATTATTATTCGCAGTTCTGTATAGGAGGAGCAACCATGCCGATAACCTCTGTGTTTGTATAATAATGTTGTTGTTGTTTCTTTCATGGACACGATAGCGTCCCCTCCCACACGGTGAAAATGCTTTTGAGCATAGCTGTAATATGGCCTTACATTGGCAGCCCAAAGTTAGACATGACACATTAATGCTGCAGTTGCCAACACAATAGTTTGGGTTAACACATTGGTTAACACTCGCAATGCCAGTTTTTGGTGTGATTAAGGTGTTTAGATGCGTCTGTAACATATGCACACCTGCACTGGAAAGCGTTTTGGCCTTCTTGCAGGATATAATAAATGCATTGAGTGGCCAGCTGCCTCGAGCTCTAGCTCGGGGAAAATTCCCTCGTCGACAACAATGCTGACAAGATAATAGCGGCAATTTGTGTTGTGATGGCAGTCACCCTCACATGCCCTCTTAATCTCTCAGTAGTCCCAGGGGATCTGCAGGTGTGCACCTTCGTGATGGATCTGGGATAGGAAACAGGTGGATGTTTTGGTGATACGAGACACTGGTGTGTATGCACAGCTCCCCTCTCTAAATGGCTCGACCGAGCTGATCTCCGCTTTCCCCAGGCACAGAATACATTCATACTATATTGTCGTTTTATATGCGTTGTTATTGCTTTGTGAAAAGGTATCTCGAAAATAATACTTTAACCTTGTGAAAATGCGTTTTCAATTCTCATTCATAATAGATTTGATTACTCTATTACGGTTTAAAATTAATAAAGTTAAGAAATGCCTTCATGTTTAAATAACGCCCTTTTTTCATTTAAACATCATGTAATGCACTTTATGTGGTGTTCTTAACTTAATAGGCTACACTTTTAATGGCCAAACAGATTCTATTTTAGTTCGAGGCAGATCTGTAACGGCACAGTACTATGCCACCCACCTGTTGTCTGCCTATTTACACAAACATTGGAATGCCTATATAAAGAGAACAATAACTGCCATGTATTTTTTCAACTGGGGAATGTATTTTACAGATAAATAGGATACAATATTTAAGAAAAGTCAAGCTAACCATGTGACACATTTTTGCTATAACTTAGGGAATGCAATTTATGTAATAATTTGGAACTACGCCATTTTATGGCATCAATCCCTTTAATTAATGTTGTTTTATACTCTGCCAGTAGGGGGCAATATTTCACCTCCCCGATTAATTACTCCGTGTAATTTAAAATTTTGTCTGTGACGACACCACCACGCCTTGTCTACTCCTTTTTCAATGATGTCACAGGATCTTGTAACATCCACTGTGACTTAGATGGTGTGTAGAGAAGTATCTTAGACTATTGATTTACGTGCTGAAATAGTTCGATAATTTTTTGTTCAGTTATAAGGTGCGTGTCACGTACATTGTGCAACGATGTCACACTCACCAAGTTGTTAAAGTCAACTTCTTACGCCATGCACCTGCAATCTGAAGTGGTTGCTCAGAGCATGGCTGTCACTCTGGACCTCAAAGTACAGCTAAGTGAGAGCCTCTGTGAAATCTAGCACATTGATTTAACAATTTGTGAACAAGGCTGGGTTCTTGCAATATATGTGTTGGTGCCCAAAGGCAGTTGCTGTGCCATATGTAATGGCCCCCTTGTGCATGAGAATGCCTGTGACTGACTCGTATGCTGGTCTGGCCACACACCACACATAGCCAGGGGTGTTGATGAGTTCACACATAATAAAAACATACATAGGTTGTATTGGATGTAGCAGCACAGGAGGGTAATAAATTAGAATACACATTCCGTATACACATTCAGTTATTTGATAACTGTGCTGTATATAGCCTTTATCCACAAAAAATAACCGGCGTTTAAATACGCTGTGCTATCCTATCCCATACCTTTGAATGATGAGTGTTTTCTGTTTACCTTCTGGCACAGCTGCTCTGCAAAACAAGTTGCATTGCCCGCGACTCCTGCTATGCATGTGCAAGGACAGTGCTATTTCAGCACATGTTTACATCAACATAAGAGTTTATTCCTTATCGAGGAAACATTCCCCTAAATTTATAAATGGTAAAGCACGTTTCTATAATTGGCAATGTTCTAATTCTAACGTATCCTGTTTGCTGGATTACTCGTATCAGTTGATTAACAGACGCCTTATTGTCATGCATTTGGGATATTATTTTTCACGTGCTCACACTTTCATATACACAAACATATGCAGACCCCTAAATGGGCAGAGTGTACACAAACACACACGCCGCATGGACATTCCACTAAAAGGACTCAACAAATTCATACATGGGCTGGGCGCCTACACGTACGCCACATACACACAAAGATAAAATGCATACGATTATGCATTAAGAGAAATAGTGGGCCTCATGCCGGGAGCCACCTAAGTGATGCAGTAAAGGTTGTCAGAGAGCGAATTGCATATGTGTTAAGTGGCGTCACATAATAATAGCTGGGTGCAGCTGCCTGCGTAAACACCAATTTTATGAGAGTGGAAAGTGTATATTTGCAAACGCAAGTGGATGTGAGCTCATTGGGGTGTCGTGCTGATTGAAACCGCTGGAGACATGTGAGATGACATCATGTTGTTGACGAGCTGAGGGCTGAAAACGGGTTGAAACAAGAGAGATGTTCTGAGAAAATATAAGCGGAGGCACAGAGACGGGGAGAGTGACGGAGAGAAGAGCTGTGAGCCGTCAGAGACGAGGAGAGCCATGAAACTCAGCACGGGGAGACGTTAATGAAAGGAACTGAGCGGCTGCGGAGACTCTTAACGCTGCTATCAGAGGCAGTGGCTGCGGAGCAACCAAGCTGGGCGAGATGAAATGCTAATGGGATAACGCTATGAGTGGCGCTCAATGGAGTGTCTGCATAGAAGAGCAGGTAGAACAAGGAGGACTGCACTCCCTTGGGCTTGCCACCTCGAGACAGCGCCACTGTGCTTGTCGTGCAGAGACTCATTCCTCGACGTCGGGAGTGCTGTATCAGCACTCTGCCAGGGTGGATTTCATCACAGCTATCTTATGCCACCAGCGGGAGGGATTTGAGGGGAGGGTGATTGAAGACTCTACATTTCTGGGCCAAGACCCCATCAGGTGGTGTAAATGCACGTTCAGACACTCGTTAAGACTGGTGCTTGGTGTACACATACTACATGCTCCAGTACACACACATATAGTGACACACACTCACACGCGTGGGCATAGGGGGTCAGGTAACAGCACGGTGGTCAGTAAAATATAGACAGCAACCATTAAGGTTCATAGGCGGTTTATTCACGCCATCGAGCAGTGCGCAGGGAGTGACGGAGAGTACTTATTTTGATGACAACGCGAGTTGTCAGAGCGGTTCACTCGGGTTATTAAATTGACACCGTGTTAACGCAACTGCTTCGTACCATTGGTTGACTCTCGCGCTGCGAAGCCGTAACTCTTCCCTGTACAGCCGCCCCCAGTCGAGCTCGCAGGAGTGAGCAAACCCCTCTACCATCTCACCAAACCTCTCCCTCTCCCACGACGTCAGTCACTCTTCCTGCCCGTACCTTTGGATAGCCGTGACACAGGCGTCGGACTCAGTTTACGTGCATTTGAGTTTATGCTCAACACGTGTATTCAATAGTGTGTGTGAAAATGTGTTACTCTGATTTATACAAACAACATGGAAAGCACAAATTCAGGCTATTGAAGTGAACAAAGCTCTACAAATGAGAGAGAGCAAGTGAGAAACAGTGGAAAGTACGTTGTAAATCAAGAGGGAATTGATGACTGAATTGTGATACTCTAATTAATTCAATGAAAGGGGGGTGAATTGGTCCGTGGATGCAGGTTTGCGAATGCACGCAGATCTTTCAGTTGAATTGTGCACGCATACTGCTGCTGCATAGTGGTGTCAGATATATCTCACAATTGTAATTTGTACACGAAAAATGTTTATTCTAGAGTGAAACATAACACGAATTCCATCATGGGCCATTGCTGATTGAGAAAGTGTCTGAATATATTTTTAGGTAACAATATTAACAAGCCACAGAATAATATCTAATATAATGTATATAATTTTAGTGTTATCATCTTAAACATCTCCTGAAACAGCTACAAAAATGGTGCAAAGGACTGCTTTTACCCTTGAAAACACTACATGTTTGCCTGCTGTAAGGCATGCCTTTACAGGATTAAATAATAATTGTGAAACGTGTTGTGTTTGTCATCAACAGTGTTATCTTGTGAACATTTTATTTCCTGCCCTGTTTTATGCCGAAATTCACAGCATGCCAGTTTTCGTTGTCAAAGCTGTCTAATCGCGCGGACTAATTGGTACACTGAGAAAGTGAAAAGTTTTGACCTCTATTGAATTCCACTCGGAAAGATCAGGTGATCAATGACCATCTCCGGAAGGGTCTAACCTTGGATTTTACCCTGAATGTTGCACAGACAGCAGTAAAACAATTTAGGAAGTGATAAATATTTCATTTTTTAATTATTAGTATCACCCTTGTTGGCCCCAAGAAAACATCACTCAGTTTTAAGACTTTGTGAAGCGGATACTGCCTCTTCAAGTAGATGAAGCTGCTATACGTCATCCCAATTCATAATAGTACAATTTGTAACGTGCACAAATTCCACGCCTGGTTATGGATGAGACACATACACAGGTGGGAGGAAACCGCAAAAAGGCAGTAAGAGGAGAGGCAGCCATGCAGCCAACTGGCGCCAACATTTGCCAGATATGGCATCCTATATATTATGATGTTATTGGGCAATTAATGAATTAATTTGTGTGCTTTTCTGGGAGCACACCAGAGATCCCGGAGCAAGCCTAGTCAGAATAACAGTAATAATATTTGCATTTCTAAAGTTCTTTTCACCTAAGGGTTACAATAGAGAAGACTAACTGCACACAGAAAGACGCCTTAGGCAGGAATCCAATGCCTCAGGCACCATTGTTTCTTTCTTTAAGACGCAAATTTTACAACCGTGCCACCCGGAGTCATTTGTAGATGTTGAACTTCAAGATGTTTGCCCAAAACCAGTTACATTTTAAGCAATTTTCGTCTTGGGAGGAAACCAGAGAACACCGAATAAAACCCACACAGTACAAGGAGATAACATATAAACTTTTCACCCGAGGGTCACAAAGCGCTGCACAGAGCTGTGGAGAGACAGGCATGTCAGCAACAACAACGACACATGAACGGAAAATGAAACACCACAGACGTTTTTTTTCTTTTATTGTTACGAATCTGAGCTGTGGAGAGAATGGCATGTCAACAACAACAACATCATCAGAGCAGTTCAATTTAAAGTCAAATAACGGAAAGGCGCCCATTTAGGAAATTAAATCATGCGACTTTTGTTGTGCAGCACGAATAGTACCGCTCCACCAACCGCCAACCTAATAATTATGCAACGGCTAGTAGACTATGTCAAGTTTTGTAACTAAGTGTATATTTAAAAAATAGACATTCTTGGCTAATACACTCGGCATGTCCATTTATATGTTTTACTTGTCATATAATGCTTGATGCATAAAATATCAAGAGCTTTACCAAGGAAAATAAATAAATACATCTAAAAGTATAACACTATTCTGAAAATGTACGAATATTAAATTACTGCATTTCATGTCTAAACTTTAAACGTATTTTTCTCCTTCCATTTTTATTGTGCAATAGATTTTTTGTTGTATAGAAATCTAATGTAATGTGTTGATTGAATTAATAAGATATGTTAAACTTTATACAATATACATAAAAACCTGTATATGAATGCAATAGAATATTACATATTCAATTGTAAATATGCAGAATGATTTTCACAAACTCCGAATTACAAATAGTTTGTACAGTACCTTTACAACTGCTTAGTTAATTTTAAGTCGTGGTCGGTATATAACTTAACAAGTGCTACTTTGTATTACAGTTAATTATATAACATTGAAAATAAATTGTAATTGTACATGAGCAATCCATGGATATTTATGAAATTGCAAAACATTTGCCTTGCAAATCATCGTAAGGAGTTAACTAAAAATTTTATCACATTTATTAAGGCTTTAGTTTCGCAGTGAACATTTCAAGCCAAGTTTTAATGTCTACTCTAAAACGTCTTATTAAATCACGAAATATATGTAACTAGACCATGACAAAATTAGACTTGACCTTTATTTAATTAGAGATAGACTTAAAATTCTTCTCATTTAAACTGAAATGAGACTAACAGTCTTGACTGCAGAGATTACAACGAAAAGTAAAAATTGGTTTGAAAGTTTGCTCCGAAAATAATAAATTAAGTTGCATTATATTTTTTAACGAATATGTATTTGGAAACCAAGTGTCCTCTTGTCATAAAAAGAGCATTTTTGTTGAATACACAAAAACATTTCTCGACAAAATTAGTTAACAAAGCAAATGTTTAAAAACTGGCAAGCAATATATTTATTTATTTATGTATCCATGGAGTCAACAAAATCAGACCAGTGCTGCCTTGTGAACCCAGGCGTTTTGTGGAGCCGGTCAGCCAGAAAGGGGAAATTTCAGGTTGAGGAAATGAACTGGAAAATATGGGTTGTGTTTCAAAGAAGTGTGTTAATAGAGACCTGAAATGAATGGTTGTAAATATTAGATTTTTTAAGAATGTGATCAAACATTGCTATAATGTCGCACGTCACACGGACAATCACACAGTGCGTATGGTGATTTCGCCCAAAAACGACATTGCACAATTATTTTTAGTGCTTATTTGCTATTTATGCGTACCACTTTATAAGGGCAGGGTGACGCATGAATCACTTTCCTCAGAACATTTTAATTGCTTTGTGAGGAATAATATTAATTAGTTTCATTAAAATAGTCGAAGTGTCTTTAATTGTATTCAATACACATGTTGCATCTTTGAATCACTGAACAATATATAGCGTGGAGGCACTCTTATTTGTTATTAGTCAACGTCTCAAACTATTGGTGTATCAAATAATTATTCTTGGTAAAGCAAGTTAGGCTGCAACTGGCACGTGTGGTGAAATATTGCAATAAATTCACTAATGCAGTTCCAAAATGTGCCCAACATTTGTCAATGCTCAAATGCATATGGGGTTGTGAATAACTCTCGCATGTCAACTAAGCCTGAAATAATAATAATAATTGCATTTTAATAATAAGCACTAGATTGGTGTGGGCTTCTGGACTCAAAATGTGATAACACCATTTAGTCTGTAATGGGTGAAAACAGAATCTTTGATGAACGTGTTCATTCATGTGCATGCTTGTATGGGTGGAAAGCTGTAAAAATGGCAACTTATTAAAGGCACATCATTTAAAGGTCAGGGGTAGTGGTTAATTGTTGTACTCATGGGCTGACTGCTGGCCTTTTCAAATATGAATAATCATTAAAGCATTCGTTTGGCAAGGCTTGGTTTTTCCCTGAAGCCGTTCTCTTTTTATCTGCATGCACAGGTTGCGTAACGCATGCTTTTGTAACGTGTTATATTTAAGTATGAATGTTTAAAACGTGTTTTATAGGATATACAAAGGTTTTGAACGTATGCTGTGTAATAATGTTTAATTAATGTATGTTTTTGTATATAGTGTGTACATTATTGCCTTGTGTGAAATTCATTCCAAACGCGACCACTGACAAAACAAATGTAACCGTTTTGACAAGTGTAAAGCGAAACAGGTCTTTGGTTAGAATTACATTGAGAGGCAGATTTAAAAAAAAAACCCAGAGATCAAGGAGCAACACAAATTAGATCATACTGAATGTTAAAAAAAAGAAACGTCAGCTTGGACCAGACAAGAAATGATGGTTGGTGGTCAAGACTAAGGATTTGAAATATTCCCATCAAGGTCGCAATCGTTACGAAGTCATGAACAGCAACCGCCGTTCACCACTAAGTGGCAGTGATGTCCATACTCTGCCTGTGCCAGGCCAGGTGTACGTTGAGGCCACGTGAAGTGTCGACGGCTCGCTGACAGGAGGTCAGCTCGCAGAGCCAGGTGCCATGGGCTAACCGACTAAAATGACTGCTGAAGCACCACCAGTGTTACCTACTCTGCCAGTCAGGAATATACTACGATTGGTAAACAGTCATTATGCACTCCTATATATGATTTGATCCTAATTTGAAGTTGCACTTAATGCTTGATAGATTTTTAATTCATCAAGGGACAAGTATTTGTAATAATTTATTTTCGGGAAATTGTTCCTTTCTGGTCATATAGGTTGCCTGCTTTAAACGTATCGAACTTTGCACTTTTCACCTCACTAATACCAGTGATTATTTTCTGCCATATTCTGTTCGTTCGAGTCACACCCGGCAGAGTCCATGTGTTGTAGTTATAGCGATGGTCAGGTCAAGAAGGCGTCCTCCTGTTCGTGCCCAGTGACCTAGAAGTACATATGGAATAACGATAAACATAGCTATTGAGAATAATTATTGTTTTGATGACTATTATTTAGTATTTGAGAAAAAAATAAAATGCCCAAGGTCAAACACTTACAAACCTTTCCAGCGGCATGTCAAAGAATCGAGGGCATTGCTGCTGAAATGGCAATTGAGATGGTGCGCTCTCCTATTCACAGCTTTGAGTCAGGGGTGGAGAGTCTACATCCTATTGGCATGGCATAAATATACCCATAGAAAAGTACTGTTTACTTCGGCACAGTTACATTCAGATGGCTTGCAATCAGTGCTTTTCGTGCTTTTTTATGTTATGCACGAAAACGAGTGTGTCTTGCTTTAAAATTTGTGACACTGAAATTCAGGATTAGGATGGTCACAGTACGACTTTTGTGATTGTTTTCCAAAAGGCCCACCTCACCATTTGCATAATTGCATTTGTTCAGTATTTAGCACAGTTATTCATACAAGTTAGTAGACAAGATAGGAAATCAATCTTGTATTCTGGCTATGTGGCAATGTAAATGAAATTTTGTTGCAGCATGGAAGCACATTCATAACCTATTATTGCCAGTAGAAAATAAATTACAGTCCAGGGAAATACATGTCATTAATACAGCTTCTACATGACTTATTCATACGTTGCCTTTCGAGTTACATCTCTGGTCAATTCAGCAGTATGAATTCAAATTTGTTCAAAACAACCCAAATGGTGAGGCAATTAATAGATTTGAATGTCACATTATTTAAGGAACATACAAAGAAATGGTGACAGTTCTGGCATATTGTTCATGCTGGATAGCGGCCTCTCAGTGCCCTTACTTATTACAGTGAAACCTAAGCACAATATACTTTCCTATGTGCAAATTAGATTTGAGTTGTTGTGCGGTAACAATTGTTAACGTGTTATTAAAATACTGTACTTCATGGTACAAGTCCAGCAGCTGCCCTAATCATTATTGCAGGTTTTTTAACCATAAACACATCCACCATCTGCTTCAAAGTGAACCTTGCAGGTTCTGAGATGTTCTTGCAAGAGTAGGCCATTTTTGCACTGGTGTCATGGTCCAAATTTTTCACATTTGAAAAATGAATTGCTAAATTGTTCAATGGCGATTAATAGTAATTGATAATAATAATTGCATTTATAGAGCGCCTTTCACCCGAGGGTCACAAAGCGCTGCACAGAGCTGCGGAGAGAAAGGCACGCCAACAACGACAGAGAACGGAAAATCAGCAACATTTTTTGGGTTTTTTTTTCCTTTTGTACAAATCCGAGCCGTGGAGAGAACGACATGTCAATAACATCAAGACAGTCCGACTGAAAGTCAAACAGTAGCAATAAATTATAGGACACAAAGTCAGCAGAAAATTAATAAACTAAACAATTCTTCAACAAACAAAGAATGAACAAATGTTCCCGAGCAGACGCAGGTCGGAAGAGAGCCAACATCCCGACACGACGACACTGAGCCACATCAATAGTCCTAGCCGGAGGACTTGAAAGCTCTATGGAACAAGTTAGTCTTCAGACGATTTGAAGATGCACAAGGACTCAGCTGAACGAATCTCTAGTGGAAGGGCATTCCAGAGTCTGGGAGCAGCACACGAGAAGGCTCTGTCACCCATCGAATGGAGGTGCGACCTGGGCACATACAGCAGGCCTGTATTGGAGGATCGAAGTTGCCTTGTTGAGGAGGGTGCCTGAAGTAGGTCACGGATGTACGTTGGAGCAGCGCCAGTGAGAGTCTTGTAGGTGAGAAGGAGGATATTGAATTCAGTCCTGTATTTAACAGGTAACCAATGGAGAGACATCAGTACTGGGGATATGTTATCGTGGATGGGTGTGCGAGTGAGGACTCTAGCAGCCGCATTCTCTACAGGTTGGAGACGATTGATCAGGTAGGCAGGGGTGCCAGGGAACAGTGCATTGCAGTAATCGATTCGTGAGGAAATGAAGATGTGTATTAGCTTCTCAGCGTCAGCAGGTGATAGGATATTGTACAGTCTGGCTATATTTCTAATTACACACAACAACCAAGGTCCTCTTAAAAACGTCATGAGTGAGACGCTCTTCAGCAAACAATTGTAATAATCACACAATTACAATTGTTGAGAGGAATAACTTTGGTAGCGCAGAGTTGCCTATTACCCCTAATAATGTTAATGCCTCCCACCACCACTCCCCTCAGATTCTCATGGAATGTCTTGCTGCATTTATTCCATTTGCTCGGGCAGTCATCTCATTTCCAGATATGACATTTCAGATTTTGATGTAAACATAATTATCTCCACTCATGTATACAATACATTACAAATAATATATTCACATATCAATTATCATGTGTCAGTAAAGGCTAAAAATCCTCCCATATTGGTCCCGAGGCCGGATGTTACATTTCATTGTAGTACAAAAGAAACAATGTGAAATAATGCAGTTGTTATAATTCAAAGTTTGATGTCCAGTGGAGATGCATGCAGTATGTCTTCATAACATATATACATCTTATCATCTCTTGAAGGTGCAAACACAATCTGCTAGGATGTTTAATGTGACTGCAGGACAGCTTTCCAGCTGTAATGATAATGTGACATTCAGCCGTCCAGAGAGAGAGGTGAATATGACAAACATAAAAATACATGAATGAGTGCTCTCTGCAAAGCATCCATTAACCTTTTCTGTTATTCTTGCTCGAATAAGATAGTACATTGATCATAATACATCCATTTACTTTCCCCTTGATCAATTAAATGTTATTACCTGCACTTTGAGGAAGGTCAATAGAAGTAATCGCTTGTCATCCAACCAAAGCCCTTGTGTATTGAACTTGAGTTTATTTTTGGCAGTATTGAACAATGGTGCACGAACTTGTAAAAGCTATAGGGAAATAGATGCTTTTAACACCTATGCATCTGGGCAGTGTCCGTTATTAAAACCGTCCCTTTATGGTATGCGTAATTTAAAGTGTATTATTGTACTGATTACCTTAGTGTCTCTGAAGAATGCTCTAAACGGCGATAGCTTATGCTTGAATAATTATCAGCAAACATGTTTTCTTGTGTGATGTCACAGTATTGCCAGTCTAGTTTCGCTAATAAATGATAATGTTTTACTGTGGTACTCATCTCAAATGTATTTGTGCGTCTTTTTGCACGTGAGTTACATGAGTGTTTGTTTGTATTCGTGTCGTGCTGTACTAAACAATATTACTGTTACATTGAACAGGTCCCATAGTGTATTGGGAGTGATTTTGCAAGTAACGTCAAATAACCTTGTGGCATTTTTTTTAAACAATCCTGAATATTCAGATGAACGCCAGTAGGGCAAAACCCATACAGAATGTATTGTGTAAAATAAAGCTGCTGAAAACAAATTTAATGGAAAGCCATGGCCAAATTGATTATTGTATTTATTTCAATAGCGGGAGAGGGAAATGTTAGAGTCCATGTGCCCAGTCCAATTATTTCAGTTATTGGTACCATCTGCGAGGGCAAAACTGAGTTTTACAAATATCTAAAATCTCATCTCATCTCATTGTTTGAAACCGCTTAGTCCTATACAGGGTCACGGTGAAGCCGGAGCCTATCCCGGCAGACACAGGGCGCAAGGCAAGGATATACCGACGATGGAACGCCAGTCCATCGCCGGGCACTGCGGGGCAATTTAGCCTGCGAGCCAATCAACCTATGCAGCAGCATGCTTTTTGGACTGTGGGAGGAAACCGGAGTGCCCGGCGAAAACCCACGCGGACACGGGGAGAGCATGCAAACTCCACACAGAAAGGCACCCGAGCCGAGAGATTCGAACCCGGGACCTTCTTGCTGTGAGGCGTCAGCGCTAACCACTGGGCCACCGCGCCACCCGTTAATAAGTATTGTTATACATAACCCAGTTGTATTAGCCATTCTGACCTCTACTGCAGCCTCTGGGCACCTCGGCCCGGTCTGTGGTGGTCGAGTGCAGTCGCACCAAGGTGTTTGTTTCTAAGGCACCACTAGATGGCGATGCGATCAGCTCGGAGTCGAGAGAAAAGCCTGAAGATCATTGCCGAGTTCCTCTGCAGCGTTGACACGTGAGACGAAAAGCCAATAAGAACACTGAAAGAATGTGGAATGACACCCCAACTGCCGCATTATATATCGAGGCACAAACTGGTATGGAATTATGCTTTGGCCCATGGAATTAGCAGCCATTTGTATCAATGTCATCTTCAACATATTCAGGTCGCGTTTCTATCCACCAGCCAGCTTTACACTTGTGCTGGAAGGAACCGTTAAGCTATGTTTCTCTTTTTCAATAGTTGTCCAGCAAGCAAGTTACAACATCTCAGGGCACGAGGAGCATTTTGGTAACGACAATTAACCTAGGCCTCATGTCTTTGGACTGTGGGAGGTAACCGGAGTACCTGGACAAAACTCACACGGACATGTGGAGGACACACATGAAACCCGCATTTAGAGCTTGCAAACTCACTGGATACTTTTTCTGTACAGTAAGCATCTTAAATAATAATAAAAATGCACATAGAAAGGTACCCAAGTCAGGAATCGAACCTGGATCCTTCTTGCTGTGAGGTAGCAGCGCTATGCACAGCTCATGGCACCACTGTGCCATGTCTGTGCAGAAGCTGTCCTCTCGGCTCACACAGCATGAAATAGGTACACAGCACTTGCAACAACAAAGAAAGGATTTGAAGGTATTGGATAATGGGATTTACCTGTTCAATGTATTACCCAACACAATTTTTCATGACATTCAAGTAAACTTGAAATCACAAAGCCCTGTATTGCCATTTTTGTTTGAGTGCAGAGGTTGCAGGCACAATCTACTGGCGCAGCACTTGAAACAAAGGGCTAGATTTATTCAATTCCTCCACCTCTGTCTTGCCCGGCAGTATTAATAGATTTACCACAGTTCATTTGCAGGTCGAGAGTGTGGTGGGATAAATTGTGGGTACTCCAACTTCTTCCGAGATGTCTGCACAATAGAAATGGCACAAGAGTACTTAGTAA
Source organism: Mordacia mordax (assembly GCA_036362905.1). Lineage (NCBI taxonomy): Eukaryota > Metazoa > Chordata > Hyperoartia > Petromyzontiformes > Petromyzontidae > Mordacia > Mordacia mordax. Next base: position 21,191,817 of record JAZEWT010000012.1, read on the forward strand.
GGCACCCTCGAGTAGAGACTCTTCTGCCAGCAGTGGCGTGTGATCATGAATTTCCAGGGCGACACTATCACCTTCATCACCTTTACGACAAAGCAAGCTTTCATTCCAATGGACGCTACTGTGGAAATGCCCATCTTACGTAATCTCCTCATTAAAATGTAGATGTTTTCCCCCTCAACCATGTAGATATGTTTTCTTACTCGGTCATACACTGCAGTTTAAATTTTGGATTGTATTTTTAATACATCCCTTTAACATACAGACCCACCAATTAATATAACGGAGCTGCGTAGTGCGTGCATGCATTTTTGATTGTGTAATAGGTGTCAGTGATCTCCAATAAGTGTGTGGCTTGAACAGTGTACAAGTGTATTCACTAATTAATATACATGTAACTCACGAGCCTGCCAGGAGATTGCTGGCAGAAAATTAGCGCTTAGTTTAATTAAGCTTTATTATGCATGTGGTATTACTTCCTTAGTTAATAAGACTAAACACGCATGCGCATGTCATCATCATTATCAATACCCGCTTAATTCTGTACAGGGTCGCGGTGAGCCAGAGCCTGTCCCTGAAGGCAGAGGGCGCAAGTGGGTACGACTCCCCAGGATGCGATGCCAGTACATTGCAGGGCACTGGGGGAAATTTACTGGGCAAGCCAATTAACTTTGGTGGCAGCATATCTTTGGCCAGTGGGAGGAAACCGGAGTACTTAGTGAAATCCCACGCTGACACGGGGAGAACACACAAACTCCACACAGAAAGGCAGCTGAGTCGGGAAAAGCCGATATTATTCCTGTGAGGTGACAGAGCCACTCACTCCATACACATGCCATGGCTTATCTCATTGTCAGAAACTGCTTAGTCCTGTACAGGGTCGCGGTGAGCCAGAGCCTCTCCCGGCAGACACAAGGCGCAAGGCAGGGATATACCCACGAAGGGACGCCAGTCCATCACTGGGCACTGCGGGCAATTTAGTCCACAAGCCATTTAACCTATGCAACAGCATGTTTTTGGACTGTCGGAGGAAACCAGAGTTCCCGGCGAAAACCCACGCGGACACGGTGAGAAAACATGCAAACTCCACACAGAAAGGCACCCGAGCCGAGATTCGAACCCGGGACCTTCTTGCTGTGAGGCGCCAGCGCTACCCACTGGGTATATTTTACTTTTGCAGTCATGGCGCTTCACACACAAGTAAAACATGTCTGTCTTGGTACACGTAAAGGACATTTGCGTAACGAGCTATTTATTTATTTGTTCATATTTTTTACATACCAATCTTTCACGTTCGACAACAAGTGCAACCACGGGAAGGGGAAACGCATTTACAGCGGCCTGTTGTCTGGTGTAAAGGATTTACATACCGCATTTAACAAACATTCAATAGCCAAGGATTTGCGTGTCATTTTGTATTCCGGATTTTTTAAAGTTGCTTTTTTAAACTACTTTGTTTACTTCTATTAAAGTTTGTAATGTATATAATGGGTACAGAAGACTTGTTGTACTAATAGATGTCCAGGTCACATTATGTACAGATAATGCCCAGCTGGCTAATATATTGACCTGTTTCTTGATATATACTATAAATTTGCTTTATATAGCAAGGAATGTGTCTACATTCCCATTTAAATTCAACATTCATTCTTAAAGAATCACATTAAAATATAATAAATATCTATTGGAGATTGTGATGGTGCATCAAGTGTGCAGATCAGAGGATTCTCGACCGTGTCATAATTTACCCAGACGTCGATGATCAAGGTGGCAGTGAGACCTTAAGACTAGTCCTTCAACATTACAACAGCTGAGGGAAATAGCAGATGGATGTTATTGTGTAGTATGGTGACACCAGTTGTGTTGACCTCTTGTCCTTGACATATATTGACAAAGAGACACACGTGTGTGTGTGTGTGGGAAGTAAGCACAGCTGCACTCCACTGCCGCATTTCTCATAATACTGCCAGTCCAGGGCTTCAAAAAAAAAACAATGTCTCTGCAGGGGTTGATATTAATGATATTAATGACATAAGCAATTACCATATGCATGTGTCCCACGACTTGACCGATGATTGGTTGGCCCTGTAAGTTGGCTGGGATCGCGTTGGAATGCCATTGTGCCCACACTAGACGTTCTGTGTCGCTCTCTCAGCTTGTGATTGAGCTCGGGAAGCCACCAAAAGTCAGACATGAATGTGGAGAAATAGCTTTCATATGAACTCTGCCAGTCCAACGTGTATGTAAAAGTACAAAAGCAAAGTGCACATAGTGATAAATAACATATATCAATGAACACATATCCATTTCATTCAGTCTGTTAGAATTGTTTTATTCATCAGATGCATGGATACCATAAATTGCCAACTACTGTAAGTAACTTGTATTGGGGAAACATGCTGTATGTAATTGAACAGTTGGAAATAATGTTCATGCCATATTTCAATCACATTTCAAGGCAGCCATGTGCTGTATGAGGTGCTCTCTATCTCTCTTTAGCTGTTGCCAGTGAATAAAATGAAAATCAATTCGGATGAAAACGTCCGTGATCTTTGAACTTTATACTTTGTGAATGTGGCCTGCTCCTAATCTACCAACATATTATTTCCGCTTTAAATAAGTGTATTGTATATAAAAAAAACACAGTTGCACCGTTATTTTGATACATTGATTAAAAATGCTGCTGAATAAAGCCCTCCCCCTGCTCCTTCGGTCAGTGGGGAAGCTTGACCATATTTACCCCGCTGGTCAGTGTGGGTTGGTGAATAATGAAGGGTCACCTAGGACAAGTTCAGATTATGATTCACTGTTGATGTTAGCCCTGCCAGGCAAGTAAACCCCTGTGATGGAGTTCATAATCGACTGCACTGAACAACACGTCCACCACTCTGGGTGCCAGTTCGCAATACCAAACTCTAAATTCAAAAATTAATGAAACATTCAGAGATTCAAACTAATGGACTGTGCTAACACATGCTGTTACATGGCTTTTGGCTGCACTTTCAACAAAGTGTGCCAGGCCCCAAATCATGGTACTCCATTTAAGATTGGTGTACTCTGATGGTGTTGCATATTGCGGCATTAAACTTGTAAATGTACCAACTGTTTTTTCGCAATGTTAATGCTGTAGGCCATGAGTTAAAGCTGCTGTCGGAAATCCATGGACATGAATATGCATGAGGACGTTTCATTACTGTACTTAACATTAAAAAAAAAGAATTATTTAATGTACAACAGTTTGGCATGATCATCTTACAGTGGATGGGTCATGATCATAATGCTTTTGTGAAATATTTTTGTCAATGTTTTTTTTCGTTCTGTTAGATAGAAAATGTATGGTGTGATCAACCATGACCTTGTGCAATGGCACATTAGAATCGCACCAAGCTGGTTTTGACATCCTCTGAGCACATAAATAAATGCAATTTAAGATATAATGTGAAATGTCGGATGAACTATGCATTCCAGAAACGTTTATGTTATATTGATGATATGAGAATTTCTTTGAGAGTATAGAAACATCGAAACAATCTTTAATACAGTGCGCCTGAGGATGCCTCCAATGTGGGAGGCGAATTGTCGCACAGGAGAGAGGAGGAGCGCTCGACATGGCTCTCCCGAAAGAACATCTTTGGAAGACAATAATCATGTATTGAGGGCGGCGCGGTGGCCCAGTGGTTAGCGCTGACGCCTCACAGCAAGAAGGTCCCGGGTTCGAGTCTCTCGGCTCGGGTGCCTTTCTGTGTGGAGTTNNNTCAGATAATGAGATGAGATGAGATGTATTGAGTCGTAAAAAACTACATCAGTACTTTTATAGAAATCATTAACATTTACGTATTTGGTGGTTAAACAATTACCGGTAGGTACGTGATTTTAATTGGGAGTTTAATGATAAACGCTTGAAAGGCAGAGATATACACACGATGGGACGCCAGTCCATCACCGGGCACTGCGGGCAATTTAGTTTGCAAGCCAATAAATCTATGCAGTAGCATGTTTTTTGGACTGTGGGAGGAAACCGGAGTGCCTGGCAAAAACCTACGCAGACACGGGGAGAGAACTCGCAAACTCCACACAGAAAGGCACCCGAACCGAGCTTCGAACCCAGGACTTTCTTGCTGTGAGGCGACAGCGCTACCCACTGGGTCACCGTGCCGCCCTCCGTTTGAAGATATGAAGTCATTTGATGAAGTCAGTTGTCTAGATTAGCCATGTCCTCGTATTTCCCTACGTGATTCGGTTGCCTAATCTGGCTCGGGCTGTACTACAATGCTCCTCTCTCAGGTTGTTGCCTGTCTCGAAGCCGATCATCCACCCCCACCCCTTGTTTATCCAAACCACTCCCGTTTATGTTGTCTGGTAATATATCTCAATATATGATTTCATTTAGGCTGTTGCACACATTGCAACTGACGGTGTTAAGTCCTGCGTTCCAACTTGGAGACATTGTTATTCCTTTGATGGATATTTCACAGTGTCATTCACTTGAAGAGAATTCCATTTGTTTGAACGCAGCAACATCAGCGGGAGCCGCTCCAACAAGCACAACAGGAGCTGCTGTGACATGGTGCAACACAGCAAGAACCAGTGCAAAAGTTTGGTACACACGATTGCCACCGGGTAGAAGCATTTTGACAATTCACTCAAGTACTGATGTCGGTTTTCACGGCTCGATGCACGATGATTGCTTCCAAAAGATGCTCTTTCGGGATTGCCATGTCAAGCGCTCAACGCAGTTGTCCCGAGAGAGTAGCAATCCCAAAAAAGTAGCAAGTCACTAAAGAACATGCTGGCAGTTGGATGGTCCTGTTGAAATCATGTTTGATTCCTAAAATAGAATTGTGATTCTTTCTGGGGATTGTGTAATTTGCCCAGCTTGCAGATTTGCCTTCTTTAAAAAAAAAACGCGTGGTTCTGTCGTGAAAATAAATACATTTTAAATCAAGTCATACATTTCATGGTTATAATACCAATAACCATAACCATGTCAAGAATTAAACATGTTTTCGTATGCATAGGATGCTGTAGCCTTATCTAAATTATATTTGAATTCAAAATGTGTTGCTGCGCTGAAGAGATTGCTGCTTGTTTTCTCAGTAACTTATAAAATCTCCAAATGATTGCCACGAATTAAAAAATGCTTAATAGATTATTTTAAATAACTCGATGCTTTCATGAGTACAACTTTTGCCGGTCATATGCCATCACCTGCTTAGAGTTGTGTGTGTTACGTGTACATAAAATCTACCGCTATTCAGACCACAAAAAAATAAATACGGACTAATTGGCATGTGGGATTACAAATGTGAATGATGAATGGGGCAATAATTATGGATAAAATGATAAGATTGTGGTTCACATAATACCATATGTAAAGGGTATGACGCAGATGATGGTAATCATTGTTATGAAATGATTATGAATGCAGATTATGGTAATGCTCAATGAATATGATTAATTATGTGCACAGTATTGATGCTGCTGCATTTAGCGACGAGCCCCCAACTCCTGATCGACACTAAACCTGTCCGTGGTAATGCATTACCAACCCTTACCTCTTCAATGCGCCAAGCATGGGGTAGCAATTTATGGCTCAGTTGCCCCAGGCGATCCTCAAAACACAAGCCTCTGATGTGCTCTGCGGCCAGAATTCAACATAAGGTAACGCGTGCGCAGCCCAATATATAACGCAGTGCACCACCGCTGCCTGTCTACATTGTACACTTGCATATGTATTACGACAAGAAAGTGTAAATGTGGATGATTTTATCACTGCAATATCATGCAATGATGAAAGTTAATCAAACAGCAAGCCTAGATAACAGGAACGCCTCGATGACGAGTGAAATAAAGGTGAAGAATCGACTGCTTTTAGATGAGTTCAGGAGCGGAGCGGTGGCACAGTGAGTAGCCCTGCTGCTTCACAGCAAGAAAACCCAGGTTCTATTCCCGACTCGGGTGCCTTTCTGTGCAGAGTTTGCGTGATCTCCTCGTGTCTGCGTGGGTTTTCACGGAGTACCCCGGTTTATTTCCACCGCCCGGGATTAATCGGGTGTGATAATGATGAGAAGTATCAGGTGGGAGGAAACCGGAGTACCCCGAGAAATATCCACGCGCACACGGGGAGAGAACACGCAAACTCCACACAGAAGGGTTCCCGAGCCGGGAATCGAACATGGGACCTTGCTTTTAATGACAAAAACAACACTTTATATTTCTTTTGTCAATGCACTGTCGCGTAAATCATGGGGTTCCCTAACCATACTTCACACAGTTGCTCGTTACGTTTTCCAAAACTGGGGCCTGGCTCTGGTTTAGACATCACGATACCATCACCACGGACTGATGTTACTCACGGGCAGGTATCGAACTCTAGGTCATGTGCAGTGCTGTCCCCTTACTTTGTGTGCCAACCTCTGTATGGTCTCTTCTACCAGCTCCGTACACCCCTTCTTCATATGACACGCACATTAATACCTTGTGACATCACATAGGGAATCTGTAGATGTGTATGTACATCATTGAATATGTCTCTATGTTTGTGACCCTTTGTGTATACGTGTTCATGTGCTATTGTATGTGGGTGTTTGTGTGTGGCTATGGGGAGAGCAGTCATTTGTGCACTGCCCTACGAATCCTGCAAATAAATTTTGATTACCGGCTCGGCACACATCAGTGGTGAGTGATTTCAGAAAATGTTCTGAGCTTCTCGCAGGTCAACTGAATCTTCAGTGCACGCAGGGTCGGTGTGTCTGCGACTCCTGTAATCCATCACTTTGGACGCATGTGTGTGTGCATTACCTGGAGAAATATGAAACTCCAAAACACACTTGACTGTAAGATGGTCACGTGAAGACAGTACAGCAACGAGTTCTTGAATCTATCCTCTCGACATTTTGAGTGTTATCCCTGCCAAGTTCCCTGACTTATGCCAAATACTCTTCAAATTAGTATCCGGACTCAGTGTGGTTTTCCTGGAAATGCTACTTCTATTGCCGTTATTCTCATCAGCAGCAAAAGTAACAATGGGAAAAGATGCAACATTGTCAACAGCAAAATTGTCAACTTGATCATAGTGATTGCTTCGAAAAGCTGCTCTCTCGGGACAGCCGCGTCGATCGCTCCCTCTCTCCACCTCGCGACGTTTCGCCTCACATTAGAAGCATCCACAGGCGTCTCTAATGTAAGGCGAAACGTCGCGAGGTGGAGAGAGGGAGCGATCGACGCGGCTGATCCGAGAGAGCAGCTTTTCAAAGCAATCATCATGCATCGAGCCATGAAAACCTACATCATAACTTGATCAGAATTAAAATCTACGGTATTCCTTATTAATGTGCTTCCTTACTTTCACCATCATTGTCATTTTCATGTGCTTCCTGAAACCCATTTTAAAATGTGTCACAGATTTTAGAGAAAACTGCTCTCAAATTCCTCGACAAATGTGGGTAAAACGTAATGTAATGGAGGTGTGAGACATGCATGTCATTTTCTGCAGCACAGATCACTCCATTCTCTCAGTGGACCCTCGTGATCTTTAACTTTAAACTGTGATTGATACAATTGCACAAATATTCATGAACTTTTCAAATTGGCTGCCTGGACTATGAAGCTTGCGTCATAAGTAATAGCAATGGTTCCATGTTAGTATGAAACCAGCCGTACATGAGTTGAAAACGTGAATTGTTTCAATATTGCACAGAATAATAATAATTGCTTTGATAGAGCGCTTTTCACCCGAGGGTCACAAAGCGCTGCACAGAGCTGTGGAGCGAACGGCACGCCAACAACATCGACATTAGAACGGAACATCAACAACAATAACATTTTTTTTTATATACATCACTGCAGAACAACATTGTAACATAGGCCATCCTTCTGTCAAAAAGTGATGTCGTGACAGCCAAAATAGTCACATAAATCGACTTATTTTCCAATGCTTTAAATGAAGTGGAATAATGTATACTACACCAATAAAAACCTTTAGGTGCCAGTATACTTATAGTTACTAGCTGTTTATACTGTGTGGTCACTCACGGTGTTTGTCACGGTTGATTGCAAGCATGTCTCCACTATAATGCTGTGGCATCTATTTTTCAAATGCGAGCAGTAGCTTATTGCATAAAAAAAAAAACCTCATCATAGTAGAGCTGCTGCTATAATATACAATAGCCTGTATGGGTGCCACAGGTAATCTGGGAATAAATGTTGTAAAAATAAATGTTGTGCTGTTTTTATACCTATACCCACAACAGATAATGACAAAAGGAGTAACTTCAAACACTAATGTTTATTCATGTGATGCACCATGTGTTTTAGTGGTGCTTGAGGGATATCATCAACAGTGTCGTGCTGCACACATGATAAAAACACGTGCAACAAAGATTTCCGTCTGCAAATTTGTTACCTAGTGGCTAGGTAGTAAATATGTCACGAATGTGTCCTTCCTTTCCTTAAGGGTCTCACTCAGACATAATATGCCTCTGCATACGGAAGCTACTGAAAGCTCCATAGGTCTTTGCGAGGTTAATAGTGTTAACCCTGTTGACCGTACTACACACACGTGTATCCACGCGCACATACACTCACATGTATACTATGACCCACCACTAATCACGAGGGTGCACCTTCACAATATGTGGCCACGAACAGACATTGCAAAGAGCCAAAAATATCAGGTACCAGACAAGGTGATAGCTAAGGGTTCTCTATTTTTATGGTACGTGCTGAATAAGACCTTCCAATCAGTGAGCTGATCCATAAACCTTCCCACTTTCAAGAATATTATGTGAAAGGTTCTTAGTGATGAACAAATTTGCATTTTTTTTTAAATGTGTGGATTTCTAAAATAAGTCTGTACAACCAATGGTTATAGCTGTACTCTGTATACACGATAAAAGGGGGCTGGTTAACCTGCTGGTTAAATTTTAAAATATTGAAAGTTTGACCAGCACCTGTATTAATGCCAAGTGTTTTAGAAGTGTTATTACTGATTAATGTTCATCTTTGTGCACCGTTTTGCTATTTATAAAGTAGTGAGCTTAAACGCCATTTGCTAAATAATCTACATGCTACACTGCATTCATATCTCATCAAGAGACGCATCTCTCCTCCGTGTTCCTTTGTCTTCCGTATGCCCTTCCTTTGCTAAATATTTCCAGGGATCGCCATTCTTTTTCTTCCCTTGGTTATTTCCCCAAACATCGTGTGTTACCCAATACGGCACAGGCGTTCACTGTTACTCTGTCTGGCACCACCCCGAGTCGGTCTCCAACGCCACCAGTCTGCTCATTGTCACGCCCATGGATCCTGGGATGTGCCGGCGCTGCTTCTCGGTCGGCGGCGCCACCACCAGTGACTAAGACGGTGAACTTTTCACTTTGCGGAACTCTATTTGACAATTCGCTGAAGCACACTTGGCGCCGCACGCGCGCGCCAACCGAACTGTCCCCAACCCACCAAACATCGGCAGAGAGCCGCGCGCTCCCATCCAAACAAACCCAGTTGT
>JAZEWT010000012.1:21201427-21212032 GCA_036362905.1 Mordacia mordax
ACCCGACCAGCCCTCCAACGAACCGGCCTCAAACTGGTCGAAACCGGCCTCAAACTGGTCAAAACCGGCCTCAAACTGGTCAAAACCGGCCTCAAACTGGTCAAAACCGGCCTGTACCAGAAGTTGTTTACGCACACGTGTACACACCGGCGTAGTCTGACGTTCCTGTGACTCCCCCCTCTAGTCGACCACCCTGCAGCAACAACACCTCCGTAACCCACCTCCACAACCAACCACACACACAACCCATACCCGGCCTAATCCCAACGCAGCCCTCTCTCTCGGCTCAAACCCGGGGCATGTCAAAGTGCACCCAGCCTGGCACCGCGCGTCACCTGGCACCGCTCATCGCGCACGAATCCCACTCAACCCATGACATCGCGACCCCCCTCACGGCCTGATCGCTGGGTGTGGGTGTCCAGATGCACCTAGCCTGGCACGGCGCGGGGCTCGGCACCACAACTACATTCCCAATCCAGAATTCTTCCTCGATGTAACATGATAAATAAGGCCATGCTTTCGATTTCAAGATGATAGATTATCTTGCGTTATGTGTGGTTATATTCAATGTTGTGGTACGTTGTAATCCTTTAACTAATAATGCAAATACAGCGGTCATATGACTGAAGTGTAAATGTACAGAATAAAGCAATTAGGGATTATGTCCTAAATACAGATCATGCCTTGATGGCATATTGACAATTATTGTGAAGGCCTGCATACGTCAATGTTATTGTACCAGGTTTCTGGTTATTAATATCCCTATCAAACATATTCGGGAAATAGGTTAAATTTTGCCTGAATTTGTAATCTGTAGGTGGAGCAGTGGTCACATGGTTTTCACATTTCACAGTGAACTCGGTGACCTGACTTTTATTCCTGGTGTGTGATGTATGCACCACTCCTGGGCTCTCCCTTCACCAGCACACCGTGACCAGCATGGTGAAGTATAGTCAAGCAACTGAATGAGTTTTGGAGGCCTTCAATGAAGGTGAAGGATTGACAAAGATTGCATTATTTATATATATTTTACATCTTACAAATGCATACAGCTTTTCCACTTATACTCAACATATCCCTGTTAACATATACGGCTTATCATAGGTAAGATCATTATCATCAGCCATAACTCATTGGGTAGTGAAGAGTCATCTGAGTCTTCAAAACACCTCACATTGCCATAGTATAACAGTACACTCACCTGCATACCAACTCATCGAAGTAGTAAGATAATCTTAAAGTGTTAATTTAAGTTCCAATCCTACTGCCTCATTTTCCATCTAAGAGACACAAAACTTGCAAAATTAACCTATACATACGAAATAACTTAAAGCCTAATGTGTTCAACTTGAGGGCGAAATAGATGTTTGCCATTTAACCGTAAAGGCATACTTCATTGCACATTTAAACTGTTCAGAGATAATCTCCGTTTGCTTGGAAAACGCATCGTGTCACTCTGGTCCCTATCAAGTAACCTTTGCTGACCCTTAATCTACAAGGCTTAGCTGCGTTACTTTAAGAGCTTAACATTTTTGGTTATATCAGCTTTAATTAAACAATTACAGTGGTAGCAACACTTTACAATCTCTATGGGTCAATTCAGCAGTCTGCTGACTTGCTATGTAACTTGAGTTTTTGGCTGGTTTTCCTTCGCATCCATAATATACTTCTTTGTCTTAAAAATACATACCAAGGTGCTTACTCGTGGCATATCGTGACCACCACGGTTTCAGCGTGTGGTAAAATGAGAGCTTATTGTCTGGCCAGGAGCTATTTTTTCAGACATCTAAATAGCGTGAACATTTTGTCAATTTCCTTATTGATTTTCTGGCCTAGAAAATTGTTTCACAACTATTACATGGCTGCAGTTGATACAGAGCAGAGTAGGTATTCTCTAAATATCACACCATTGACTTATTCGACTGGTTAGTGTGATAATTATTAATAGTAGTGGAGTGGTTATAGTCTTAACATCCTTTCTGGAACAGCTCACTTTTGCACGAAAATAAGACTTCTGGATTAAACATTCAAAGTTTTTGAATCTCCCCAATGTGGTTCGGCTGTTTTGTGTTCACAAGAGAGGTGCCTTCATTTATAATTACTGCATGTTATCGTTCAGTTTTATAAGCAAGTTAAAAGGCAAAGAAAAATAAGGACTCTTTATATGCGCCACCACCAGGGTTCTTTAAACATGTAAGGCAAGCTTCACAAGTGTAGCAGTCATGTCTAGGCTTAGTGACACGATACTTTGTTGTCGTTATCTACAATCACGCGAAGCAATGCAAATGCTTTATCTCACATTGCAGGTGGGACTCGGTGGCATTAGCTTGTATCGGTGGGAAGGGCGAGTCTTTGATGGTATTCGATTGATGGAATTATTCACTTGACTGTGAGAGCATTGCTGTGGTGCCCGATTCATGATGTCTTGGGATAATATTGTGTTTCGATAATAAGGACAATAGAATAAGAAATTATGGATTGCTTTCAAGCTGAGACGTTTAACCATGAAATATACTGTCCTTACATTACCCAGCTTATATTTTGTGCCTATACTTCAGTGTATATATTATTGCAGTGCGTTGAAATAACCCAACAAAAAACTTTTATGCCAGACTAATAAATACAGTTTTTGCAGTACAATAGGGCATTGTTTATTTTATGTGCTTTTTGATTCTCTGTAGATTGTGAGATGTTAGAAGTAGTTAAAACAACATAAGTCGTAAATGCTAAACCGATGTTCTTTACACTGTTTGTAAATCTGACGGCCCAAAATTACATTTTTGTACTGTATTGTCCTTATATATGGCCCGGCCACTGCAAACCAATACGATTGCTATGTGGTACTATGATTATTATTTTGATTTTGAGCATTTAAATACAGGTACCAGTGGAATACAATGCTGAGTGAGCACCAATGATGTAAATGATTCGAAAACGCCCTTATTATTGGGCAGGGGTGGAAATACCTGCACATGTTTTCACTTATTTGTTTGCAAATAGGTGGCTCTTCATGAGAATTGTTTTAATCGGCCAATGGGATGTGGATATGTGCATCTTATTGCTATAGGCAAACTCGGTGTCCCACATTTAAATGAGTGTCATTTATTACATGCACGTAAATTAAAATTGGCAAAATATGAAGAAAATCACTTACATTAGCTGCTGCTTAAGAATTTGTTTATTTTTGCTTGTTTTGCTGGTTAATAGTAAAACACACTTTCGAAATATATTTCAACTAACACTATGGTGTGATGCCACCCCAGTGTTGAAGAGAGACCAGCTACCACTTCATGGAAAGTCTGTCAGAGACTTTAGATATAATGCTGTCATGTCATTATTTGAGGATTGTTCTTTGTCATGAGTGTTCTCTATGAATGTCATTGATGAAAAAATAGCTGTAGAAAAATGTATATATGTATACATCTTCATCCAAAGCCTTTCGTTCCAATAAAGCTCCCTTGCAGTATATGTTATCATTATTTATCAATTTTGAAACTTTATTTCTAACAAAATATTGAAATATCGGAAGCTATAACCCAAGGGATGACTTGTCCTATCTTGAAAACCTTTTTCACTCCCTGGTTTAGACGTTTGTAAAATCCTTCCACAGCCCACTTCACTCAGGTCCCATTGCAATGTCTGCCTGGGCTTTGGCCCCACTTTAGCGTGAGCTGGGCGAGTTTATCTGAAATTCTTAAACGCCACTGTCAATGGGAATTCACCTCGAAATAGATAACATGCGAACGTAAGCACGGCGATGGACCGGCGTCCCGTCGTCGGGTGTATTCCTGCCTTACGCCCTGTGTTTCCGGGATAGGCTCCGGCTTCACCGTGACCCTATATAGGATTAAGCGGTTTCAGATAATGAGATGAGAAACGTAAGCAAATAGCAACGGCCGGTGAAAATGTAAGGTCGAACGTCACACTTGTATTACATCGCTCAACAATTCACATCAACTCACATCAAATCGTGACTGCTGTAAGATGACGGGTGCTACTCCTGCAATGCTGGGCAGGACATCTCAGAAGCCTCTACATTGCAGTCTTAGAGTATTCGTTTTATTGCAGACTCATTACGATTAAATCATTGCATTGTCATTTCTTGCTAACCTATGGATTTTAGTTATATCTTGTAACGTTGGAGTAGTTCTCGTGTGTAAAACCCAGAGAAGTGTAATCTCCCCTAGGTAGCTATATACCCCAAACTGCTGAACCCCTTTCAGGACTCCTTCCCTCCCCATAATTACTCAACATAAGATGTTTTCTCACTCCGTGGGGGCATTTCATATCCCTGACACTCCAAGTCCCTAAGTTCCACTTCCTTCCGAAGGTGTTGACAAGGGAAATATAAATAGAAGCACTGAGGTGTGTTCTGTTTTGCCCATGACATGATGCGATGTGGCAGACGTTGGCAAGACATTCGACAAGATGAAACGGACTAGCGTATCTAGTAATGCAATTTGTAACGCACAAATTCCACACTTGGTCATGAACGATGCATGGAAACAGTGGGAGGGAGGAGGAAGGCAGCCGTGCAGCCAGCCCATGCCAACATTTGCCAGACACTGTCCAATACATCATTTCATCTCATCTCATTGTCAGAAACCGCTTAATCCTGTACAGGGTCGCGGTGAGCCAGAGACTATCCTGGCAGACACAGGGCGCAAAGCAGGGATATTCCCACGATGGGGCGCTAGTCCATCACTGGGCACTGAGGGCAATTTAGTCTGCAAGACAATTAAACCTATGCAGCCGTATGTCTTTTGGACTGTGGGAGGAAACCGGAGTGCCCGGCGAAAACCCACATGGACATGGGGAGAACATGCAAACTGCATACAGAAATGCACCCAAACCCAGATTCGAACCCGGGACCTTCTTGCTGTGAGGAGGCGACAGCGCTACCCACTGGGCCACCGTGCCACCCCCTATACATCATGTGATCAGCCAATTAATGAGTGCTTTTTTTGAGAGGAGGCGGTTAGCATTACATTTACAATTTATCATGCGCACATTATTCACTCAATGTCAAAGGTATTCCGTGTAAACTGCAGTGGCAAGCCATGCAGTGATTGTCTTACTAAACGCACACCACACTTGCCTTACACACGAAACACACACCACACTTGCCTTACACACGAAACACACACCACACTTGCTTTACACACTAAACACACACCACACTTGCCTTACACACTAATCACACACAGGCGGCGCGGTGGCCCAGTGGTTAGCGCTGTCGCCTCACAGCAAGAAGGTCCCGGGTTCGAATCTCTCGGCTCGGGTGCCTTTCTGTGTGGAGTTTGCATGTTCTCCCCGTGTCCGCGTGGGTTTTCGCCGGGTACTCTGGTTTCCTACCACAGTCCAAAAGCATGCTCCTGGATAGGTTGATTGGCTCGCAGACTAAAATTGTCCCGCAATGCCCGGCGATGGACTGGTGTCCCGTCGTCGGGTGTATTCCTGCCTTGCGCCCTGTGTTTCCGGGATAGGCTCCGGCTCACCGTGACCCTATATAGGATTAAGCGGTTTCAGATAATGAGATGAGATGAGAAGTTACGGAAATAAACCAGAGAGGCCGAAAAAAAAAAGCTCACGCAGAACAGGAGGAGAACACATCTCAAAGAGAATGGCACCTGAGGCAGGAGTCGAATTGCCTCAGCCAGAACATATTTTTCTTTGAGAATCAGATGTTTCCCTTGCGTCACACTGTCGCTCTTCTGATCAAATATATCCTGCCCATGCTTATCTTCTCTGTACAATTGGAATTCTGACGTTAACCCGCATATGTTCTTTAATCGACATAGTTGTATGTTTATTGCTGACTATAATTCCAGTGTGCGTCTCTTAAGAAGGGCGACACGGTGGCCCAGTGGGTAGCGCTGTCGCCTCCTCACAGCAAGAAGGTCCCGGGTTCGAATCTCGGCTCGGGTGCTGCTTTCTGTGTGGAGTTTGCGAGTTCTCTCCCCGTGTCCGCATGGGTTTTCGCCGGGCACTCCGTTTTCCTCCCACAGTCCAAAAACATGCTGCTGCATGGGTTAATTGGCTCGCAGACTAAAATGCCGTCAGTGCCCGGTGATGGACTGGCGTCCCATGGATGGTATATCCCTGCCTTGCGCCCTGTGTGTGCTGGGATAGGCTCCGGCTCACCGCGACCTTGTACAGGATTAAGCGGTTCTGACAATGAGATGAGATCTCTTAAGAAGTACGTGCGCACTATTTCTGTTTCTGTTCCATTGTTTTTGTCAGTTGACGCATTCCGAAGCCAAATGTTAAAGTTGATATTGCAGTTTGATTAAACATGCTCTCTATGTGCTGTGCTATCTTGCTTTTCATTTTCACGTTTAGAATTACAAAATTACTTCAACCTACAATTCGTCGCACCATTTCAACTAATTGTATCGTTAAATATGTTTTGCTTCAAACATTTCCAGAATGTATTCTTTCGTCCTCTTCGAGGGCAGAGAGGATCAAGAGTTTAATATTTAATTAAGAGATCTAGCCATGGGTTCTGGAATGTAATGGCGTTTTTGCTTTCGTGGAGAACTGACTTGTCGACGTGTCACATTTCTATATCAAATATCTCATCTCATCTCATTGTCTAAAACCGCTTAGTCCTATACAGGGTCACGGTGAAGCCGGAGCCTATCCCGGCAGACACAGGGTGCAAGGCAAGGATATACCGACGATGGGACGCCAGTCCATCGCCAGGCACTGCGGGGCAATTTAGCCTGCGAGCCAATCAACCTATGTAGCAGCATGCTTTTTGGACTGTGGGAGGAAACCGGAGTGCCCGGCGAAAACCCAGCGGACACGGGGAGAGCATGCAAACTCCACACAGAAAGGCACCCGAGCCGAGAGATTCGAACCCGGGACCTTCTTGCTGTGAGGCGACAGCGCTAACCACTGGGCCACCGCGCCCCCCTATCAAATATGTGAAGGAATAGTATTGTATTATTCAACAAATCAGGACATCCACATGCATAACAACATCGTAACATAATGGCAGTGCTATAGTTTATTCAGCTATATTTACATTGAACAGTATATAACCTGCGAACAATAAAATGAAAGTCAATTCAACTTAACAATGATAAACACGTAAAATGTAAATTCTCTAGCCACATATTGTAAGATGTACGTGCGAAAAGGACTTCAATTGAAATTGTAAAATATTTGCTTACAACTGTTTTTGTAAATGGAATTGTATGTTCATGGAGATAATTATTTAAAAATCTCATCTCATCTCATTATCTGAAACCGCTTAATCCTATATAGGGTCACGGTGAGCCGGAGCCTATCCCGGAAACACAGGGCGTAAGGCAGGAATACACCCGACGACGGGACGCCGGTCCATCGCCGGGCATTATTATTTAAAAATGTCTTCCGTAAGGTTGTGTGGTTCAAGGGTCTTTCAATATAATCCTGTACCATGGGTCACATCGGTAACAAGTTCTGAAAGAGGTCAATCAAAGCCAAGATTCTATTGCTTTGATCACAAGCATTTGATCGCGAACAATTCGAGTTAAATGTTAGTTATAAGTACGGATTTTGATTAATTAATCTTGTCAATTGAAACAAAAATTGAAACGCTGAAGCTATAATGCATTCTTAAAATCAAAGCCTCAATGTATTTTATTTAATAAGTGCTGCTTTGTATTAACTGGCAGTTAGAAATATTAGGTGTCGAAAAACAACGCTTTACATTCGGAAACAGACTTTTCAATTCCATCGACACTCTTCCACAAACCTCGGGGTTGTCCAGAAAAGTCCATGATACAAGGATGGGCACTTAGAGATCCAGAGGAAATCCAAGCAGGCGATAGATAACGCCAGTGAAGAGGTAAGAATGCAAGTTAATGCAGTGAGACTGGAGGAGGATAGATAGCAGTGGAAAAAATGGCTCAATATCATAATACATCTCACCACTTTTAAACTACTTGTACAGATGCTATCGTGAAAGACATGTCACCATACCCGGCGTGTATTGATTTGTATACGCTGTAAAAAAAACTATCCAGCAACAGTTTATATGTTTTCCTTGGTACAACCCATGCAACAAGCTGCACTTCTCAATATAGTCTAATTCCCAGTTGGCAAAGTGGCATTCACACATGACTACTGCATGTAGTGGTTACGTTTATTGTGCCGGTTGTTGTGCTGTATATCGGTTTCAACACTGCGATTTAAATAGGAACCCTTCCATAGCATTTAAACATTATATCTTAGATACGCTTTTGTTGGGCTGGCTATGCGTTTTCACCACGGCAATCTAGTCCTCAATTGGTTTGCTTTTTGTGCGTGAGTAAAGTGTGAATTCAAAAATGGTGCAAATTAATTCTGTCAGGCATGTGGAAATATAATGCCTGATCACGCTTCCAATGCCCTCGTGAATTAGAATTCCTGTCCTATTGGAGACAAATCCTAATGGCATCTGTACATATGGCATTTTTAAGTGACATTCTCAT
Organism: Mordacia mordax; assembly: GCA_036362905.1. Taxonomy (NCBI): domain Eukaryota; kingdom Metazoa; phylum Chordata; class Hyperoartia; order Petromyzontiformes; family Petromyzontidae; genus Mordacia; species Mordacia mordax. The sequence continues at coordinate 21,209,890 of JAZEWT010000012.1, forward strand.
CTCATCTCATTGTCAGAAACCGCTTCGTCCTGTACAGGGTCGCGGTGAGCCGGAGCCTCTCCCGGCACACAGGGCGTAAAGCCGGGATATACCCACGATGGGACGCCGGTCCATCACCGGGCACTACAGGCAATTTAGTCTGCAAGCCATTTAACCTATGCAGCAACATGTTTTTTGGACTGTGGGAGGAAACCGGAGTGCCCGGCGAAAACCCACACGGACACGGGGAGAGAACATGCAAACCCCAGACAGAAAGGCACCCGAGCCGAGATTCGAACCCGGCCCTTTCTTGCTGTGAGGAGGCGACAGCGCTACCCACTGGGGCCACCGTGCCGCCCGCCACTTACTCTCATTCGATTAACTAAACAGACGGCCTGAAGCACTTCACGTTGTTCTCTGTGCATTCGTTGGGCTCACTGGCATCCTTGCTTCACCACTGCTACGCTTAGAAGGAATGGCTGTCGTGCTTGAATAGCTTTATCCACGATGTAACATTGCTATAACACTTTCAAGGGGCTCTTGTCAACAGCCCGTGACGTCTTTACGTGACTGTGTGACAGACATTGCTCCTTGGGGCAGCACGTTTGAGGTCCTGTGATGCCACTTTACAGGTACTTCCCCGGGGCAGCTATACCTGGGCCATTGTTTATCGAGTTGCTTGGTATACTTATCAATGTTATGTTATATAGACATTCGCAGAGAATTAAATTGGTGTAAAATGTTAACTAATAATCGACTCCGGTGCTGGTGAAATGGGGGAATCGAAGATGGGGGGGGGGGGGTGTGGGAACTGATTTTGTGGATCGCATCGGTGGCGGGAGCACGCACTCAGGTTCGGAGGAGACATCAACCTCAATCGTCTGTGGAATTAAATCAGAGCCACGGGGATGCGAGAGCATCATCGTCCGTAAGCGCTTCCTTACTTAGTTTTACATTGACATTCGGCGTGCGTTGAGTAACCGGTGTCGCGGTGCACAGAGTTATCAAATACAGATGTTTAAACGTGATCTCAGCCACGTGGAAACCTCCCAAACCCAACCGTTTCACACACGTGCTCACGATGTAATTCTGTTGTTCAGCGATAATTAAACACCGTGTTCAGCAGACGCGTAAATGTATGCAGAGATTTGCATATATGCAACAATATTGTTCTAAAGAATGTTATGTGTTTACTCATATATATATAGCAGGTGGTTTGGGCGTTAGTCTCTGATACAATACTGTCGCCAGCGTAGACACGTATAAAATGCTGCCGAGTGAGATATGTTTGTATCATTGTGTATCACGTGTTTTGTCGGTTTTATGCAGTTTTATCACTCATCCATTCTTCTTTAAACCGCACGGTCAAAAGGCTCATCCTGGGCTCTGTGTGTGTTCTGTCGAGCCAGGCAAATGCACTGCTTGGTGAAAGCACAACACAACCCGGCGTGGACTTTATTCTCGAGAAAATCGCTAATTACGTTATATGTTTGAATGACAAACAGTTCAGCCATCTCACCTGTAACCACTCGACACCTCCTTGTGGCTATTATCTCCCTTGTCCACTTGTTTCCAAGTCTGGCCAGTATGGAGTTCTCAGATCAGCTGTGATATTCCGCAATCCATTTGGTATGACAAGTAAAGCTGTAATACGTATAACTTTATTACTTATTTATTTTTTGGTGCCAGTCGGTTGACAGTGAGACCAACAGCATCACCACATGAACACGTGTCTCGCATCGTTCATTGCACGTGACGTCATTGGCACGGCTCCACTGCTGTAATGGAAAAAAAAAACATATTCTCCGGTCACCCGAGTCCATGGCTCGGGAAAAGCCCCGGTGTGGCACGGTTGTGCAGTGGAAAATGTGTATTAGTGACGTGGTGTGAAATTCTAACAAACAAAAAAATCAGCAACAAGTCTCTAAATTATTCTATGCACATTTAATCGATATATATTTAATAAACAAAGCTGTTCTTACGGGATAGCCGTGTCGAGCGCTCCATCTCCGTGAAATTCACCTCCCACATAGTAATTCTCATACATCGAGCCGTGAAAACTTACATCAGTACATTTAATAACATTGTAGTAATTGTTTGCGAGTGTAACGTGTGTACTGTGCGCGATACACAGTTGCCTTCGCTTGCCTTAACTCCCCCCCCC
>JAZEWT010000012.1:21212049-21225278 GCA_036362905.1 Mordacia mordax
CCCCGCCTGCCACGAGTAACTCCACCTGCATCTGTTCATTGCTCTCAGCAACTGCACTTGGCAGCCCTGTCTTCTGTAATTTTCCCAGCTCCTCATTAGCGCTGTTTCTTCTGCAGTTGCCCCCTTACCCTGGACGCAGACTGTTAATTTAACACTTGAGTCCATTGACAGGCTCGAGTGACCTTATGCCAGGGGTGCCTTGCTGGAGAGCAAGAGGTCTTCTCCCCATTGCTTTCACCGCCTCTGCTCCAAACATTTTTACCTGGCAATGGCTTCAAAATACTTTCTCTAAGTAAGGGTTCGGAGGTTGTGACATTGATACGCTTGACTGGGCTTTAGAGTAATTATACATCATATGAGGATTGGGACTTAATTATATGAAAGGTATTGAATAATTCATAGTTACTTTCTCAACAAAGGTGTCGCCTTTACCCATGGGTTAAAGTAACGCTGTGCATACATTTTGAGAAAAGCCCATCGGATGAAATGTTCACTTTATACTTCTTTCTAATAAAACGTTTTATTGTTCTTCCCTATAAATATATGGTGTAGCTTTACGCATGGTGTGTACGTGTGTGGTAATGTTTACTTACGTACGAAATGTTCTGATGATTGATTGCAGCATATATATTTCAAAGTTGGATATGCATACGTTTTCTTTTCTTATGAGCAGCGATGCTGCAGTTTTAAGATCCATACAAACTCCATATTAATCAATAACAGTGTGACAATAAATAATACGTATTTATTAGGTGATGTTTTGGGCATTGGCCCTTCTCAGCACGTATAGAGCTAAAAGGATATAGTGGAGAAGAGTTGGGTATAACAATTGATATTTGTGCTTGTGCACCACTGCTAAAGCAATATCACCAACTAATTTGTTTAATTTAGTATCCCTAGAGGTTCTTCGTGTTTATCTGCAATTGTGTATATTTAGATAGATACACTTTCTTGTCATCCCATCCGTATACAGTTGCAGTATATAGAGGAGTGAAATTACGTTTCTCATGGTCTCAAGATGAAACTGAAGAACACGTTCGACAGGGCAGGGCAAAACACGCAGACGACATAGATTGCACATAGTGGAGTGAAGTGGGCAGTGCAGGTATGCTTGTGTGTTTTGGGGGGGGGGCAGAGCATCTGAGTGCTGCTTGTTATGATAAAGAACGGTGGAGGATTCAATGGTATTGAGCCTGATGGCTTGGGGGAAGAAAAAAAAACTGCTGCAGAGTCTGGAAGATCTGGCCAGGACGCTGCGGTACCTTTTGCCAGATGGCAGGAGGTAAAGAGTCCATGGTCGGGGACCTTCACAATGCTGGAGGTCTTGTGTGTGCAGCATGTGAGACAGATGTCATGGTTGGAGGGAAGGGGGGTCCTAATGATGTTCTTCCCTGTCTTTGCTACCCGCTGCAGTGCCTTGCGGTCAGAGGTATTGCAATTCCCATACCAGAAGTGATGCAGTTGATAAGCACACTCTCAATGGTTCCCCTGTAGAATGTGGAGAGGATGGGTGGAGGAAGGCTGGCTCTCCTCAGTCGTCGGAGGAAGTGGAGACGTTGTTGTGCTTTCTTGGCCAGCAATGCAGTATTGAGGTCATCTGCAGTATGCACACCAAGAAACTCGGTGCTCCTGACTGTCTCCACTATGGAGCCATTGATGAACAGCGGTGAATGGGCAGCGTGGGCCTTCCTGAAGTCTATGGGCGTCTCTTTTCATTTTGTCAACGTTAAGAGACAGGTTGGTGTTTTTGCACCAAACTCCCAGCCACCCCACCTATCCTCCACATGCAGTTTCATCGTTGCTACTGATGCGGTTATAGCTGTAATTGGTGAAGCAGTCGTGTGTCATCAATGTGACCGGCAGTGGCCTGAGCACACAGCCCTGAGAGTCGCCGGTGCTTCGTGTGGCGTTACTGGAGGTGTTGTTGCCGATCCGGATCGTATGAGGTCTCTGCGTCAGAAAGTTCAAGATCCAGTTACAGTGGGAGGTACTCAGGCCCAGCAGGCCCAACTTTCCTACTAGCTTCAGGGGATGATTGTGTTGAATCTTGAACTGAAGTCAATGAACAGCATTCTTACAAAGTGTTTTTGTTTTCCAGGTGGGACAGGACTAAATTAAAGGCAGAGAGGAAAGGAATCCTACGTGGACTGGATAGGGTGAAATACGAAATGGAGTGGTTTTCATGTGGCCCATGACTAGCCTGTCGAAGCACTTAATGATGATTGGTGTGATTACCACAGGGCAATGCTCATTTAGGTAGGACACTGTTGACTTCTTCAGCACTGGAATGATGGTGGTGACCTTGAATCATGCTGTCAAGCAGACTTGCGTGAGTCCACTCTGAAGAGGGTACCCCTGATATCAGCTGTGGACAAGCAGAGTACCTTGTCACCGGGACGGGGGAAGTCTTCCAAGCAGGCATGTCATTCAGCGTGTCTGGGAGGGAGATATCGCGTCACAGACACATGATGCGGTCTTAGAGTCTGGCCTGTATGACCTGCCGTATGTGCCGCGTGTCTCTGATGTCCACGAAGTGACCATTGATTCTCCACGCGTATGTGCGCTTTGCTATCACTGATAGCATGGGACAGGTCAGCCCAGTTGTCCAGACGGCTGCCCTTGTTCTCCGATTTTGAAGGTAGCGTCGCGGGTTTTCAGCAGTGCACAGACCTTCGTGGTCATCCGTGGCTTCTGGTTGGCACGTGTGGTAGTTGTCTTTGGAGGCATTAACATCACCTGTGCGCTTACTGATGTCGCCAGTCACGATGCTGTGTCCACCTCCAGGCGGATTCGGTGGCCACACATGACAGTTTCCTTGAACATATTCCAGTGTGTGCAATCAAAACAGTCCTGTAATGCTGTGGTCGCTCCATTCGGCCACACTCTGATCTGCTTCACAACCGCTTTGGCACATAGGAGCCGTGATCTTTAAGCTGGAATTAGAATAACAGACAGGTGGTCTGAGTAGCCGAGGTGGGGGCACTGAGGGCAGCCTGTAAGTGTTCCGTTTGTGTAAAGCTGGTCCAACCTGTTTAATAATGAATAATAAATGGAATTATAGAGCGCTCTTCACCCGAGGGTCACAAAGTGCTGTTTACCCGTCTGGTTGCGAAGTTTAACGTGTTAGTACATTTTGGGGGGAGCTGATTTGAGATTTGCATGATTGAAATCTCCAGCCACAATGAAACAGCTGTCCGAATAAGTAGTTTGCAGTCTGCTGATTGACACCCATAGAGAAGGCTGGGAGAGATGTACACAGCCACGATAACAATTGTGGGAATTTTCCTCGGTAGACAGTAGGGACGACACCAGTCAGATGTTACACCAGCAGAGAGCAGTCGCTTGAGACTACTGTAGCGTTTGTGCACCGTTCGTTGTTGATATAAACACATAAGCCCCTACCACGGGTCTTACCGGAGGACAAGGCTTCCCTATCCGCACTGAAGGAGGTTGGTCCATTCAGCTGAATGGCCGTGTTAGGGATGTTCTTATGAAGCCATGTTTCCGTGAAAACAAAAACGCAGCAGTTCTTCATCTCACGCTGGATGGACAGTTGTAGTCTGAGCTAATCCAGTTGTCCAGGGAAGGGACACTGGAGAGCAAGATGGAAGGAAGAGCCAGTCTTGTGGAGTGAGCCTTTAGCCTGGCATTGATACCGGCTCGCTTGCCGCGAAAGCGTTTCTTCACACACCGTGTCCCGAACACATCCGGACAAAGACTGCCTTGCCCCCATTCCTTTGTTTCGTCGTCATACTTTCTCTGTTCCCAGGTCTTTCCCATGAGTCCTCTGCTAGCGTCTCCTCGGGTCTATTGTCTTGTCCACTCACTTTGATGCCTAGGGTTCAGAGTCTGCAATATTGGCTGCCACTTGCGTTGGTAGCAAACGAACTGCAGCCTCGTGCTGTTTCTTTTGGCAATCATAATGCCGATTTGGCCAAAACAAACTTCTTCACAATTACTGCATGGAGTTAAATTTACCCTCCCTGCCTGCAGTGGCAGTCAGTCTTTAGGTAATTTTATCATGAACTGTATCTTCTGGTGGGCTATGAAGATGTTTTTTATGTTGCATTTTCGACACATTTGCTGATTATGCCCACGTTGCCCTTTACAGCAGTGTTGTGTAAATATATTTTAAAGTATATTGTGCATGCAATTCAACCACAATCAAATATGTTGCACGTGCGGCAGTAATTGATGTACATTGGTACGTTATATATGGCGAAACGATAAATAATTCAAGCTGAGCTGTAGATAAATAATAGTTTGCAGAGCCCAGCTGCGAGCTTTATTCAATTTATCTGATGTTACAATTGAGCATTTTAATGATGTAGGTTTTCACGGCTCGTCATCAATTGAGCATTTATAAATAGACCGTAATTATTTAAAACGAAGTTTTAATTTTGTGATTGCTCAAAGATAACCATTACAACACATTGTAAAAAATTACAGCCATTATGAATCAACTTATGGCCAAAAGCCTCTGTAGACCATGTCAGTGACTTATTTTTTTTTGTATACCATACTTCACCACGCTGGTGATGGTAGATTTGTGAAAGGGGCAGAGGTCAGGGCTGGGTGTGAAATCACCGGCTATGAATGTTAGTCATGGCCAGGAATTGAACTTTGGTGAGCTGACAATACACTCTACATGTGAACCACTGCCACCACTCCACGAAAAACAACCATTCATTTTGAATGCTATGCAGCATATGTCATGTAGTGTTTTTACTTTGCATTTTATGTGTGGAGTACTGGAGCTAAATGTTTAACATTCACTTTGTGACTCACTGATATTATTGCTACGTTTAAACGTGAGTAAATAGTGCCATTTTACAGCACCATAAGGCAATATTGAGACAAATGTCAACGGTAGCTATCACATCAGTTTTATTCTTGTTATCTATTAATATATTTTGGAGTAAAAGCTAGTTTTTACATATACTAACCTTTTAGATTTACGCGTTTAATAACATTCCCTTCTTAGAAGAAAATAATGTGGCTGTTGATGATGAAGGTGGGAACCTGCCCTTCAGTTTTATCTGTAAGCCATCTTGCTCTGCCTAAAAGTAACGCTTGTGCTGATTGGTGTCTTCATAAATGGTTTATCTTGCAGCAAGGAAAATGGATACAATTAAATGTCTTGAACTTTGCTTTGATTTCTCTTGCAATTACGGAAGCCATTTATGTCAAAAGTGTGCACAGTAAATCACGGAAATAAATGGCAAAAACATTTTAAACGCGTGAGGTATTTGTATGTATGTGAGTATCTCATCTCATCTCATTGTCAGAAGCCGCTTAGTCCTGTACGAGGTCGCGGTGAGCCGGAGCCTATTCCGGCAGACCCAGGGCGCAAGGCAGGGATATACCCTCGATCGGACGCCAGTCCATCCCGGGCACTGTGGGCAGTTTAGTCTCATCTCATCTCATTATCTGAAACCGCCTAATCCTATATAGGGTCACGGTGAGCCGGAGCCTATCCCGGAAACACAGGGCGTAAGGCAGGAATACACCCGACGACGGGACGCCAGTCCATCGCCGGGCATTGCGGGACAATTTTAGCCTGCGAGCCAATCAACCTATCCAGGAGCATGCTTTTGGACTGTGGGAGGAAACCGGAGTACCCGGCGAAAACCCACGTGGACACGGGGAGAGCATGCAAACTCCACACAGAAAGGTACCCGAGCCGAGATTCGAACCCGGGACCTTCTTGCTGTGAGGAGGCGACAGCGCTACCCGTATGTGAGTATAAGACATATAAAATGTTCCAACTTAAATATTAACATTGTATTATAGTTACTGGTAGTAAAAATAAATAAATTCAACACACATTTTTACTGATACCGTTTAATTCTGTAAAGCTCTATCACTTATACGACATCAATATAATTTATTTTATTTCATACTTAAAAGCTACATCAGCTCATTTAACAATTCTGTCAGATGACCAAAATGCACATTTACATCAAAGCATATTTTGAGGCCTGTATATAAAAGTTATAAATAGTGTGTACTCTGATGTCATTAATCAAAAAAGTAAATTTAAATAAAGTAATTTTAAAAGTATAACTTTTACCTGTGTTGTAATTAGCATTGTATATTCTGCTTAGAGTCATGGTACTTAACTTTTCTTATGACGATATCTATCATCCTTGTCAAGCATGGGACCCAGCTGGAAATAAACCCCTTGATATTTATTCCTTACTACGTGAATGGGATAGAGGGATGGGTAACATCACAGAAGGTTCAGGCCAATGCTGCTCATGGTAATTAAGCGTTTATATATATATATATTTTTGCTCTGCATCTACTCTAGCCAGTACTCATTAGATAGACAAGTATGCAAAATTATTGCCTTCAGCATTAGGAATTGGTTTTAATTAACCTACCATCTGTTAAGGGCACCATGCTGCAAAGTACATTTTTAAAGTAAAAATTTATATCATATATTATTACATGTCAGCGATGGACCGGCGTCCCGTCGTCGGGTGTATTCCTGCCTTACGCCCTATGTTTCCGGGATAGGCTCCGGCTTCACCGTGACCCTATATAGGATTAAGCGGTTTCAGATAATGAGATGAGATTATTACATGTTGATTTCTACATACTCTGCGTTAATGTGTAGCATTCATCGTTTTAAAAAAACTCGCAAAGTTCAAGTAAATGTGATTTTTAAACTGTCAAATAGTGCAGTAGTAATCATCATTATCAGTACCCACTTAATCCTGCAAAGAGTCATGGAGGGCTGGAGCCTATCTTGCAGACACAGTGCAAGGCAGGGCGATACCGAGAATTGGACGCCAGGTGATTGGGTCACTTAACCTAGGCTCCATGTCTTCGGGCTGTGAGATGAAACTGGAGTACCTGGTGACAATCCTTACGAGCACGGAGAGTGTGCGCAATCCCCACACAGAAAGGCCAGAATCGAACCTGGATCCTTCTTTCTGTGAGATGGCAGTGCTACCCGCTATGCCACCATACTACCATGTGCATTGGAAATCGAATCTTTACCAGTAGAACCAACGTTTCTAGCTTTACATTAAGGAGGTAATAAAAACCTATCAAGTTATTCCGATAAACAATCCACTCCTGATATGATGTGCATTTAAGGAAATGCCAACCAATAAAAGCTGGAGATAATGGGAGGCCTGGTGATGAAATTCTGAAAGCTCTGTGGCTTCATCAGTTGGCATCTTCTTGGATCGTGTACAGTCTTGCATGAGAATGCTCCAGCATCTCCTTAGCGCCAATAGCAAAAGGACAAACAGGGCATAATTGGTGATTTAAAACGATATATACACATCAGTAAAGAGCAGATTGTGATTTGATTAACGGACATTATTAACGTCATTAATCCATATGTTTCCATGCTCACCCTTTCCTATTCACGGTTAGTATGTCTAGTTTGGTGAGCAAAGTTCTGCCCATTCTTTAATTAACGAGATTGGATTCATTACCTGCTCTGGATAATGTGATAGGGATTGTATTGTGCACAAATAATTGACACTTGTAATGGGTATATAATTAGGATAGATTTAATACCATACAACAGTAAGGGTCAGGAAGGTTAGTGGTCCATGCAATTTCTGCTGATCCTGTTTGCACTCTGAATATAATAAGGGCTGGAGACATCTCTTAACAACGTCGGGCCTTATGAGAATTACATTTTAAAATATTGATGAACAGTTTTGTTAAATTGGTTAATGAAGCTATTGAGCAACAGACCATTCAATCAAAAATGTATTATGAAATAAACGTATTTGTATTGCATGTACATTTTTAACATGTATTTTAGAAGTGAGATCAAAGTATAATCCACTTGGTGGGGCATTTCTGGACCATATAATAATTTCACCAGGATTATCAAGCGCTCTATAAATGCAATTATTATCAAGTGCTCAAGAAATGCAAGGGTCAAAGAAACCAAATAGACTTGCAACTGTTTAAAGTTCTTAATCCTTGCAAGACTGGTTAGAGGAATTTCTGGAAGGCAATTTAAAAACGAGTTTTGTTTGAGAGTCTGCAATCCTTACTGTACAATGTGTTACCGTAAGCAATTATGCGTCCCAACAGAAGGCACATCATGTATGGTCTTAAACAGGAAAAGGTTTATGCCAATTGTGTGTTACAGCTTTTGACCCTATTCTTCATGCAGAGCTACAATTTCCAGGCAACTTCACAACCAAACATCACCTGAGGCAGTACCAAGGGGAAACAGGGCTGTGCTTGCTGGTGTCAGTACATTGGCAGATAACAACCGCCATTCGCCACTAAGCGATGATGAACGGTGATGTTCCCATGGTGCCTGTGCCAGGCCAGGTGTACTTTGATGCTATCGGAAGTATCGAGTGCCTGCTGACAGGTCACACGCCACACAAGCAGGTCCTCTGAGCTAAGATTACTGGCTGAGGGGCCACCAGTACTACCGGTATTCCTTAACTGTGCAAGTTAGCATTTGCACATAAACATATGCATAAATATACACTCAATCCTGACCAATCAGTCCTCAGTCTGTTTCGCACATAAACACACAGACACTCCAATACGTGTATGAGACGCTCCATCCTCCACCAATGCATTGAATTGCACTGTTAACCCATATATATATATATGGCTTAGCATTGCTGTAAATAATGGTAAAGCCGAAGAACACTATGCAGATGTCTATCATCATTATGCATGGATGTTGATCCATCAGTCCCCCTTCCAGTAACTCATGCCAATCTTAATATAATGGTGGTCTACCTGATTGCTGAATTATAGAAAAGTCTCACTGGGTCTCATTGCTTTTTCTTACCATAAGGGAGCAGTGTTTCTATTTGTAATCCCAACTGAGTAATTTTCCAGTACCGATGTAGGTTTTCACGGCTGAGTACGTAATTGTTGTGCAAAGCTGTTTTTGGGACAGCTGTGTTGAGCCCCCCTCTCCTTCCTGACAATTTGCCTCCCACACTGAATGTAACTTCAAGCATTAATGAGATGCCTAAGAATCGGGTCAAACGCCATCTCAATACTGCAACGATGTATATATATATAAAAAAGTTATTGTTGCTGATTTTGCGTTCTGGCGCCGTTGTTGTTGATATGCCGTTCTCTTCGCAGCTCTGTGCAGTGCTTTGTGACCCTCGGGTGAAAGCGATCTATAAATGCAATTATTATTGTCATACGCTGGAGGATGCCTGTAATATGGAAGGCGAAATGTATGAAGGGGAGATGGGAGCGTTCAACAGCTATCCCAAAAATAAGATCTTAATATTCGGGTAAAAATTGAGGGGAGAAGCAGGGGAGAATATATTAACACCACAAATAAAAGCACCCAAGTCGGGATCCAAACCAAAGCCACGAGGCCCTCGTGTTACCACTGCCATCCTTTTGCCAGCGTACAGCAATGGTCTGTGCGCACCCAAAAAATATTCCCACGTCATGCTGAGTCCCCCAAAAAGGAATAGCTGCTATTGATCTTTGTCAGAGCCAGGACTGAAACTTAGGACAAAGGGATCATAGCAGCGGTGCACCAAAGAGTCACCTTCGTCTTTCAAAAGACTGCACCTTCGTCTTTCAAAAGACTGCACCTTCAATGCTTATTTTCCACACATCAGCACACTCAACGCAAAACATTTTGAAATGAAAAAAAAATCTCATTACTTATTTTGTGATGCCTTGCTGCGCAAAAAATACGCATGTAGCAATTTGGTAGTGTAGTGTATTCCTCCTAAATGTTTATCACTGTCACCTTTTGCTTAATAGCTAGCAATTATCGTCTGTTAAACTCAATTTTATTCATCACCTTTGCGTTCTCCATCTATATTTTTCCCACTTGCTGTAGTTTAATTTTAAAGACGTGGATATTATCATTGGCAGTGTTATTTGTTATAAGTGAGTGTATTAACGTAATTATGTATTTTAACATTAATCCAATAAATTCACTTTTTTAATTACTTAAAAAAAATTGGTAGAGGTGTTTAAAGGGTTTCAAATTCTTGTTGCATCATATGAAGCTGTCTTAAATGTGTATGGGTTGTGGTAAGCAAACAGTGGTTTGGCATTGTATACATAGTATACCAATGTTATATGCAAGTAATAGCAGTTCATACAAGTGAAGTTTGGTTACAAAACTAGGACACATCCATTAACCTATAACGACTCTTACCAGCTTAATACTGTAGTAGCATTTATTAAGCGGTACACGTGCTTGTAAGTAGCCCTGGATTGTACCAAGTTTTGTTGGACTACTTTCTGTATTGGATTCCACTAAGCAATTACATCCTGCCTTCCTATCACCTAGATTTGTAGTGTAAGGTGTGTTTGTATCTGCATAAGCGTTGGTGCAAATCACATTTAATTTTTAAAAGCATCAATGCCGATGCAGAACATTTTGCTTAAACTTTACAGCCGTTTAAGCCGAGTACAGTGAGGATTTGGTCAGTGGATATTGAACCAGTAAAATGTACTGCAGTTAGAAAGGAATGCTAAGGCTTGTATCCCATACAAATCCCAATGTAAAGATCCTTTTGGGAAGGTTAGGTCGTTGTGTTTACAAGCGGACATTGATGTGGAAATAACATGGATTGTTCCTTAGTCATTGATTTGCACTTGTGCACACATCTGTCTGAATGAAGTAGCCTTGGTGCAACAAATTACTATTTTGTGGATTTCCTGTGCTGCTATGCTCTGTGATTGTTGATGTTTTTGCAAGTAAATAATAGGCTGCAGCATTCTGCGATTTTAATCAGTGTTCTACCCCTTATTTTTTGTCCTTCACAACACCCTGTCCAAATGTTTGCTTGGCCCTGACTCCGTATTAGTTCAATGTGCAGCTTACCAGTGACAGTTCCCGCATTTGCCTGGCCGATCGATTGTGGAGGTGGGTGCATTCATTCTTGAGCTCCTATAGAGCTCTGCATGGACGAACACAGGGGAGCCAAACAGGCTGGAATGTGTTCACGTATACAATACCTTTCTGATCTTTCTGATCTTAATGTTGCTGTTTGAAAAGTTTGGATGTTGTATTACTTGATGAAAATAGTGGGAGACTTGAGCGTGATCTGAAAATACCACCTTTTCTTCACCTTTACCTCCTGGTTACTATCTTAAATAACCAAGTGTCCCCTTATCTAAGTCCCATGTGCCCTTTTAGAGCCCTTTTTTTCTAAAGAGCATGCTAATTGTGTTACCACTAAGGCCAAATGGAGTGTATTGCCATGTGTATGATTCCGCACAACTGCCTTTGTAGAAAGTAAAAGCAATTGTTGTGATGTATTTTATTTAGAACTTCGAAATGCAGTTATTTTTAAATTGTTTAAGGTTATTTAGTAACCTTCAATAAACGTAAATTGGTGACTTTTTTAAAACAAGTATAAACGGTGAAAATATCTACTATACATGTTTGCAAATGTTTCAACAACTAGTGTACTACTAACATAGTAGTACACTAGTTGTACTTAGGGCAGTGCAGTGGCGCAGTGAGTAGTGTTGCTGCATCACTGCAAGAATCCTGGGTTCGGATCCTGGCACCTGGCTTGGGTGCTTTTCTGTGTGGAGTTTGCACGTTGTCCCCATGTCCACGTGGGTTTTCGCTGGGTACTCTGGCTTGCTACCACCGTCCAAAAACACGCTGCTGCCGAGGTTAATTGACTTGCTGAGTAAATTGCCTCCAGTTCCCCGCGGTGTACTGGCGTCACACGTTGGGTATAGCCTCGCCTTGTGCCCTTTGTCTACTGGGATAGGCTCTGGCTCCCCGTGACCCTGTACATGATTAAATGGGTAATGGTACTGATACGTTATACGTATGATCTGTGTTTTCCAGTTGCATCTCTCCAACGTATATTTTAATTGTTTTTCGAACTTGTGACTCGCATAAGAATGAGCGACACAGCCTGTACTGTAACTTGATATCCGTGTATAGAGCAAGGGTGTGCAACTACAGCGCGTGCTTTTGACCAGCCCATCAAGGGTATGCTTGGTAGGCTGTTCCCGATAACAGACTACCATGACATCACGTTTTTGAACATGATAGCCCGCTGGGAGATAGGAGATTTTCAAAGTGGCCCTTGTCCAGCAAAGGCTGTGAGCCCCTGGTGTGGACTATACGAGTAAGCCAACACAATATGACCTCCCTGCTCGAATGCACTCGTTGCCTACCCTAAAATTATCTTGTTCCAATATATGTTCCATCAATAGTTTTTCGTTTTTTTAGGTTCCTATGTGGTGTACATCCTAATGGAGTACACTTTTCTTTATTTGAAACATTTAAATTACACGTAAAAAAGTAATTGGTTACGAGCTTTCATGTACAACAACAAACCAGTATCAGTCATGGCCAGTCATGACACTTTTCAGCGTGTCTGCATGTATGTAACTGTTAAGTAGCTCGTTAATGTTAACAAATATATGCAGCATCGATTTCTCGGCTGTTCACAGGTGCAGCACTATGTATAGCACTCCTGCTGGTGTTTGTCTTTGAGTTTGTCTCAGAAATCATAGTTTAAGCGACCTCGAGGTGGGAGCTTACATGGACGTGTGGGATGCCATATACGTACAAGAGGAGAAACATTATTTGAGTATCCGTAATCATTTACACATAATTTGCATTGCATATGTATGTATGAGTCCTATGTATTGAAGTTTCCTGTGGAGAAATGTTTAAAAAAATCTCAATGTGCAGTTTTCCCATACGTAAGATGCTTTAGATTCCAAAATAAATTGTGTGTTCTGCAGACAGCTGCCAATGGAGGGTGAGTGGAGGGAGAAGTTGTTAAAATATATATATTTATATATTTTATGTTGTCCCTGTGTTTTGGCACAGCAGTATCTTTCAAAATCGTAATTTAGAGCACATCAGAATGTTATGCAGCATTTTACAAAAATGCACGAAATATATCTAATAACGCAGCTCGCGTGCCAGTGAGATGTTGGTGTCTGTTTCCAGAGATTGATTGCCTGCCATGCCTTGTGGCTTTTTAT
The DNA here is from genome assembly GCA_036362905.1 of Mordacia mordax. Lineage (NCBI taxonomy): Eukaryota > Metazoa > Chordata > Hyperoartia > Petromyzontiformes > Petromyzontidae > Mordacia > Mordacia mordax. The sequence continues at coordinate 21,225,010 of JAZEWT010000012.1, forward strand.
AGTTTTAAGTGGGAGAGATCTTGTGACTATGAAAGCACCGTTTTCTATGTGCGTGCTTTAATACATGTTTCTGGAGGGATCGGGTGACATGCATTGACAGCTGTTTCATATTCACACCATTTTTGTTCTCGCACGCTGTTGTTAAGCTTCAAGTGGACGTTTAAAAGCATAATAATTGCATGATATTTCAGACATTATTTTCTTTAATATCATTGTGCACATGGCGGCACGGTGGCCCAGTGGGTAGCGCTGTCGCCTCACAGCAAGAA
>JAZEWT010000012.1:21310844-21321084 GCA_036362905.1 Mordacia mordax
GACCCTATATAGGATTAAGCGGTTTCAGATAATGAGATGAGATGAGATGAATTATATGAAAATGGTCCTACAAATGTAATTGTAACATAAATCTAGGTGAAATTAGTATATAATGAGTGAATTACAATTTACACAAGGCATTAGTTAATATATGCATACTGCTTTGCAATACACAACAGTTTGGAAGAACGGATCATCATCCATATGATCAAACTCCGCCTCTGTATTTCTACTTTAATTCTATTCTGTCTTCATATACATGAGGTGCATGACATTGCACGCAGCATTTCACAAGTTCTTTAATCTAAAATGCCAGGTTAGTAATGTTTACTCACATAAGGTTGCCTGGAGGTCACAGTGATACGCTTTATAAGACGAACGAGACAATTGGTATAGGGTATAGGGTTTCTGATTCACTTCTGTAGCCATTCCCATGCATGTAATTTAATGTTTACATTATACAATAAATATTACTGGGCCATTAACAAAAATACGTATATTCATATGTGCACAATTACCAATGCCTTACAGTATGCTTATGTAACAGGCTTTCATTAGAAATTTCAGAACAAATTGACTTGAAATTGTAGACACCTTTTGCATGCGCTTGCCGACTCACCAGAGCGTTCCAGTTTTGAAAGAATTCCATTTAAAAAGGTGTTTACGCCTTTGCACGAATCATGCGAAAGGAAATACAGATGGCAATGATTGATGATAATTGAATTCCAAAGCTGTTCTTTCGGGATAGCCGTGTCGAGCGCTCCCCAGGTGTAGAGATAATGTGATTGAACCTTCTCAAGGTTTTTTGCACTAAGAGGAGCAGATTGACAGTTTTATCCAAATCTCAGAGCATGCATGGTTTTACGCCTAATTTTATCAACCTATTGTCACGCAGCACTTTTTGTCACCACCTTTAAAAGATGATGTCATCACCAGCATGATCTCATCCTTTTCGTGAGTTTCTGCTCGGTCTGACGCCCGAAATATCACGGAACGCGTGGAAACACTGGCATCCGTCAGGCACCACCCCGAGCCGGTCTCCAACGCCACCAATCCGCTCGTTGTCTCGCCCGTGGATCCCGGGATATGCTGGCGCTTCTACTCCAGAAACGATAGTAATAATAATAATAATAATTTCATTTCTAGAGCGCTTTTCACCCGAGGGTCACAAAGCGCTGTACAGAGCTGTGGAGAAAACGGCATGTCAGCAAGACCAACATCTGAACGGCATAACAAAAAAAATGTTTCCATCAAATAATTAATTTCACAGTGATCTATAACAAACTTGATATCGAGTTGATATAGCGCCCAGGGTTAGGATGTTTTAAAGTTTGTGTTTGTTTTCTTCCCTAACATATATTTGTTTCGCCAAAGAAGTGACATCAGGCAGTACAATCAACTGTCATATTATTTTTCCACCTAATAAAGTTGCGTAAAATATTTTTAAAAAATCATCTTAATGTATTGTCTTCGTTTGATTTCTCTCTGGAGAAAATATATTCAGAATTGCATGTATTTTCAACTGTGCAATATGTGTGTGCATTGCTATCTGTAAAAGCAATTAAACGTAAGAAGGAATTAGCCACCAATACAAGGATTATTATCAATGACACTGTCAACGTACAGTAAACACGTTTTGTTCTTGAAACAAAAAAAAATCCCTGTCACTGTACTGATATATAACCTGCATTAGATGTAGAAAGGAGAGTGCTGTATTGTCAACTTTTCATGTGCATGGGCTCTGTTGGTTAGCATCAAGCCTCACATTTCATTCTTATTATTTGGCATTGACCATTGTAACAGTCACATGTATTGCCATGAACACTGTATCATGCATTCCCCCTTTTTCAAACAACAAATGACACACGACATTCAAACAATACGAACCAACAAAGTGTTAAGCATTATTACAGCTTTTAAACAATGCACACAATGTAGATTATTAATTATGAAGTTTGCCACATTGTATTTTACAATTTCAAACCAACAATAACAAGAAACAATTAGCAAGAGCAAAATAATTTTCATTGGCACTTTAAAAAAAATTACTTGTCAACATTACCATAGTTTCATTTTGGAAGTTGATCACTTTATTCTGAAATTGTATATAACGTTCCCATCTCAGCATGTGGATGGCACGGTGGCCCAGTGGGTAGCATTGTCGCCTCCTCACAGCAAGAAGGCTCGGGTTCGAGTCTCGGCTCGGGTTCGAGTCTCGGCTCGGGTTCGAGTCTCGGCTCGGGTTCGAGTCTCGGCTCGGGTGCCTTTCTGTGTGGAGTTTGCGAGTTCTCTCCCCGTGTCCACGTGGGTTTTCGCCGGGCACTCCAGTTTCCTCCCACAGTCCAAAAACATGCTGTTGCATAGGTTAATTGGCTTGCAGACTAAATTGCCCAAAGTGCCCGGTGATGGACTGGTGTCCCATCGTGGGTATATCAAGTTGCTGCATAGCCGGATATTCACATCTAGTACTGCTTTGGTGTGTCTTCCTTCGAGGCAAAGACATTACTGTGTACAGTTTAAAAAAGAAACAGGGGACAAAATAAACTGCTGTCTTCAACACTGAAACATTTCGTTCAGCATTTTCTTAGCCAGCTGAATAGAATGCAGGGCCTTTAAGCAATGTTTTAAATTTTAATGTGCATTGCGATTTTTTTCTGAGGCAACTTATCGCACATTCATTATGCAAAATATGGCAGTAATTAATTCAAATATGAATGCCTAGGGTGAGGGGTGGATGGATTTTTGCAAGGTAGTGTTTTTTTTTTCTCCTTTTGTCAATAAAGTAAATTCTATCCTTTATCATTGAATGAATGAGGGCCTCCCTATGCTAGCTTCAGTTCAGTTCCCATGCATCGGTAACATAAATTCCTGGTGGTAGCAGAACTTCTTAAATACCCCCGGTAGATCAACACATCCTCAAATGAATACTCTGTCTCATGGGGCTTGTGAACATCATTACTCAGGAGACAGAGGCAGCCAGGATTGTTGTTGGATACAGCATCCACGAATGCATCGTGCAAAAGTCTGAATGGCTCCATGGGGGATATCTCTGTACATATATAAAATATTATTTCGGTGCACGTGTGGTTATGCAGGTACTGTACATTGTATTGATGTGGTCTCTATAAAAATACCAATCGAAGAAACGATCAAAATTATTGAAAAACAATTTGACCGGAGGTTAATGGAGCTGGGAAATGTATGCTTCACAACAACCTATTTCAAGTTTGATGCTGAGTTTTACACAGAAAGAGTTTGCAGCAATAGGAACTCCAGTCTCACCCACAGCAGCAAACATGTAACTAAGAGGTTTCGAAGAAGAGGCCGTAAACTCATCCACACTCAAACGCACCCCCTAGTATTGATATATTGATGACACATTTGTTGCATGACCAGACAGAAGGTAGAGGAATTCCTTGGTCACCCCAACTCCATAACCCAAACATCAAGTTCACTGTGGAAACGGAGGAAATTTGACAAATCCCGTTCCTGGACGTTCTGTGGAAAATAAATGCAGATGGGATAAGTCTCATCTATAGAATTGCTCCATTTCAGGATCAATAGTACCGGCATATAAATAGGAGTCACACACGACACACGCACAAAGCGCCTGATGATGCCTCTAACGCGTGATGTGAAACGTCCTGAGGTGGAGAGAGGGAGCGATCGACGCGGCTGTCCCGAAATAGCAGCTTTTCGAAGCAATCGCCATGCATCGAGCCGTTAAAGCCTACATAATTACAAAAAACAATACCCCAGGGCTACTCAGTGCTTTATCCGGGTAGGCTGTTATCTCAATGCGAACTATGTCCCGAATGAAAATGACAAAATTTTAATAGTTGTTTCCTTCATTCAATGATACGTATGTGCATCATAAACCATAATGAATTGATGTGAACGATCCAGCAGCAGGTGAGCGCTGTGATGAGGCTTTTACCATGGCTTTTACACAACGAGATGCAGGTGTTTCTGGTGTGACCACAGTGGCCTCTGCACAGAGTTTATTTAACCCAGTTTTGCAGGGACAATGCCTGAAGGACAATAATTCGTCTTTTTTATGTTTTAGGGAACCTTTTTATTGCCGTTATTGGTATATGTATTACAGTTGTAAGAATATATAAGGTGTTCCTCTTTCTTTTGAAATGAATAATGATTTTGGTTGTTGCTTTAGAACTGCTCAGGGTTTGTCATCACTTTTCTACTGTCAATCCATAGCCTAAAGCAGTCATTAAGATTTCCTGGCACCAGGTGTGCGCAGCAAGGATGCAGCAATGCTAGCAGTCTTTACTGACATGCAATCTGCATGAATATCCTGACTTATGGTTAAATATCCGATAAAACCTTGCTGCAGTACTCTTTGAATAATTCCCATTTTATTGCAACTATATTGTAACAATCTTTACACTTGACAAAATGAAAGGCACGTATGTGTTTTAACAAAACGATCCGTATTTTGACTTGTCAAGCTGCGATTCGTTGTAGAACGTGAATGTATAAAATGTACTTTATTATCTGCCGTAGATGTAAGACATGTAATGGCTTTTCGCGACCACATAACTGGCAATTATTTTGATTTTGTTTTGTAATATGTCAGGATTGCTCAAGGAGCTCTCCATATGTTAGTGCTTATAATAATATATATAATAATTTCACGATTTGCATCGCGCTGCACAAATCCCACGTCTGGTCGTGAACGCGACACGGATTAACTGGTGTTTTTTTTTAATAGTGGAAGGAAACCGGAGATACCGGAGGAAACCAACGCAGAACAGGTGGAGAACACAATCTCCACCCAGAAAGGCTCTCCCAAGCAGAGATCGAACTGCCTCGAGCAGGAGATTATTTCAGTGAGGCACAAGATGATACCACTGTGCCACCATGCCCTAAAACAACAAGTATAATACTGTATTGATGCACGTTTTCACGGCATGATATCTGAGATGTACAATACGGTATTTTCAGAGCGTTTTCCAAAATATATACGTAATTACTTTAAATGTTTTGGTTAAAGTTTGGACATTCTCCCACAGCATACTGTGGTCTGGCTCCCAGGTACAGTACAGAGTGATGTATGTGTGAGCTTGGTCTAAAGGCCTATGATTTATGACGTGCTGAGGAAGCAGATACAGCAGAAATGGCTGCATAGAACATAAAGCTCTGACTGATGTCCTTCTTAACCCCATTCCGCACAGTCCCAGCCCAATAATTACTGTCAAGACTCCCATCCATCAAAGCATAGGGGCTGATGGACAAGGTGCACTGTGTATATCTTGACAATTCCAGTGCGAGAGCAGTGCTCATTGTTTCATTAATACGTTCACACTATACGGTTTACAATGCACTGCTCTGGTTAATATTTCAACCATTGTTGGGGACAGCTGTCTGAGGTTTGGCTGTGTTGTTATTTTCTTTATGTAACAGTACCACACTTAAATCCTTGATTGGCTAAAGTGCTTTTTCACGCCACTTATGTAAACGCACCACTCTCTGTAGTTGAAAAAGCATCCACGTGTATATATCTGCGTGGTTGTGGAAAATACACACAGTACTCTACAATAAAACACAACTTAAGCTCATTTCCAAGAAATGCACTTTAGCTGTCACGGGATTTCTACATTTGTCTCCTCTGAAATACACCGAGTATATTGTGTCATCGTCGTTACTTTGGAGATTGAATTGTTGTTGACGTTCCCATGTTCTATTGTGCGTGGTTCAGCCACACAGTAATGGATTCCTGCTGGCAATATATCCAACGATAGAACTTAGTCGTGAAAGCTATCTCTGTCCACTATTTGTTTCTACGTACAAGCTAATGTCTATTACATACTAAAGAAACAGTGTTTTCCATTATTTAACAGACACCCTAATCCAGGGCGACTCACAACATCATACACATACACATTTTTAATACATACACCCAGACTCCCATTCTCAATGAGGATGGTTAAGATTGTTCTTATTTCCAGTTCAATTGCATACAGAGGAAAGATACAGAAATTAAATGTTCTTGCGTAATATTTTGCAGCGTACTTAAATAATAAAGTCTTTATTTAGTGCACACTATTTTGACATGTGGTTCTGAATCATTGTCGAAAACAAAACAAGTTTACTTGAAATAACAAATCGTGCAAAAACGCTGTCTTGGGATTACATTGCAAGACAGGCAAACTTGCACGAGATAATATAACACAGGTTTTCTGCCATCGTCCAAACTGTTAAGAAAAGTAAGTGGGCTTAGGCAGTAAATATCGCTCGGCCGTTATACAAAGTCACGATAGTGATGACAACGCATCTGATGGGACAGCCACTGTTGAGATGGAGCAATGAAATTCATTCATATGCGGGTGCTTGGTGGAATATCGTCGGAGCAGGAGATGTGGTAACAACCTTGGGAAAGTCTTTATCCACCAGTGGATTGAACATGACTGACCGTGATGATGGGAATCAATATAGTTCATATTGGTTTCTCTTTATATTCCCTATACGGCAATTTGGAATTGAATTAAATACAGCTGGTGCACAGAATTTGGGTCAGACCGTGTGAGGTATGTGTTTAGTTATTCATCCAATTCACAACTTAGAGAAACATTTAGTGTCTCGTTATGAAAAAAAGCCCTTTGCCATCAAATCAGCAAGTTTTAAGCAAACTGCTTTTTCCACGTCTGGACCTTAAATGTGTACAGTGCTGCATTCCATTGATATAATATGTAAAACATCTCATCTCTCATCTCATTATCTGAAACCGCTTAATCCTATATAGGGTCACGGTGAGCCGGAGCCTATCCTGGAAACACAGGGCGTAAGGCAGGAATACACCCGACGACGGGACGCCAGTCCATCGCCGGGCATTGCGGGACAATTTTAGTCTGCGAGCCAATCAACTTATCCAGGAGCATGCTTTTGGACTGTGGGAGGAAACCGGAGTACCCGGCGAAAACCCACGCGGACACGGGGAGAGCATGCAAACTCCACACAGAAAGGCACCGGAGCCGAGAGACTCGAACCCGGGACCTTATGTAAAACATGAGCATCGCAACTAAATCTGTGCATAGCTACATTCGTTTATTTTATTATATAGTAATTCGTACAGGAGGGGGCAGCACGGTGGCACAGTGAGTAGCGTTGCTGCCTTACAGCAAGAAGCACCCGAGTTCGATTCCCAGCCCTGGTGCTTTTTGTGTGGCGTTTGCGTTTTCTCCCTGTGTCCGTGTGGTTTTTTTACCGGGTACTCCTATTTTCTCCCACCGTCCAAAGACATCCTAGTACCTAGGTTAATTGGCCTGCTGAGTACCCTCACCGCCCTGCGATGTACTGGTGTCACATCCTGGGTTCCGACTGGCGCCCTCTATCTGCTGGGATAGGCTCCGCGGCCCCTCGTGACCTCTCGCGACCCTGTACAGGATTAATCGGGTATTGATCATGATGATGAGTATATCGTACAAATTTTATTTTACAATATGTTGGTCACTTTGCAGGGATGAGCCGGGATAGTGCTTGTATATATGACAACCAAGCACATTGCAGGTATTATAGGCAGTAGCCAGGCAGTAGCCTATAATACCTGCAATTTGTAGGTATTATAGGCAGTAGCCAGGCAGTAGCCTATAATACCTGCAATTTGTAGGTATTATAGGCAGCAAATTGCATTGTTGGAGAGCGTTATATTACGCTCATTACCTCAGTGACGAACATGGTAAAACGCACTATCAAACAACCCCCACAACCCATATGGTATGGAGAGGAGCTTAGCCAGCATTGCATTGACAGTCGAGTTATACAGCTATTCTACCTACACATAAGACATCTTTATGGCTCGATGTCTAAGAACTGCTCTTAAGAGATGCGCTCTCTGGATTAGCCATCTTCAGCATTGCTCCTTTCTCCTTTGGTAGGTGAAACATCACGAAGTCGAGGGGAGTGCTTGACGCGACTATCCCGAAAGAGTACCTCAAGAGCAATTTTCTCAAGAAATATTTTAATGTAAATGTACGTACTTATATATATTTTTTCTGTTGATATTCGCTTAATGGTTGCGTTGAGCCATAATGTTTTTAATATATTTGTAAATAAATCAAGCACTTTATGTTAAATGTTAACATAGCACAACCAGGTTTCTTGACAATGTTTAATGCAGGAATGGAAATTAGTTTGTGTCTTTCACTGTAAGTTAAAATGGCATTGTCCAGTGGAATTTCAACGCGATTACATATCTCTCACTCTTGATGGATAATATTTACTGTAGATGATGATGAACAAGTGCATAGTAAATGAAATACCACGGATAATTCCATAAGATGTTTCAAATGCGTATTTTTTCATTTGAATATATTTTTAGTGTTCATGAATAAGTTTATTTTCATTTTGAAATCGCATAGTGATGTAGCTACATGTTTTGTATTCCCCGCTCTGATGAACTGTTGGACCATGTGAAAAGGCATAGCTCTGCTTGGACGGAACAGAATGTTTCCCACTCGTAACTTGCCTGTGTACACGAATCCACTTTACACCACATATCTATCACACGGTGTGAGAAAATGTTTGGTCAGCATCTCAAACCATTTTCGCTATGACGGAAGTGTTTGTCAGTTAATATATGTCAGTTAACGGTATAGCAGCCAGGTTGATTGATGATCCACTACTCGCTGATTCACTCCAGTTACGCACCCGGCGGTCATTCACCTCCATATCATTCTTATATTGCTACTGCCACGGTTGTTTTTCCTGTGAACTTCACGCCAAGCTGAGGACTTGATCTACCAGATGGTAGGAATAAGACCAAACCAGCATACTATGTTTAACCAACATACTATGTTTAACCAACACGCAGCGCATCAAAATACGTATGATCCTTCCCTCGCACTCATCGACTTTGGAATCTCTTCCCTTTGTCAATTTTTCCAAGTTATTCAAACCTCGCTCAATTCACGAAATGCATCGACTGTTATCTGTTGCAACTTTAATAGTCCCCTTTGCTTCTTTCCGCTTGACAATTTTGACTTTTGGGTGCGTGCTCAGCAATTGTGATGAAAAATAAAGAATTGCTTAGAGAACATACTCCATTGCACATTGATTTGCACAACTAAACACAGCTACTGTACCCAGTTTGATGACGGTCAGGCACGATCTGTCTTTTCATTCTTGGGCAGGATTTTGGTGGCATTTGATTACTCGATTAATACGGAGAATTATCCTTAATATATGGTTATAACTTCTGTGTCGGCGATGGACTGGCGTCCCGTCGTCGGGTGTATTCCTGCCTTACGCCCTGTGTTTCCGGGATAGGCTCCGGCTCACCGTGACCCTATATAGGATTAAGCGGTTTCAGATAATGAGATGAGATGAGATAATGTGATGAGATGAGACTTCTGTGTTTGGATTTGGCTACAATTACACACAAAGTAATGAGGTAAGATTGTAATTTGGAAATATATTATATGCAGTTAGCATCCATCAATGGTAAGTTGATGGTATTGTTATGGTAAAGCAGTATGAATGTTTGGTAATTCGAGGACAATCACCTGTTGATTTATAGTAGATGTAATCATGGTAACCTTCACAAATCAGTGGAGCAGCTGCAATTGTGGTGTAAGTATGCTTTTAACTGTAAATGGTGTGACCAGCTGCCACCTACGATGTTAATTCTGGGTAAGTGAAGATTGAGGAAATTTGAGCAGTCTTAGGGATATGTGCGGAAAAATATATTTCAGACTTATTCATCAATCTCATCTCATCTCATTGTCAGAAACCGCTTAGTCCTGTACAGGGTTGCGGTGAGACGGAGCCTATCCCGGCAGACACAGGGCGCAAGGCAGGGATATATCCACGATGGGACGCCAGTCCATCACCGGGCGCTGCGGGCAATTTAGTCTGCAAGTCAATTAACCTATGCAGCAGCAAGTTTTTGGACTGTGGGAGGAAACCGGAGCGCCCGGCGAAAACCCACGCAGACACGGGGAGAGAACTCGCAAACTGCACAGAAAGCAGCACCCGAGCCGAGATTCGAACCCGGGAGTGAGGCGACAGCGCTACCCACTGGGCCACCGTGTCGCCCTTCATTCATCAATCCTTTTCATTTATCCTCACACGACGAAAATTTAAAAAATAAACAATCTTCCAATCCTTATGTGCAGCTGTGTAAGGGCGTAGCTGTCTTTGATCTCATGATACATCTGCCATCTAGTGGTAATATCTGGAGAAAAATATTTGCACATGGTTACGCGGGTCATGCCAAAAAATGACT
>JAZEWT010000012.1:21321815-21335327 GCA_036362905.1 Mordacia mordax
TATATATTACTGTCATTAATAAGTAAACTTTGGCCATTGGTGCTTTAGCAACTTTCAAAGCATTGCTGGTATCTAGAAAGGCTACCTTTGCAGCATTATTTGAGCTTAATCAAATAATAAATTTACAGACCATCATGAATCCCCTGCCGTTGATCCTTATGTATTAGGAGCGACGGCACAACTGCTAGAACTCTGCATTATAAACCCAGCAGCACGAGCTCGATTCCAACTCATGGCCGACACCAGTACAATTATTTGAACTGATCCTTGGCCTCCCTTCGGTCGACTCATCCTCAAATTAGTACAGTGTGCAATCACCAATAGGGAGACAAAGATGATTGGGCATGGTGCTGCTAACCCACCACCTTGTGTACCGTGCCATCTTTAATAGCTGCCTGACAAGGCTGTATTGTGGGATCTTCATTTTTTTTGGAGGGCAAATAAGTAGCGGTTCACACTGTTATCAGAAATGTCAATAACATCACAAATATTAAATGATCCCAGCAACCAGAATAAAATTTGCAGCTATGCAAGCATTATGGGCACTTTTGCTCTGCATCCACTGCAGCAATTTCGTGTGAAGTGGATAATTGGTGTGGCGTGCAGACATGGTTGGATATCTGTAATCTTGTACTTCGGAGGCAAGGGTTGGTAAGACTCCACGGGATAATAGCTGATCACAATCACTGATCATTGTCATCATTGTGATCATTGTAAGGAGCTCTAAGCTGTACTTGGCTAAGTAATTCAACTCTTCATGGCAATGGATGGTGGCATAAGTGCCGGACAGAAAAAGCCTGATTGGTTAGCTAAATTTGTTATTATTTGTTATTATCTACCCAAGATTCGTATTCTATAACACAATTTAAATATCGAGACGACAACAGTCATAATTGGAATTTGTCACGCGTATGTATGTGTTCAGCGTTGAATGGAGAGAAGGATTCGAAGTCGTGAGGAAACTGCAGAGGTGGGAAATGAGAAGGTAGCCATGAGACTATCTGACGCCAACATTTGCCAGACACTGCATTCAAATCTGATGGTATCAGCCAATTAATGAGTGGTTTTTTTTTTCAGCTGTGGGAGGAATTTGGAGAACGCAGAGGAAACCCACGCACAATAAGATGAGAGACCACACAAATTCTACACAGGTGCCTTGGACAGGTGTCGAACTTCCCCAGGCATGTGATGAACACTCTTAATACATCACCACAAATTTATTAAGAGTGCACCATGGCTTATGACAGAGTCTCATCTCATGTCATTGTCAGAAACCGCTTTATCCTGTACAGGGTCGCTGTGAGCCACAGCCTATCCCGGTAGACACAGGGCGCAAGGCAGGGATATACCCACGATGAAACGCCAGTCCATCTCCGGGCATTGCGGGCGAGTTAGTCTGCAAGCCAATTAACCTATGCAGCAGCATGTGTTTTTTGGACTGTGGGAGGAAACCGGAGTGTCCGGCGAAAACCCACGTGGACACGGGGAGAACATGCAAACTCCACACAGAAAGGCAGCCGAGTCGAGATTCGAACCCGGGACCTTCTTGCTGTGAGGAGGCGACAGCGCTACCCACTGTGCCACCGTTGCCGCCCTTATGACAGAGTAGTACTCTGAATTCAAGTTTAATGCACGTACATCAGTCTGAGTAGGAGTACTGCAGTACACAGGTATGGTGACTGATATTGACTAAAAGACAGGAATAAATATTGGATGGGCATTATTGTATTAAGATTTATACTTTGATTTACGTTGGGTGTGGAAAATATTCAAGCCCAGTGTTGCAGATCACTTTATTAACATCGCTGCATGCAGAAATGTCTTTGCTCAAGGCCACTTGGACAGTGGTACGCTTATGAATTTGATAAATAGTACATCGCTCACACGCAAAGTTTGATGTAAATATATATATATATACAAGTGTACAAGTTCCACTTAAAACTATGAAGTGAACACTTCATCAATGTTCTGCTTTCTTTGCAGTGTTTTTGGTGTTGTGGGGAAGGACAATATAGGCCATGTTAATGATTAAACAATTACTGAGACAGCAAGAAGAGCAGAGGTATAATGACTAGGCCAGGTGTTTTATTTACCAAAAAGGTCACTTGTCACATTTGGTTAAGAAAAAGGCCCCTCTAGACATTGTCCCACGATGATTTGCCTTCTCATAAGCATACATATGACCATACTGACGTATTATGCGTTTTAACCCATTAGCATATGCGATATTCAATAATCAAGCAATTGATAACTTCAAGAAACTGGCCTTTATGGCAGTCTATGCCATCAGGGTAATGACTAAATGAAAACAAATACCAAAAATAAATGAAATAAAAAAATGAAATGAAGTTAATACAAGATGCTCTGTATGCCATCTCAGGGGCCAGTTGTGAGGTCACAAAGGCTGTCAGTAAATTAGGTCAGGAACTTATTGGTAAAATTTAACCAAATTTAACCTTTTAAAAACATATACATCCCGTATATATCCACAGTTACTTAGCTGTTTACCTTTGTAAGCTCCTTCATACAGAGATAGGCCACCCTGAAATTCACAGGAGCCCTTGTCTGTTGGTGACAGATGACTAATAAAGAGATATGGATTCACTTTTAGGAATGGTCTTGAATTTGTTGTGTGCAGTTTGTGTGAAAGTACCATTTTATACAGCTTAGGGCACTACAGCATGTCTAAAATACAATAGCTTGAGGTAAAATTTGGCTGAGAAAATGTTTTCCGTTAAAAAATATTTTCAATGTTAAGAAATGTCATGAAGGGGAAAGGGGAAGCAGTTGACACGGCGATCTTGGAAAAACAGCTTTGGAAAGAAATTCTCATGCATCGAGCTGTGAAAACCGATATCAGTACAATTAATGCCATCCCATACACTTTACATAAGTGTAGATGAAGTTAAATCTTTTTTATCGATCATGTTTATGTTTTTGTATGGCGAGATTGTCATCTGCCTATCTCAAGTTTATAATGTTTCCATGCATATTGGTGCCACTTCAGTTTTCTACAGCTTCAAGTAAATTCGCATTATCATTAGCTACTGTCAATAATACACTGTTGGACAAAAGGCCTTTCGTTAATCATATAAATACAATCAAGTCACGACGCATAACTCATACAAAAACCAGAGCATCATATTACATCATGCGAAAAAAACACTTTTGGAGTCATAAACCTCTTATACTTCACAAGATGACAAAAACATCCACATAGTGGCTTAGCACATGCCAACTATTTGACATGTGCACACATATGTATTTGAGCTGAGGCTGATTTAAGTGCGAGACAGATAAAAATATATATACATTGTATGAACAAGGCCATCAATTCTCTACACTTCAGAACCTGACAATCTCAGTGTAGCTGACCTGATTCCAACTCAGGCTCTGAGTAGAACTGGCTCAATTTTTTGACACGACCATTATCTCGTTGAACATCCCAGCCACTTTATTTTTACTTCTTTCCTGTCACAAACATTCGTGCCGAACGTGCTCTGACGACATTAAAGATGGATGGGACACGGGGTGAATGCATGGAAGTGGTGGACACAGCAGGGGCTCGATGGTGGATCGCGAGATGGAGTCGGGCCTTTGTGCAACCATGCCAAGATCAGTCCCGGGCAGGAGTCATAATTGAAAAATCAAACATCAATTTAATAACCCAATTTATATAAGAATGAATATGCACCCGTCGCTCAATGAGTCTGTACCACTTTACCCTTTCGCGCAGTGTTTTACGTCTTACAGATGTATCAATTTAAGTTGAATGCGTTACGATTCTCTGCACGTGATACATAGGGAAACTCTGTGCGCGTACTTGTCTGCGTGAGTGCGTGTGTCACAGGACTCTTTGGCTCTTAGTGATGAGCTTCCTCCGGCTCTGCGCGCTCTCACACTCGCCGTGCCCGCACGTCAATCACACTCGTGCCGCAGTCAGGCCACTCTCCACTGATGATGGCCTTGGCTGTCTCAGTGATGCGGCCGCTGCCCGCTCACGCTCTGGCCCGTGGTTGCTCTGCACGTTCCCCGCTGTTGCAGATCCTTAGCGGCGCAACGCCGGTCGCCCCGGAGTCAGGCTTGATCCCCTGCTGGCTTGGCTGACTCATTCAGACAGCATCCGCTCCTCCACACGCCACCGATGCACCTGCGCTAGACCCTCCTCCTCTGTAGGCTGTTTGTGGCAGATGCGTTCCACCCCTTGCCTCTCACCCGAGTCACGCTCGGTCCACTGCTGGCTTGTGCAGTCTCGAGCTGCAGTCGAATCAATACTCTCGTTACAACTTTCTAATCTCGTCCCTGGTCAGTGGCAGCTCTCTGCTGCGCCGGGAAGTTCCACGGGTCAAAGATGCCGCCTCGCCGCGCGTATTTTCCCTTGGGAATTCGCTTTCCATCGGCTGCGTGCGTCCACGCTTCTCGCCGGTGCGGTGTCAGCCGGCGGGGTCTTCAGATGGCTTGGTGTTGAACGTCTCCTCGTCCGAACGCTCCTTTGTCGAGTGGTCAACCATTATAACTCCTCTGTCGTGTTAATGAGTTGACAGTCGTAGCCGTCACCTATCTACGGGCTTTTTCACCCCCAGCACTTGACTCCGGGGTGAACTCAGGACCCCTGTGGTATCCCCCTTCTTCACCGGTGTGGGTACTGTGTAAGGGTACCTGTCCTTAACCGCGACATTTCCCACAACGCAAACATTCTATTACTTATGCCTCAATGATGGCTGGGTAAAATATGGGTGCTCCATTGTTTTCAAGAGCATAGTAACTTAGACTAAAGTGAAACCTATGTACCATGCGATCAGTTCAACAATATTTTAGGTTCTTATCACTAATATGGATGTCAACACTTGCAAAATATTATAATTATATGGTGATAATTGGCGATGCAAGCAACACCAGTCAAATGAAGTTAAAAAAAGGTTGAATTTGAGAAAATTAACAATTTACGTTCATTATATTTAGTTGCCATACCAACCAAGATGTTATTGTAGAATTTGGTTACATACATGCATAAGTATGCACATATACATGGAGGAAAGAGTACATTTTCAAGCTATACATAGTTTATAATTTTGAATGTTATGCTTTCTATGGAGGTTTTTATGGCTCGGTACATTTACAATCAGTGGTTTCTGGACAGCCGAGTCGAGCGCTCCTCCTCTCTCCTTCACGATGTTTCACGTCCCGCATTGGAGGCATGCTCAGGCAATTCTGAGACTACGTCTCAGAGACAGTTTTAAAAACTAATTGGGATTTAACCCTTCCATTTAATGGAGCCAAAATATCTACATTATTTAATAGTTACACGTCAACATAAAATGTGTGTGTGTTCGTGTAAACATGTGAATTCATATTTGAAGGCAAGAATAGATTCAGGGTTTTCAGTGGAAACATGCGTGTCTGAGTGAGTGCCATATATTTATGGGCAGGTATCAATGTTCTTCATTTGTTTACGTGGATGGTGGCATGAATGTCAGTGTCATCCACACATATTTAACAGCGAAGTGTATACAATTTGTTTTACAACATTTGTGCAAGCTGTGCATTAAATATTTATGCAAACAAGCCATAGACATTTTAAATATATATTTTTTACTTTTAATAATTCAAAAAACATAAATTTAATTTACAATTCACAACACCCACCGAATTCAATGTCGAAGCTTTTTATTCAAAGACAGAAAGGCTCCCAAGTGTGAGGAATTGGGAGTCTACACTGTCAGCTGGCGTCTACCAACCAAACCCTACATCCTTCCAGGTATAATGGTATCGACCAATGCATTCATGAGTATTTTTAAGTTCTCGGAGGAAACCGGAGACCCCAGAGGAATCCCACGCACAACAGGGGGAGAACACATAAACTCGGCACAGAAAGACACCTTGCTGTGAGGTGTGGATGTTACCACTGCAGACACTCTACCGCAAAAAAACATATTACATGTGAGCCTTTCAGCACCCCAATAAAATAACAAACACTCAGGCTTGCCTATCTTCTTTTCCTTCATTCTATTTCACATTATTGGACAATGCTCAGAGTTTTGCATTGGTGCCTTGGAACAACTAATGTTTCGCGTAAATATTGTAATAATAATAATAATACAAATCTTAATACATTTCAACTACAAATATTTTATGTGTATTAATTACTGACGTTGCATTGACAACACCTGCTGCAATATCAAGATTTCATTATCACATCAGAGATCTGCCCTACATCATATCTCATTCGAGTGTCAGAGGCCCCCTCATATTTGCTTATGTTATTCCTATTCTTTTGGAGGAAATGCATTATTTTGCAGAAAATTAAAGAAGCTCTGAAAGCCTGTGCATGTATCAATTGAAAATATCAAGCAATATAATTGGATATTTTACGTATTTTGCGTTTGACATGTATAACATGAAAAAGTTGAAACCATTTAGTCTTTATTCGGCATTTTCAGCAGAATTGTTTGGATTGCCACATTTAAAAGTAAAAAAATTATGTAAAGCTAAATACTGTACAGTACATATACGATTATACAGTACTGTATGTAAAGTGCTAAATATATACTTATTAAAAAACACCTTCCTCACGTGAGGAAACATTTTTTACTAATATGACAATATTCCTTCTAAATATATGTATAGAAATGCATTTATATGTATTGAGGTGTTTTATGTTCCATGAAGTGAAGGCCAGTTATTATCTGTTAAAAAAAAACTTAGAAGAAAGTAAAATAAGCAGAGATGCAATACAATGCTGTTTCAAAGTGAGCCTGTCCTTGACTGTTACAACCGAATTGAGGCAACATTCATCCATTTTCTGTCCACTCACCCACACACATATTCAATATCTATATATAATAATAGGGCTAGGAGGCACGGTGGCCACAGTGGGCAGCGCTGTCGCCTCCTCACAGCAAGAAGGTCCCGGGTTCGAATCTTGGCTCGGTTGCTGCTTTCTGTGTGGAGTTTGCATGTTCTCTCCCCGTGTCCGTGTGGGTTTTCGCCGGGCACTCCGGTTTCCTTCCACAGTCAAAAAAACATGCTGCTGCTTAGATTATTTGGCTTGCAGACTAAGTGGCCCTCAGTACCCGGTGATGGACTGGCGTCCCATCGTGGGTATATCCTTGCCTTGCGCCCTGTGTCTGCCGGGATAGGCTCCGGCTCACTGTGACCCTGTACAGCTGTACAGGATTAAACAGTTTCTGACAATGAGATGAGAATAATAGGGCTGGCCATGCATCAGGCCACCAATATGTTCCTGGCCTCTCCTTGGTTTACAGCCTCTGCGATATCACAACCATCCCACTAAATGTCGTGCAGAGTATATTTTATTTTATTTATTTCATGTTCTATTATTTTATTACTCTGCAGAGGATCTCGCCGATCAGCTATAAACTGTTCTCTTGGCTCAGAGCTGATCGCATCTCGCCACCTCGTGGTAATACAGATCCGAAATAGACATCCGCACAGGCCAGTTTATTATAACAACCCGACCTTTAACTGGAGACTGTATTCAATCATTGCACAACAATTAATGCCTGCCTTAAGAATGGAGACTTAAATCACTTGGACGGTTACTTTGCTCTGATTAATTCCTTCATGTGCAGTTCAAGGCACAGTCGTCATCAATTTATTACATTTAATTACTGCACCCTCTGCTCACTCGTTTGAATTGATGGTGATTTGCGTTGCATACACGTGTCTATGAAGTTCACAGGATTAATTGGGTTTCATTCCTGCGTATTATGTATCTCATTTATTTTATTTATTCATTTGCTCTTTAAATCAATGCAAGGCAATTGTACAAAACTTTAACATTACAGCATGTGCCTAGCGTACAAAGACGACCTTGTGAATAGATATATATGCAGTCGTTTTTACGGTTTCTGATTGTGGAGCTATTTTCTTAAAACGTTTTTTGCTCAATACGCCACTACGTTTTTTTACCGGTTGTTGATTCAGGTGAGCCACAGTATCCTTAATCGAACAATCACAACGGCATGCGAGGCAATCCCACATAGAAAACGTGGGCATGGATATTGTTATGTCCGTATTGCCACATGTGTTGCCATGGATATGAGAATTGGGTTATGTGATTGTATCGACCAATACATTTTAACACACTTTAAGAAACTGAAAAAGTAAGTTCACAAGAAATCATGCAGTTGATTAGGGACGTCAGAAATCTGAACGGCACGGTGGCGCAGTGAGTAACACTGCTGCCTTACAGCAAGAATATCCCGGGTTCGGCTCCCGGCTCGGGTGCCTTTCTGTGGGAGTTCCTACCCTCTTCTCGTCGGTTCTCACAGCGTTCCCCGGGTTCCTCCCACCGTCAAAAGACACGCTGCGACTTAGGATTATTGGCCTGCTGAGAAAATTGCTCCAAAAAATGTGCCCTGCGTTGTACTGGCATCACATCCTGGGTATAGCTCCGCTTTGCGCCCTATCTCTGCCGGGATAGGCTCCGGTCCCCTGCGACCCTGTAAGTATGAAGGTCTCTCAACGTAAGAGACCTTCATATTATTTATTATTCTGTAAAATGTAGAATATTTTACAGTACACCGTAATATATCGCCTCCGATTGACATTTGTTTTAGTGATTCGGGCTTCTCATCACTCCCTTATGTGGGCGGCAAGATGAATGGTTGCTTTGGAAATAAAATAATACATTATGATAATATTATAATAATAATAGTTGCAATTCTAGAGTGCTTTTCACCCGAGGGTCACCAAGCGCTGCACAGAGCTGTGGAGAGCGTGGCATGTCAACAACATCAGAGTAGATCAATTAAAGTAAAATAATGGCTATAAATCAATGAAGGACGTAAAATAACAGATGAAACAATTGTTTAGCAAAACAAAGGAAGGAACAAGTGTTCCTGAGCATGCTCACGTCATCAGCGAGCCATCGAAAACGCAACAACAGTGAGCAGCGTCAACAGTTCTTGCCAGAGGACTTTAATGCCTTACGGAACAAGTGAGTCTTGAGACGGGATTTGAAGATGCCTAGGAATTCAGCTGACCGAATTTCCAATGGAAGGGTGTTCCATAGTCTGAGAGCATTGGGCGAGAAGGCTGCGTCACCCATTGAACGGAGGTACGATCTGGGCCCTTGCAGCAAGCCCGTATTAGAGGATCGAAGTTATTGTGTTGAGGAGGGTTCCTGAAGTAGGTCACAGTTGTTTGCCAGAGCAGCGCCAATGAGATAAACTTGTGGATGAGAAGGAGGATCTTGAATTCAATCCTGTATTTAACTGGTAGCCATTGAGAGACACCAGTCCTGGGGATATGTGATCATGGGTGGGTGTGCGGGTGAGGACTCCAGCAGCCACATTCTGCGCATGTTGGAGACGATTGGTGAAGTAAGCAGGGATGCCAGAGTAGTACATTGCAATAATCGAATCGTGAAGAGATGAAGATGTTGATTAGCTTCTCAGCATCAAAGCGTGACCGGAATTTGCGCATTCTGGCTATGTTTCTGAGGTGGAAATCGGCTACCTTCGTCACCTTGTTGATGTGTGTTTCGAAGGTGAGTGAGGAATCTAGAATCCCTCCTAGACTCTGGACTGCCTTAACAACTTCGATGGTCTGGTCGACATGCATCAAATGGATGGATTCAGCCTTGGAAAATTGGTGTGCGGTTCCAACAAGCAAAACTTCGATTTTGTCATCATTTAGTTTCAGGAAATTTGAATTGAGCCAGGCCTTCACAGTTAACAGTGAGGGCGACATGCAAAGATCAGATGCATTGATGGATGGCTTTGCATGGATGTAGATTTGAATATCATCGGCATAGCAGTGGTGGCTGATATAGAGAATGTGCAGGATATGGCCAAGTAGTTTTATGTAGGTGCTGAAGAGAAATAGGTCGGGGACTGAACCCTATGAAACTCCAGACCAAATAGGATGGATCTCTGAGTTACATCCTCCGAGGGTGACGAACTGCTTCTGGTCATAGAGGTAAGAGCTCAGCCAGTGCAGAGCACAGCTCGAGACTCCTATGCCCTCCAGTCGCTTGAATAACGTAGAGCGGTCAATGGTACCAAAGGCTGCGCTCAGGTCTAGGACAAGAATATTTGGCAAAATCCTTTATCAGCAGCGACAAGCACTTTGATCAGAGCAGTTTCACGACTGTGGCCGGATCTGAACCCAGATTGGAAGAGATCGAGGCGGTCATAATTGAGGACGTGTTTCTGGAGTTGCATGGCTACTGCACACTCAAGGACCTTTGAGGTGAATTGGAGATGGGTGATAATTATCAGGGATGTTATAATAAAGACCAGGTTTGTTGAGCAGAGGGGTAACTGTGCCAAATTTGAATAGTGGGGGAACAATGCCGGAGAGAAATGAGCTATTGAAGAGATTAGTGACGAAGATGGCAAGGGATTTGAAATTTGGCAGATTAGTTTATATGGGAAGGGGTCCAGAGAGTCGTTTGCAGACCAAAATTTGGTAACTCATGAAGAGACATTAGATTCCGTTACCACGGAAATTCCAGGAGTTTTGAGATCAGGGTAGGAGAAGGCTCAATTGTGGAGGTATTGGAGGTTTAGACCGGGTAGAGATGCGATGGGATTTGGATTTTGCTGATGAAAACTGAGTAAACTGATCCACCTGGTCTTTATTAATGTAGAGAGGTGAGGTTGAGTGACTCATTGCATGAAGGAGTTGATGGATGGTCAAAAAATAATATTGGGCTTGTCCTAGGTATCAGCTAGAATGCTGGAAAAGTATTTGTATGTTCTGGTAGTGATTTAACGGGTCTTTAGAAATTCGAGCGTGGACAGTGAGACCAGATTTTCTCCAAGTCCGTCTGGCTCTGTGTGCATTCAACTTGAGGTCCCAGAGTTCCACAATACACCGTGGGATGGTTTTCTGCCTGAGACACAGCATCATTTGACTGGGGCCAAACCTTCCAGTATGTGTGATAACGAGCTGCTGTAAGATTCAACTGACATATCAGAGGCAGATTGAGCTAAGGCAACGAGTGATCAACTATTAATTGCCACAGTGAATATGTCTAGAGTTATAACGTTAAGAATTTGGAATTGAAGTTGGTGATTAGTGATGGAAATGGGTGATGGTACCTGAAGATTAAACTACACAGCGGAGTGATCAGAAAAAAACAAGATCAGTGACGGACAGGTTGGTTACAGATGTCCCTTGAGCAAACTAGGTCCAGAGAATGGCCACCTCTGTGAGTGGCAGATGTTACGTGTTGAATAAAGCTAAATGATTTTAGAGTAGCAATGAGATCTCTTGCAAGGGGGCTCTTTGGAGAGTCAACATGACGGCTCAATATGGAACAAAAGGTGCATGTTTGACATCTCATTGAGAAGATATACATCAGAGAACAATGGTACAAAGTTAGAGATGTTAAGTTAATTTGAGATAACTGGGTGTTATAAAGGGTCACTGGGGAACATAAGTGGTTAGTGTAAATATGGAAACAATAAGAGAAGGGGGAGGAATCGTGGGTTTCAAGTAAATATTAAACTTTACTTTGGGAGCAGATGAGAGAGAGGGATACGTGACTTACTCCCCCCATGGCACGCTTATTTTTCCTTCTTAAAGCATAAAGCTATTGTCACAGCCACCTGCAGGTACGGGCAGGATTGAGCAATGTAGTAAAGGAGGGGCTTTTGATGAGATCGCAAGGGGTGGCCTTACCCCAGGAGCTTGGTTGGGGATGGCTGTGCAGGGACGAGTAATGGATTCACCGCACGAGAGTTAACCAACGATACGAAGCAGTTACATTAACACAGTGTCAATTTAATAACCATAGTGAACCGGTTTCACAACTCATGCACGTAGTCAAAACTGTACACTCCGTCGCATCCTATGTACTGTCCGATCGCATAAATAAACCACTTCAGAACCTTAACGTTCTCAGTCTATATTTTAACCGCCGCCACACCATTACCCAACAAGGTGTACGCCTGCACGTGTGAGTGTGTGTGACTGTGTGTATGTGCTGGAGTCTGTACACCTTGCACCAGCCATCACGCGTCTATGTGTCTCTGCGTGCGTTTACATGACCTGGCAAGGTCCCGGCCCAGGACTGTGAAATCTGCAGTTTCCCTCCCCTCACAGCCTCCTGCTCGTGGTGCAAGGTGGCTGGGGCAGTGGTGGTGCAAGGTGGCTGGGGCAGTGGTGATGCAAGGTGGCTGGGGCAGTGGTGGTGCACGGTGGCTGGGGCAGTGGTGGTGCAGCACCCCCAACGGCGAGGCATAAGCAGTCTCAGCTGGGCACAATGTCTGACTCTCTCTCTGGACAGCAAGCCCAAGGGGTTGGCATCTCCTAGCTCTGCCTGCTGGTTTATGTAGCTAAGCCATTGATCGTCACTCGCAGCGTCATCCCTCTGGCATTGCGTCTCGTCCAGCCGGGCACTGCGCAGCCGCTGCCACGGCTTCCCCTCGCTCATGTCTCCTTGTGCTGAGCCTCACAGCTCTCCTCACATCATGTCTCCCGCACTATCCCCAGGTCTGCCGGCCTGGGTGCTGCCGCCGCTACAGCCGTACACGGGTCATGCTTTCAGTGGCTGTGGTTGACGGTGTTTTCTAGTCCACCGCAGCTCATCCGAGTCAAACTCAGTCTGCCTCTGGCTTGCGCTGCTTCTCGAGAGCTGCTGCTACTCTCACCATCGATCTCGAGATGCCCCTCGTTGTCTCGGATTCCCTTTCAGCGGGTGGTGTATTTTCCGGTGTTCATCCCACTGTACGGCTGAGCCACGCGGGTTTTGGCACAACTTTACCAATCTTCTTGTGAGAGCTGCCTATTGACTTGTGTCGCGCACTCGGTCGAGCTCGAACTCTTAATGCTTCGCCCTCGGCGTCTCCTTGCGTTCTCTTCTGAGTGTTTGCTCCAATCCCTCCTCAACGTTTCTTTCGGTGCGTCCCTCTGTGTCTCTCCGTCTGCCGCTTGTATTCACCTGGACAACTGCTCCAGCTTCGAACAGGATGGTCCCGGATGTTCTCCCTTCTCAGGTTATCCACACACGATCTCATCTTCGCGTGCCTCCACCGGTTTCAACCGACACTCCGGAACTTCCCTCGACCATGATAAGCTCACGCCACGTGAGCTGGCAGCCATTGACTTTTCACTCTCCTCAAATTGGCGCTTGCGCAGGCAGCTATGCCAGCACTATTCTCACATGCTGTCGCTGGCCACGTGTGCGCCTTGCTCACCGACAACTATAATTGACATTTGAGTGGCACCTGCCTGAGCTTTATGCACAATTCTCTGTCTTGTGTGTGTTTTTTTCTCACGTGGCGTATGTGCAGCCGCCCAGTCCATGTGTGCATGTGTTAAGTCCTTTCGGTGGAATATCTAAGAGGCTTGTGTGTGTATGCCCAGTCCATGTCGGGTGTGCATATGTTTGGGTAGGAAAAGGTGTGTGCGCATGAAAAAAAAATAACCCGAATCCATTCATCTCATTGTCTGAAACCGCTTAGTCCTATACAGGGTCACGGTGAGCCGGAGCCTATCCCGGCAGACACAGGGCGCAAGGCAGGGATACACCCACGA
>JAZEWT010000012.1:21340710-21356100 GCA_036362905.1 Mordacia mordax
ACTCCACACAGAAAGGCACCCGAGCCGAGAGATTCGAACCCGGGACCTTCTTGCTGTGAGGCGACAGCGCTAACCACTGGGCCACCGCGCCGCCCTGAATCATAACCTAAACTTTGTTATTCAATGAGCTGCTTTGGTTTGGCTCATGGCAGAATACAATTTTAATTTTAAATACAAGGCTTTTATTCACTGAAGTGCAATGTTTAATTTCAACCAGTTTTCGATAACACCGTAAGATCAGTGACAACGTATCAATGTGTTCCTTTTTGATAGCACATTGGCATTATTATTTTATTCCACCATAAATTGGCTGTGCGTGTCATGAAGTTAATACCATTGTACAAGTGCGGCAGATGTAATGTATGCGAGCTATTGCTGGGGTCATCTAAACTGAGAAGATGGGATGTGTGGTAAAACAGCCTCCAGGGGGTGGCCATGATTCGGGCCTGTGTGGCATGGAGCTACCCATGGGAAAGAGGACCCAGGAATGACTGTGACCTCGCCTGTGGCGGTGAGGGTTGGGAGCTGGGCGCGAGGTGGACGAGATGTATGTTGGTGTTCACAAGAACACCAAAACACATCGGTAAGCATTGCCTGCATGGAACACATGCATTATGGCCACTGATCCTCGTGCTGCCTGCATATTCTTGTAGTCCATATTTGGAGCTTTACTGCTTCCGGAACGAAATTGCATGGATATTTTTAAAGTACTTTTTAATCAAACCTCATATACTGCATGTTTCATTTGCAGGCCACTGAATATATACAGTGTACTTATGTTTGTACTATTTTATAGTATAAATTCCGATTAAAATTGTTAGTTGATTAAAATAGTTGGCGGCATTACTTACTGTTTATCAATGTAGTTCCATAAAGACTTTCCAAATCTCAATACTGTACAATGCTCTCTATTTGAAGACACCCTGGATTGAGATGTTTTGCACCTTTATTTGCATGTAGGAGGGAACCAACTTCCTGTAATTGCGTATGCTAGTTCTGTAAGATTTTCACAGTTCGATGCATGATGATTACTTCGAAAAGCTGCTCTTTCGGGATAGCCTCGTCAATCGCTCACCTTCTCTCCTTGGTGACATTTCACCTCACACATTGGGAGGCATTCTCAGGCGCTGTGTGTGTCACGTGTATGACTCCTATTTATATGTAGGTACCATGTATATGTTAAGTCCCTTCAAAAGCGTTGCTTTCTTCCAGGAACAATCAAAGAAGGGCGGAGGTCCATTTGAAAGGGTTCCATTGTCCGGCTCGCATATTAGAATCACATTAACTCAATTCACGTCTGCCTCTGACTCCGAGTACGTATATCATGAAAGCCTGCCCAGTTTTCCAAATACTTGGTGATTCTTTCCTGATGTCCATAGTCCTGAGTTTTACAGCTGTACACTGCTGATTTTAAAAACTGGCCTCACGCAGACGCACTGCTTCCTCGTATTTTTTCTGCCTTGTGGCTACTGTTTCACTTTTTGGATAAATAAACGGCAGCACACAGTGTAGACAAACGACACAGAATCGATGTTGACAAGATGCGAGTACTAGCGGTTATCCGCCACAAAGGCCCAAGATTAATCCGTGAAGCAATAGAGAGTCGCAAAACAGAATATACTATGAACCGCAAACAAGAAATTCGAATAAAACTCAGCCAAACCTGGAGGCCAGTTTTTAAATCAGCATTATAGGTTGCTGTCTCACACAGTGGCTTAATTTCAATTGACTGCCAAGCCTGCCTGCATGTTTCTTCAGTGAATATTGCTCAACGTTGTCTTATGTATTAATTTGATGTGGAACATAAAATTATGACCAGCTTAAAATGGCACACAGCGAGCTTGCGCCTGGTCCAATAATGATACATTTCTACACTGAAGTATCGGGAGGACTTCATAACCTTCCTTCTTTTAACACATCTGATCCCATCTCCTTCCCACTCTTACTCCAACAAATGCTGACCCCACTCTTAACCTTCCATCAATCCCCTCACAATGGAACTCTCCTCTTCTGCCACTTCTACAGGCTGGTCCACATGTCTTGTGACCCATTTTAATAGTATATATATGTGGACTCGTATCAGTCCTTTGAAATAAGTAAAACAGACATGAATAAGCCAAGGAAAACAAATCTTAACGAAAAATCAAATGGGGGTCACAGGATATCTGGACCACCCTGTACTATCATCATGAGCAGCGTTACTCTTGTTGTGGAGAGCCGAGTTAAATTATCCAGTGCAGCTGGAAGACCAACTTATGTCCTCTATTCGCATCGTGTTTTTTTGTGAACTCTCACTTCAATCCGGCGATCGCTATGTATAGTGTATAAGAAAATAGTTCTGTGTGTATTCTGGTATATATATAGTATCTGATTGCTCCATGGCTTTTTTGTTATTTCATATTATATTTCCATTTTGTGCGGCATTAAAAATACTAGCGCATTTTAATGATGTCAAAAACGCAACTAATATCATCGTTTTGAGTGTAAATATGAGGGCACTGGGGCTTTTTATCAGGCAGGAACGAAACACATTTGCCGATCGGTCTCGCTGTTTGTCGTAAAGTGTAACACTATAGCCGAGCCCCGTGGTAAATGAGACATCGCATCTGTTGCGTGTTACTACGACGTTGTAAATAAATTCCCAAGTCCATTCATTCCTACCTATTACATTCTTTGAACACGTTAAAGCGAAGGTCTCCCAGCCTGTTTACCATGTCGACTGGGGACAGCTCCACTCCTTGTAATAATAATTAGCCTCTTGCAAAGGGGGCTGAAATCGGCGAAACAACATTCACAGCAGGCTCCTCTAGTATATTCTGAGAGTTTGGCAAGAGTGGAGAAACGTAATTATGGTCCATTTCATAAACCGGAAGGCCATATGCTTGCTTGAGATAAAATTACATGTGTATGTTGAAGACTTTAATTTGCAGGATCCTACAAGCGCCTAGCTTCAATGTTTACGACTCTGCACTTAGAAATCCTCAAAGCAGCCGGACAGCTTTGTGTCTCAATGGCTTTGCAGGTGTGTGTTGTGCACTATTGACGGAATTGGGCGAAAAGCGTGACAATTCCTCGAGCATGAGAATTCCCAGTCATACGGCGCAGTGTCAACATAAATCTTTGTAGCAAGCAAATATAAAAGTTGATGTGAATGATGCACATTCATCCATGTTGTTATGTTTTGTAATGAATCTACGGGAGGAGAGCGATTTAAGTTTAGTTGCTGCATCAGTGCATACAAAAGTGTATGCATTTTTTATGAGCCATCTATCTTCCCGTTGTAATCCACGTGTCACCATTTCCAGTCGAATATGTTTGAAGTTTTTTTTCCTCCCGTATTCTCTAATGGGTTAAAAAAGCACTTTAGCGTCAACTGTTTATATGGCTTCCTCCGTTTAACACGAGGGTATATTTTTGTAAACTTGCAGAGAAACTCATTGCTTGAAAGCACGCAAGTATGAATTCATCCTGCCTCTGGGTTCACAAACAGGAAACGATTAGAGGATGGAATGAGCTTCTCTGATGGGGAGTCGTGTATACAGTACAGCTGTCTTTAATAGACCGAGGCTGCGATGATATGCATCTTGCGGTGTTCTGTTACATGTCCCAGTTTAAACAAGTGGCCTGCTGTGTTTAAACTAAACATATGCTGACAATCACCAATTTACTCGGAGAATGTGTTATTTATTTCAATACGTAATAAAAATTTAATAAACGTACGAGATCCTGGGCTAGGTTTTCTATAGAAACCATTGTTGAGAGTTTTAAGAATGGGTGTGGAAAATATTTCAAGTATATTATTGAGTATAGGTAGCGAGTATTCTTATGAATACCGCATTGTAAGTGAAATAATGAAGCAAGGCAACTTTTAAAAGATATATTTGTGTAGTTTACAACTCCTAACATTTTTTGTCAGAGTGAAAAAAAGTTAAACATGAATCTCATCTCATCTCATTGTCATAAACCGCTTAGTCCTGTACAGGGTCGCGGTGAGCCGGAGCCTATCCCTGCAAACACAGGGCGCAAGGCAGGGATATACCCACGAAGAGACGCCAGTCCATCACTGGGCACTGCGGGCAATTTAGTCTGAAAACCAATTAACCTATGCAGCAGCATGTTTTTGGACTGTCGGAGGAAACCGGAGTGCCCGGCGAAAACCCACGCGGACATGGGGAGAGAAGCTCGCAAACTCCACACAGAAAGCAGCGCCCGAGCCGAGATTCGAACCCGGGACCTTCTTGCTGTGAGGCGACAGCGCTGCCCACTGGGCCACCGTGCCGCCCTCAATATGAATAGTTACAATTTAAACTTCTGACAATGTAATTTCGACTTTTGTGTTAAATTCCTAACTTGCTCTGTGTAATATTCTTGGCCACATTTGATATATAAAGCAGTAGCTTGTGTACTCATATACTGCAGCGAGGACTATAGAGACAGCCTGCATAAAAGGATTTAAACCCATGATTTAATCGTGCTCACAAAATCTATTGAGTAAAAGGTAAAGGTGCAACCCTGAAATTGATTATTGCAAGGTTATGCTGGTAGAAGGGCCTCCACTAGAGGGAGCTCTAGAGAGCCCCTCTGGAGTACTTTACCATACGGCTCGAAAGAGATGGAGGCTCGTAACACGACGGCACCACAACTGCTTTTCCGATTGATTAACTGTGGTGAAACCATGTATTCTGTTGGGTTGACAGAGGCGGTGAGATTGAATAAACTTGCCTAATGTTTAATCTGCAGTGTTGGGAGACTGACCCGGCTATCTGTGGGTTACAATTCTGGTCATCTTTAAACGACAGCAACATTCCATCTCTCCTGTATCTATTATATATATGTCTTTGAAAACAATAATTGTTTGCATAGCCTACACGACAATACACTGAGTTAAACTCAAGTATGACGTGTGAGTGAGCTTGGACACATTTTATGAATCCAACCAGATACTATGGAGTACATTCCATATCAGGGACAGTAAATCATGGGAGCAAGGCGATTTATCTTCTGCATGATAAGCCAATGCACATCCTCAGTGGTGAGTCTTAAAAATACTCTAGATGGATAGATAAGGTTCAGTAGGTTAGAATTGATGTGAAATATAGTGTAGAAAATAGGTTTCCTATCGCTGCTTGCTAAATCCCTTTATTTGAAAACAGCATCCACACACCAATCAATATGGCATCATAACGGTATTGCAGTTCGTATTAGTCACGTTCCTACTGGAATAACTCTTCTGATTTTGCTATTAGCTGTGTTCATACTGAAATTGAGTGAGATTCTGCCGTAAAAGGTGCAGAAAGTGTTTCTCTTTTCTTTGAATATTTGCACAACACGTTTTTCAATGGAAGAATGATGTGCAATTCCATTTTACGCCAGTGAATAACAGTACAATGTCCTTGTCTGTTATGGTAATGCCTTTCAGTCATACTTATGTTAAATAATGCCAGTTCACATTCATAATAATTGCATTTGATGTTCGGTTGCCATGGATGAATTAAGAATGGTTGTAAGTATATAAACGTTAGGTAGCAAAAACAATATACGACCACATTCTCGGAATTTCGCCCCACTTCAAATATGCAGGACCAATTGTAATGTCTTTTTCATTTTCCAGATGTGAGGTATAATTGTACTGCAACGATTAAGACAGGCACCACATCATTCCTAATGACATTTGCTTGGATTATGTTTGGAGTGGAACAACAAAAAAGCTTGATATTTTACAGACTCTAATAAAGCAAGCAATATAATTCAAGGAAAGGAATTACAAATGTAAAATGTTGACTTTGGCTCCAATACTGTTTTAGTTGTTCGGTGGGATCTGGAAAAAGTAGTTGTACAACCCTGCAATGTGTGCGTTTGTTTGTAGGCGTATGTTATGTTGAATGTTGCAGTCATTGTGTCAAACATTAGCACATTACATTCTTCTAATCCACCAGCAACATGTTAAAATGTGTCAGGATATTTTTGCACCCAAATCCTCAATATTACGACTTAAGACATTGCTTCTGAACATAAATATAACTCACATCTAGTAAATGTACCCTATACATGTTCCATGCAGGTAACCTACACCCACCATTGTTAACCGCAGTGGGCCGCGACTGCCATCTAGTGGTCTGTGGAGATTATGCTTAAGTGTGCCCTGAGGTGCGAATTATTGAGGACTCCTGTACATCTTGCCTGTTCAATCCCAATATTTACGCATTGTATTTATAGAAACAGCTCATTTCTCGAGTTTATTGAAAATGTTCTACTAATTAAATCGTTAATTTCTCTATCATATTTCAGTTTAGATATTTTGCTAGTTTCTCGTAACTGGACAATTATAGTGGTGTAAACGGCGCTATATAAAGGGATATTATTATAGTTCATTACACCACCGTGATAGGAGTGTTTTACATGTGCTGGTCTTTACGGTCGCCTGCAGCCACAGAGGCCAGATCTGTACTGACCACTCAATGGCGATGATGTGATCAGTATGGAGCTGGTCAGCAAATGAGAGGCCATACAATAATCTGTACCTGAAGAATGCCTAGCCCTGTTGTATATATATATATTTTGAATTTAGTAAAAAAAAATTCCTGACTGTTTTTGTCATGATATTTTACCTACTTTTCATTCAGTCATTATCAGTACCCGATTAATCCTGTATACGGTCGCAGGGGCTGGAGCCTAACCTGGCAGACAGAGGGCACACGGCAGGGCTATACCCAAGATGTGACGCCAGTACATTGTAGGGGACTGGGGACAATTTACTCAGCAGGCCAACTAACCTAGGTAGCAGCATGCATTTGGACGGTGGGAGGAAACCGGAGTACCTGGCGTTAACTCACGCGGACATGAATAGAACACGCGCAATCCACACCGAAAGGCACCCAAGCCGGTAATCGAACCCAGGATATTTTTGCTATGAGGCACCAAGGCTATTTGCTGCGCCACTGCACCACCCTCCACAATACATTAAATGTGTTGTTATATGGCAATAGTGCAAATAGGAATTGTGTTTGCAAAATTTGTTTGTTACAATTGGAACTTAAAAAAAAAATTGGAAGTATTAATTATCCTAAATCTGTAAATAGCATAAAATGTTTCGTTTAGCATTGTTTGGCTCTAAAAAATGCTTTTCACACATAAAGCAACCTAAATTGGTTTTCAGATTCCACAGTTACATATAATAGGTGTGAACAAATCACAATTTTTGGACATTTTATGCATGATAGCAGCCTTTTTCAAATCCTAAATCTTGCTTATTGTGTGTGTGACAGATTCAGCATTTGGCATGCTGCTTAGAGAATATTTATCATCATCTTGTGAGTTCTGCAATGTGTGTTAAATTGAAAAGCTGCCTATAAATCGCGGGTCTTCTTTATCTCTGACTTTTCCACTCTGCCAAAGAAGCCCTTTCATAAATCATTGGCATAATCCAATTTTTTGCTGCTTGCTTGTTAAAGGTCTGTATATTGTGCTTTGCTTTTAGAACTCTGCGGACTCTAGTCGCATGAGATAAATAATTTGAAACAAAAAATTAATGCCATCATCATCCCTAGCAACGGCCGGCGCGGTGGCGCAGTGAGCAGCGCTGCTGCCTCACAGCACCGGGTGCCTTTCTGTATGGAGTCTGCGTGTTCTCGCTCCCCGTGTCCGCGTGGGTTTTTCGTTGGGTACTCCGGTTTCCTTCCACCATCCAAAGACACGCTGTTGCCTGGGTTACTTGGCCTGCGAGTAAATAGCCCCAAACAAAAGTGCCCTGTAATGTCCTGGCGTCATATCCTGGGTATAGCCCCGCATTGCACCCTCTGTCTGCCGTGATAGGCTCCGGCACTCTGCGACCCTGTACAGGACTAAGCGGGTATTGATAATGATAATAATCCTCATCAGCAGCAGCCATGATCAACCTACTGCTGGATGAAGGCCTCTACACATAACTGACATGTCTTACGATTCTGTAGTATAAAACACTTGGAGATGTCTGTCGAGTTATAATAACTAGAAAATGCCGCAACACAAATTTACTGCGACATCTAATGAAAGTTTACTGGACAGCAGATTGCAAAGTTTTGGAAAGCTAAACTCACTAATAAAAAGTAGCATGCCAATGTATGTAAATAAGAAAATTTGGAATAAGTACATTTTACCTGCTATGAAATTGAAAGCAGTTTTCCTCACGTAAATAACAGAAGCTTTTAATCAGTCAGATTTTGTATATTTCCCAACTTCTTAAGAGGTCCCTTCATAAATATCCAAACTCTGAAATTGTTCAGATTTTGCCAAAATGTAGCAGAACGGTAACTGGAGACCCCCAACATAGAGTCTCTAGGTCGTTCTCTGTTCAGCTTGGGAAGCGATCAAGAATGTGGCCAATGCATGAGTTTATTTAAGGTAATACTGCTGAGAGGAAACAGAGCTGTGCATATATCTTATGAAGCATCCATGAATAATGTGATTTTGGCAATAAAGAACAAATCACAAACCCCATCTGGTTAATATTCCCTCATTAACCAGAATTTGTTAGTTTCATTGAATCTTAGGTCGGGAGTGAATTCCAGAATTTGGAAATAGGGAACAATAATAGGCATTGAGAGTAGGTACATACGTACAAAAAGAGCAACAGGGAATTAGGTCGTATAGATCGCTGCCATTCAAGTAATGTTAATGCATTGTTAATTACCTGTAATGTGCTCATGCAAGACTGTAATTACAGATATGTCACGAATTCGGGCTAATTTTATTCACATGCACACACTTGCAAATGCACAAACATATGTACACTTCGAATTGACTGGGCGTACACACACACAAGCTGCAAAGAAATTCCACAGAAAGGACTGAACAGATGCATAAATGGACTGTGCGGCTGCACTTCCGCAATGTTCACGTAAAGACACAAGACATAGGATTGTGCATAGACAAGTCGTGGCTCCAGGTGGAGTGCCGCTCGAGGGATACATTTGAGGTTGTCGGGGAGCGAAGTGCATACGTGGCAAGTGGGGGTCGCGTTGTAATAGTGCGGAAGTAGCCGCCTGTGCAAACACCGACGCACATTGCGTAAGATCATCGCGTTGTTGAGGAACGTTGAGGTGCGCCGGTTTAAAGCAGTAAAGGCACGTGATATGAGCTCATGTGTTGACACACTGAGGGTCTAAGAAGCACGCGGATCAAACCGGTCAACCAGTCGCCAGGGCAGATATAAGCGGAGACAGATGAGACAGGGAGACACTGAGCAAGACACCAAGAGAGACGTAAACAAATACCGGGAAGAGGCTGCAAGGAGATGCCACGAAGTAACAGTCTGAGCTCAATGGAGCACGTGGTGTGAGTCAATAGAGAGCTCCTGCAAGGAGATTGCTTGGAAAAGTTAGGTGAGAACACGCGCGGCTCGGCGGTACAACAAGGTGATTGGCAGAAAATGACTGACCCACTGAAAGGGAACCCGAGATGACGAGGGGTGTCTCGAGATCGACAGTGAGAGTGGCAGCGGCTCCGGACTGGCAGCGCGAGCCAGCAGCATTGATTCGAATGAGCGACACGGGACAGGCAAACAAAACGCCACCAGCAGTGACTGCAAGTGTGACTTGCGCGACTGCAGTGGTGGAATGCGAAAGAGCGGCGGCGGCTGTGCCAGCGAGCCCCGGGAATAGTGTTGGAGACACGGAGTGAGGAGAGCCCATAAGGCTCAACACGAGGAGAGGTGAACAAGGGGTTGCGAGTGGGTGCGTGGAAGCATAATGGCGCTCTCCGTGGCAGCGACTTCGCACGACTCGAGGGGCAAGACTTAACGCCAGCGGACTAACACTGAATGTTGCGATCAATGTGTTGGCCACGGCCATCAGTGGGAGGGTTCGAGGAAAGGGTGACTGGACTCCACAATTCCGGGCCAAAAACTTGCCAGGTCATGCACACACACAGCTAGACACATAGACGTTAGAGGACTGGTGTTATGTGTGCAGACTACGGCACATACATACATTCAGACACACACACGTGTGGGCTTACGGGTTGTTGGATAAAGGTTTGTAGGTGGTTTATTCATACGATCGGACAGTAGGCGGGAAACATGCAGCGTACGATTTTGACGATGCGAGTTGCGGAACCGGTTCACTGGGGTTACTAAATTGACACTGTGGTTGACTTTTGCACAGTGAAGCTGTATCCCTTCCGTGCACAGCCATCCCCTAATCGAGCTCCTAGGGCGAGCACACCCCTTGCAAAGTCACCAAACCTCACCCACTACGTTGGTCACTCTTGCCCATACCCATGGGTGGCTGTGCCAAGACACAATGTAGACATTAAATGGCAATAAGCTATTTAACGAGTAATCTTGATTTTACTCTTTTTGATTTTGATATTTGTGGGAATTACAGTAACTAGGCAAGATATACATGTGTTAAAAGCACATTTCCAATTTACAGCTAGTTAATCTGTTGTCAATATACTTAAAACACCATTTTAAATTTTTTGAAATTCACTCTCTATTCCTAAAGCTTGCCAATGACCAAAAAAATTACACACGAGAAAAGTGTAACCATTCAATAATATGCTTCACTGTACACAGCATTAGAATATGTATTTCATATTTATAATGCTTAATTGCTAAAATTCTATGAGGGCTTATTTTGGAATATGTAATTACCAGGTTAATGTCAATTGTTTCTGAGGTCATTTCCAATGTAGGGCCAGACATATTAGAATGCGAAGTACTCATTACCGGAAAGGACAATGTATCACTTTTGAACATTTTAAATTTAATTTTGATTGTATGCAGCCATTCAAATATATTGCCCATAACGTTCCACTATCCATTAATGACAATTCCACTCAACCACTGACATTCTAATTCTGTTTCTTATGTTTTTTAATGGAAGTGTAAAATGACACACCATTTTCGAGTCAGCAATCACACTATGATCTCATTGGTAGTTTATAAAACAAATAATGCGTAATTTCTAGTTTTAAGACGTCGTTTTATTTCTGCGTTCTAAAACAATCCAAAATTGTTCGATACATTGTTCTGTCACAGATAAGTTCCTCCGCTCTGATGAATGTTCCACTAACTGCTCCGCGAGTGATACATCACAGTAACCTGTACAAATAAATATTTAAACACCAGAGTTCTTTTTCACGGAAAACTCTTGCCGTACATCTGCTGAATGTCTGTCGGTGTACAAACTGGTACACTGTGAATGGGTCGGACTGCTGCTTCCTCTTGCGGTTGTTTTTCCCCGCTTTCCCCATTAGTGCATCGAGTAGCCATGTATTCCCCAAAGCCATGTCTGCCTAAGCTGTTAAAAAAAACGTAAATGCCCAAGGAAGACATTTCACAGCTAAATGTTTTTTTTTTTGCCGGAAGCCTCTTGTCTTCCTTTCTCTATTTAATACGTGTTCTACAGAAATTATTTTCATGCAGCAGCTGCTCCAACTATCCACCTCCCTCGCTACTCTCCCATCAAACAACCCCCAAGTCATGTAATTTCGAAACATGGTCTGTACACGTGTATACTTACCTGCATATTTATGATGAGGGATGCTTCCGTGCTGTTATGCTGACATGCAGCACACAGGACTTTTCCTGGTTCGGTTCCATTTCCTGGCAGGGCAGTTAAAACAACGGACATATTGCACAAATACCCCCACCCCCATTCCCCACCTCTCTCCACACAGCAGTATAATTGGTGACCCAGCATTTAATCAATCGACGACGCGTCTCGTGAAGCGAGGTAAAGCGTGGTTGCTCCCACCTTAGAGTGGGGCAACATACTCTGTAATGGAGCTCTGCAGCTCTCTCAATTGGATGCCCGTTAACCAGCAGTGGGATGATCAGTCAATTGCAGGGCTGCACCTTTACCTTTTATGCATGGTATTAGTGTGTGAGTTCCTATATTGTGTCATGTTCGACTCCGAAACACATGTTTAGTGATTTGAACTTCTCTGCCAGGGCGGCGCGGTGGCCCAGTGGTTAGCGCTGTCGCCTCACAGCAAGAAGGTCCCGGGTTCGAGTCTCTCGGCTCGGGTGCCTTTCTGTGTGGAGTTTGCATGCTCTCCCCGTGTCCGCGTGGGTTTTCGCCGGGCACTCCGGTTTCCTCCCACAGTCCAAAAAGCATGCTGCTATATAGATTGATTGGCTCGCAGGCTAAATTGCCCCGCAGTGCCCGGCGATGGACTGGCGTCCCATCGTCGGTATATCCTTGCCTTGCGCCCTGTGTCTGCCGGGATAGGCTCCGGCTTCACCGTGACCCTGTATAGGACTAAGCGGTTTCAGACAATTTCAGACAACTTCTCTGCCTCTCTTGGCCTCAACATAAAATACATGATCGGATTTAGCAATCGAAATGGGGAGTAAAATGCAATTGGGCACAATACGGTTAGCCCTGCCCCGTGTGGGCCCTATAATATTATTTGCATTTCTTGAGCACTTTTCATCCGAGGGCCACAAAGAGCTGCACAGAGCTGTGGAGAGAACGGCATGTCAACAAGTAGTTGTTATATAATCATTTCCTCATTGACTATCCAGCAAAAAGTGCGTGTTCTTGTAAGCTTAGAGTGTTCAGATACAGGGGTATAATCCAGCATAATACATCATTTTGGTTTGTTAGATTATGTGAATAAATTTTGTACAGTTCTTCAGAGTACACATTTATTATATTTTCATTACAGCATGTTGAAAAACACGGGCAATTGATAACTGTAGGCAAGCATGCAATGTGTGACAGATTTCAGCAAAGGTAAGCTTGTATGATTTTTTTTTCTTGTGGTTTTCCTTAATTATTCCAAGATGAACAACTAATGAATGTGCTTTTTATACAGGTTTTTAAATTGCTTGCCTGTTGACATTTGAATTATTTGCATAATGGTGTGACGAATAGCATACACGTGCGTTGTATACCATATCCATGAAATGTCAAGCAAGTCATTATCGGCAGAATGATAATTACTGCATGCTGGCCAAAACAGATATACTCACACTTTGCCCCACCACAATTGATCACCAAAGCGAGTGGCTGTTTCTCATGTGTAGAGATATACACTATCATATCTGGCAACCTGCTCAAAGAGATACTGCTTTGCCACGTACGAAGCACAATAATTGTTTTTTGCAGCAGCAGTGAAGGTAGCTTGTATAAATAGAGTACTGGCAACACGCTTGTGAGTGAGGAGAGTTCAGTTCTGATTTATTTTGTTAATAAGGAATACGTGTAAAAACCGTGACAATATGGAAAACAAAAACATCTGTTGTGATCTTTAAAGTTGGTGCACCACATGTGTTCACACTATCATTCTTGCAAGGTCTAAGATCCTCAATGCCTTTAACCCTTCAGGAGATGCGTCTGCTTTCAGTTACCCTGCCAATGTGTGTTTATTTATCATGCTGAAAATGATATTTGCAAACCTGCAAGTACACGTTATGTGATGCACTGTATTTGCTTTGACTATTGTCTTCCCTGCGGTATATCCTTGCATCGTGAATCGTACCCTCCAAGTAAACCCTCAAACATGGGTTATTATATGTGGAGCCATCCCTGTCTAGCTGATCTGGGAATCTGGCGGGAGGGGAAAAAAATCAGTGGCAATGTCCATTTGCAAGAATGGTATTGAACTTCATAACCTCCTAAATTTAGCAGAGGAAATCTGAAGATCTTAACATTAATAGGTCTCGCAACCCCATGGAAATGACTCAATCTCGCTGCTCCTCTATCGATGTGCCTTGAAGAAGGGCTATTGCCCGAAACATTGCCTATTACAAGTTTCTTCTTTTAAGGCAGTGCTGTAGACGAGTTTTGTTACGTGTTAAGTTATTTTATTTGTACTTATGCACTTCTAAGAATACAGTGTCACCATAACATGTCTTTGAATTTATTTGTTTAATTTCGAATTGCTTGAATTGTGTTTCTAACCTGAGAAAATCTCTAAAAGATAACCGTTGTAAATTTAGACTTTGTTTAAAGCCCATGGCATTTCTGATTTATACTTGAGCACACATCTGCACACATGCGAACATATATATACGTTCACACATGCACATCATAAAGCACTGTCCTAGCTCACACGTGCACACACCATAAAACACTGTCTTATTTTTCTATATATTATTTATTATCGTTAATGAAACATACTTTGAGCTGAAGATAGCATTCATCCACTAAAAATAAAGGGAAGGCATGGTGAGTTCATTCTTTTCTAGCATTTCTTTTCTCAGTAATGTGAGACGTTTGAGATTTCATGGACGCTATCAGTCATCTCAGCGTAAGGTTTCATCTTGGCTTCAGATAGCAAGAGTCCCTTAAAGACCTTTGGCCTTTCGCCTGAAGGGAAACTCAGAGCTAATGTGACACTGATAGAGCCCAGGACGGCCTTGCTGTCAGACACACACAGAGCTGCCTTCTAACAGATCACAAAACTGCCCTTAAACTATCTGAATTCCTTTTGAGAGGCCTTAATGTGACACCAATGTTTCCATCCTGCCCACGAGTTCTGTTAGGCTGCCATGGTACCAAAAATGCAAATATGATTTTACAGATTCTATATTTCTTCAAAATAGGTAATATACATATATGGTATAAAAAAAAATTGTATTGTAAACATTATAAAACCATTTTAACATCAATAATAGTAACTTCGTTCGTTCGGAAAAGCCTTACTGATTCCTTAGGTCTTTATCAGAGAGGGCCTGCATTGGGATATTTTGCCTGTTACATTAATGAGTGTTTATCATGTGGCAAGAAACGGAGGTAATCACAAACCCCACGCGTATAAATGGGTAGGACTCAAAGTTGCCACACAAGCGAGTCAATTCACTTGCTGCTCTGCCATCTCCTTGCCACCTCACAGGCCAAGCAAATTTGGGAGTTTCCCAACTCTGTATGACATACCAAACCAAACGTTATACCGCTCGTTACATTTATGTATTATTTACAATAAATATAGTCTTCATTCTTAATCAGATTGCAATGAAATGTTGTAAACTTTCGTTTCAAAATGAGCACTTTGTTGTCCTACGCATTTTGAACGATGCTATCCCTTAGCAATTTTTTAAAGTTATTTCAAAACGAGAAAACGCACCACATTTGCTCAAAACACTGCCCTAAAGGAAGGCTGTTTGAATTATTTCGATAATCAAAGAGGTGTTTAGAGTTTGAGCACTCACCACAGTCTAATTTTGCTTACTGATCAAAAGAGTAGCAATGTTTAATAAATGTTGCTTCTCCTGCTCCTTTCACAATTAGTTGTTCAAAATCATAGCATGTAACGTTCAGGCTGTAATAGGGGAAACAGGGTTCATTTTGTGTATTCCTACATTTAACATATAGACATAATTATTAGGGGCGGCGCAGTGGCCCAGTGGTTAGCACTGACGCCTCACAGCAAGAAGGTCCCGGGTTCGAATCTCTCGGCTCG
>JAZEWT010000012.1:21375366-21385490 GCA_036362905.1 Mordacia mordax
CTGCCAACTTTGCTACCCATTAATCCGAGTGCGTGTGCAACTGCCAACTTTGTTACCCATTAATCCGAGTGCGGGCGCAACCGCCAACTTTGTTACCCATTAATCCGAGTGAGTGCACAACCGCTAACTTTGTTACCCATTAATCCGAGTGCGGGCGCAACCGCTAACTTTGTTACCCATTAATCCGAGTGAGTGCGCAACCGCTAACTTTGTTACCCATTAATCCGAGTAAGTGCACAACCGCCAACTTTGTTACCCATTAATCCGAGTGAGTGCACAACCGCTAACTTTGTTACCCATTAATCCGAGTGCGGGCGCAACCGTTAACTTTGTTACCCATTAATCCGAGTGAGTGCGCAACCGCTAACTTTGTTACCCATTAATCCGAGTGCGTGCGCAACCGCTAACTTTGTTACCCATTAATCCGAGTGCGTGCGCAACCGCTAACTTTGTTACCCATTAATCCGAGTGCCTACGCAACCGCCAACTTTGTTACCCATTAATCCGAGTGCGTGCGCAACCGCCAACTTTGTTACCCATTAATCCGAGTGAGTGCGCAACCGCCAACTTTGTTACCCATTAATCCGAGTGAGTGCGCAACCGCCAACTTTGTTACCCATTAATCCGAGTGAGTGCACAACCGCCAACTTTGTTACCCATTAATCCGAGTGAGTGCACAACCGCTAACTTTGTTACCCATTAATCCGAGTGAGTGCACAACTGTCAGTTTCATCACCGACCACGAGTTGTTTTTTATGACAGCGTGGGTGTCGTCACATTGCATCATCCGGCTGCCTTAGCATCTCGTGACTCACTGGTAATTGGCATGGGGGGGGACCCTAACGCACTCCCCACATGCACGTGGCTTGGCACGGTCGAGGCTAGGCACCATAGTTGTATTGTATGTATTTTGTTGACGCGCAGTGCCAGACAACAGTGTAATGTTCTGTATTATGTGTTTGTTATGTTGTGCGTGCAGTCTTACCAAAATACTTAGTTATTTGCTAAACAAAACAAGTCAGAGGGTCCTTCCTGTCTCTCTGTATATGAGGGAGCAAGCAGATTTTACTCACTGACTGTCTTTGCGACGCACTGCTTGGCAAGACCAGTACAATCAGCAGGAAATAAGGTCCTCTTATTAAATAATACAGACCTATCATAAAACCCTAGCATTGCATATTCCTTTACTTTGCACATGCAGTACATCTTTTCTTGATCATAATGTCTTTGCTTTGAATATAAATAATGACAGAAATATTGCAATAATACGTATCAACATTAACATATGCATTTTTTTGCAAGTTTAAATTTTACGCCTATTGTACCATATGCTGAGTTAATAATGTGGTAATGTTTTTTTTAAAAATACAGTTAAACATATTTTTCCAACAGATCCATTGCAATTTTGGCATTGACAATCCAAGGAAAAGAGAAAATAAAAAAGAATCACACGTATTTATTGTGAGATCTTTTTAAAGCGCAAAAATGCGTAAATAAAAAAGGAAAGTTGATCCTTTTGTATATATACTTTTGGAAGCCCGCGGCGAAGAAATTCCATTACGTGCCACAGTGTCTTACATCAGGCATTTTATTATAAAAGAAGCCAATCTACCACGCAGAGGAAATAGTGCCAGAGGCGGTACATTTCGTTGCTCTCCATCAGTGTACACACATAGATGGATTCAATGTGCGCACTACAATCCTTAGCAATCTCACATTTGTCAACAGCCCAGATCAAATGTCCGGGACCGCAGATTTCAGACAGAGTCTTAGCGCTTTGATATATTTCGTGATTGGTGGAAGGATGCGTGGCATTAATTTCAACTAAAAGTTTAGTTGCTTTGAAATGAAGAATGCCGGCGAAAGATAATGTGCTGGTGCTTTGAAGTTGCCACTTTGTTTTTCCTGCTGAATGCAACTGCACATTATGAGTCTAATGTTATAAATGGACAGACAGTGATGT
Organism: Mordacia mordax; assembly: GCA_036362905.1. Taxonomy (NCBI): domain Eukaryota; kingdom Metazoa; phylum Chordata; class Hyperoartia; order Petromyzontiformes; family Petromyzontidae; genus Mordacia; species Mordacia mordax. Next base: position 21,377,330 of record JAZEWT010000012.1, read on the forward strand.
TGACTAAGGGCTCTGGAAAAAAACGATTTTGTTTAGTTTAAACGCACATGGATTAATGAAGAATACATTTTGATGCCAAACATAATTAAACAAAAATATTCATATTTGCATGAGCTGTTAGCCCTTTGTGTGGCATAAGTTGGCAAATACCACCCCCATCCCTGAGTAAACTGACATGAATACTATGCAATGGCAATCAGATGTTGGCTTTTTAATGTTCACCTGAGCACTTTACACGATACCAATAATAGACAAATAATCGAACCCCTTGTTATTGATTTAAATGTCAATGTCCTGGCCAGTATACGTAACATTGAAGACCTTATTCTAGTTTTCAGATATCACTCACCGCTGATATTAGATCTGGCCAAGGATCGAACTCTGCTTACTGGGTTAACGGTGCAGTGTGCCAACCACTCTGCCACTACTCTCCGAAATTGATATTAATGATATTAAACACTTTGCTTAACCATCCTCCAGCTCATATTTATTAACGTCTCCTTTATAAATGTTGCGAGGAATTCCAATGATATGAGACAAGGAAGTGCATAATATGTTTCCGTCACATTACACATGGTTTTCCCACTCCTCGTAATGTATAAGTAGTGTGCATATGTTTCATTTGTAGAAAATATCAGTTGTAGTGTTAGTGATACAATAAGCATTATGTTATTGATTTAAATTTCAATATTGGAATGTTAATTTGAATATTAAACCCAATATTTTTCAAAAAAATGACAATTTGATTTGTACTCAAAGTCGAAAATCATATAAGACCTAATATTTGAATTGTATTACTGTATCATTTAAACCAAATCACTGTTTACAGCTAGAATTGTACTTACGATTCAAAATGTCATGTCACTGAGAAAATGCTTTGATTTAAATATTTACTCAACATTTAGACTCAAAGCTTAATGCAAAGATATATAAACAAAATAGAGTCACGATGGGAAAATATCTTAATGATATACGAAGACATTGATGAATCTATAGTCCGTGTTGGTCGTTTGTGCCAACTTATCAGAATTCACATGCGACCTGTTTTTCCTAGATGTTTATTTTTCACCATTAACCTGTGTTTGCCATTGTATCCATGGCCGTGTCACACTTAAGCATGCTACCACTTTGCCACGTGACAATAACAGAATGCACAATTCAAACATCCTGACCATAAACATTTCTGCTTATGTTTACTTATTTGTGTTAGTTACATGACGTTTTATACGTGCGTTAGAATATTAAATAAAAGTGTCACAGTCCGTTGAAAATGTGTACCCAGAACATACAAGGTGCTGCACATTATTCCCGCTGGAGTCACCATTTCAATAAACTTGAGAATTGGACCTTGGTTTTAATCAAAAGTTTTGTATAAAACTGCTTGCTTAGGCAATTGCATGGAAATTACTTTAATGCATTTTTTTACATTGCTGACATTACAATAAATATGGATGGCCACTGGATGAAAGTGATGACAATACAAGCAGCGTTTCATGAGAGCATATTTTAAACGAGCAAATGTGCATTAGAAAAACACCAGCATATATGTACTCACAGAAACACTAATAATGTAGTTTTAATTGTATGCCTTATGCCGAACATTTATGGTTTGTTTTTTTATTATTGTGCTACAATTTCAAGGATGCAATGGCAAGTCCTGCTTGGTTACAAAGCATTGCACTGGAATGAAAAACTAATATCACATAACCCTTAGTAGTCGTTGCATGACCTATGTTAATATATAGACAATTATAAATAATAGACTATGGTCATGCTTGATATAAATTGTTACAGCACTCAACACGTCTGTGCATCCATCCAGGATCCAGGATGGGTTTGTTTTGAACCAGTGGACTATATACCAATGCTCGGCTTCCCGCAATCAGCTTTACAGAATACACAAGTATAAGTAATTTCATTTTCAGCAGTTTTATGATTGTAATGTAACATAAACTTGTGCATTAATGTCAGCCCTACATTTGGCACCTGAGCAGAAGGTAGAACAACTGTTGCCTTTATCAACGCTTACGTGTATTCACCAGCAGGAGATGGAGCATGTCACGATTTCTCTCCTACACTGACCGGCTGGCGATTGATTGTAGGATTTTTTGGAAAACCCACCTTTCTTCCTGTTTCCGGATAAAATATGCTTCATGTACTGTAAAGAATCACCTTTGAGCAATTTAATTTGCAAAGCTGGACCTTACAAAAGAATATGAAAACAAAGTGTTTAGAAATAGGGCTCTGTATGTTAAATCATAATATTTGTGTCTCAAGAGAGAAAGTCATACCCAAGACCATTCAATTGCTGCTTCGGGTGCCTTTTTATGTGGAGTTTGTATCTTCTCCGTCTGTTTTGCCCAGGTTTCCTCTGGCTTCTCCGGTTTCTCTCCCGCAGCTAAATTGGTCGATACAACCCTAATAATAAGATGCAGTGTCTGGCAGGTTGGCGCCGGCCGGTCATGTAGTTGCCTCACCCCACCTTTCTATGGTTTCCTGCACAGAGGTGGGTGAGACCTCTGGGTGGAAGGTACCACACAAAGAATAATTAATATTATTTTTAAATCCCAATTTGGCAGAACCCAATACTGACACTTTACCTGGCTTCAGTCTTGTCGACTTATACATGGATTGGACAGGTCACTGTGAGAAAGCTTTACTTATATACTTGGCCATGCCTGAAACTAATGCAGGGTATAATGAGTCAGAGCAATGTGAAAATTGCTATGTCACATAAGGTTAGATACAATATTGCTCAGATGTAAGCCTGGAGTCTATGGAAACGGCACTTGTAATGGACATTTGAAAATTGGTAGGTAAAGTGATGATTGGTGCGGTGTATATTATTATTTATGTTGTCTGTAAGTATTGACTGCTCTGTTCTTTTTGTGGTCTTTTCAGTGTAATTGTGCGGTGATGAACTTTCACAAACAATCTCCTTTATATCCTTGTGCTTGTATAATCAACCAGATGTCTAGCCTTTTTTACAGCTCACCAAATTGGAGAATTGAAGTTTATTGCATGTGCTGATATCTGACTATTTATGAATTTTGATTGACGTGTGTATGTATTGCAGTATGTATAGAATATGTACAATAAGCGGTTGTTTTGCTGTTTAATCTCATCAGTAGATTGTTCAGTTATTATTTTAAAAAGACAGGCTCTGTGTTGCTGATGAGTGACGTTGCCAGGAGCTCATTTTCTCTGTGTCCAAACAATAGTTGATCTCATTTCGTAAGCATTTGGTAATGGCTTCAATTAGAAATGTGAGAGATGATTTCTTATATGATACCAAATTTCAGAAGTTAATTTATATTTTTACCTCATGCAATTGCTCTCTGCCATAACCAGTTGATTCAGATACAGGGAAAATGCTTATATGTACATTGTTGGTTGGTAAAATGATAGAAACTGTTTATTTGTAGAGCAAGTTAATACAACTACTTTTCTCTTTTTAGATACATTGCATTTCTCTTTTACAGCATTCATGATCGTCGAGAGTCCAATTTTAATTAGGCTTTTCTCAATTTCTAGCGCAAACCTAATAGTTTAATGCATTTACTTTAATACCTCAATAAAACAAACAAATAATTACTCTTTTTACCTCTTGGAGTTTATGAGAATGCAGATTACCAGAACAATTTTCCCATTTGGTAATTCTCTGCAATGTGTTTTACAACCGTGGCGCACATTAAAGCTTGTACTGTTTGCCTCGGGAATGCCACCTTCTACTACATGCAATAACACTATGTAACAATCAGCTTTAAATCCCTGAATTTAAGCAACATCTTCCCCTTGGCACATTTGGATGAAATTGTTAAAACGTATTTGTAATATTCCAGACTGCTTCGTACATTACCGAATGTTTACTTATTTACTTCATGAAAAGGTGAGATATCTATAACTTGGTCGGAATGAACCGAATTCAAATATATCTCGATAAAGTGAGTGTGATATTCCATGTAAAAGTTTTTTCTCAAGTGTATTTTTATGTTCAAGTATGACATACGGTGGGTTAATCTCTTATTGTACTGGTCTCGCCAAGCAGTGCATTCCAAAGCCAGCCAGTGAGTATATCTCACTTGTTTCTTTATTTACAAATACTGAACCAGGAAAAACCCTCTGACTTGTTTTGTTTCATAAAAGTTTTTGGTAAAACCGCACACAGTTTTTTTTTTTAAATCCACGCCCAACAAACACAATACAGACATTACACTCTCGTCAGGCGCTATTCACCGACAATATATATTCTGCACTGGATTACAGTATGTTTAACTGTGTGATGTCTCTGAAGGGCAGAATACTTGCGCATTATATCAGACGAGTGTGTAAGCACATGTTAATGCTCCAAAGATATAACCATTAGTGTATATTTGAACTGCTGCATACACCAATACATCTACTGAGCACGAGATTGTTCTCTCCTCAGAATAACAATGTAAAGATATCAGCCTTATAACCTGTGCCACCCCATGCATCCATGAATGGGCCAGGTAACCCACAATTTCTTATCTGATGCTCTCGGGTTCCTGTCAAATTCTGCACTTGGTTCGAGAGCTCACGCTACTCGCGAGAGCTCACGGTTTTAGAAAGCTCACCACGCTGCCGGTTCCGATTTTATTAGACTTGATTACCTAACTTGATTTCCACGATTCGATTCCCCATGCATTAATACTGGCACTCATTATCCATATTGTCAAAAGCAAAGTGATTCTCTTTACAAATAAAAATTCTCTTTAAAGATCCAATACCATGATGCAAATGTGACTCTCCACAGATGTGTTTGTAGATATATTCACAATTCATAATCGTTATCGACAACCATGTTCTGTCCACTGTAGAAAAAAGGCCTTCCCATATCACATCAATTTATTTAAATTAAATGCTGCGTTAACATAATTTGCTTTTCTTCTCTTGATGGAGTATTTATAAATACTTTGTGACCCTCGGGTGAAAAACGCTTTGGAAATGCAAATAATATTATTATAAACAGTAAATAATATAAATGTTGACTATAATGATCACAATATATATATATACAAAACAATATTCGTCTTCCTCCACGCAAAAAAAAAACCCTTTTAGCAATGCAGAGTTAATATATCCGTGTGGCCTATCTGAAATATTGTCAAAATGATATAACCTACAGATGAGAGCAGGACTACTGTGCTCTGCATCTGCAACACTTAAAGTCAAATCTCCTGCAGACCAATAAAATGGACAATGTGGAATAATGATAGGCAGGTTAGAAAACGTTTCCTTCCTGCTTTGCAATTGAAAATCACTCCATTGTGGCTAGACAAGCAGGCAGTTATGCTCAACTGTGTGTTACATGACAAGGCAGCCACTAATAATCTGGGGCAGACATGAAGCGACAATTGTTCATTATGAACCATCTTGGCAAGTGGTCAGAAAGCTCACATTTTCTTAACACAAAGGTTCTCCTTATCAGTAAAGCGGGGAACATTTTTAAAACAATAAATCATGACTTGGAATATTCCTGTACTCCATTCTGTCTGGGTCTCTGTTGCTTTTATGTCCGAGTCTACGTGTCTGTCTCCGTGTCTCCCCGTGTGTCCCCGTGTGTCCCACATGACAGAGAAGACTCGCGGGAACGCGAGGCTGTGTGTGAATGCGTCTCTGTGTTTCCCTACAGCACGCTCTCCCTCTCATGCTGTCACCCTCTCTTGCACACTGACTCTCTGTACTGCTCACTCTCTCTCCCCATAGTCTCCCTCTACGAATTGAATTAATATGTGCGCATTACGAATCTTAAAATTGTAATCTAAATAAATGTCTCTCTAGCAGGCTGTAAATAGTTGCGCATATTGTATATTGTTCTGATTGTGTGTATTTATATATTTGGTGGCTTTCCCGTTGGTGCAAATAATCTCTTCTCTTTCTGAGTGAGGGTGTTAATACCTTCGAAATTGAATGAGTGAGTGCGCGTTTGAAATTACAAAATGTTTTTTTCAGGGGATGTGGGTCACGGGGTGTAAATAACTGTACATGCTGTATTTTGTCTTCATTACATATCTTGTGGTTTTTACAATGTGCTTCGGAAGAGCAATTAAGTCAGACTTTAAAGTCAAAGTCTGTGTCTCCCCTCGCCTCGTCTCCTTACCCCACTCCTCCCCGCTCTATTCCCATCTCAGTTCTAGTTGCACCGCTTTGTTATTGTCACGTGTCAAACCGTGTCGAAAATGTGAGTGAAAACAGTGCAGAATCATCTCTTGTTAAACCATATTCCACTTGCTGTGCGTCACTTCATTGATTGGCATGTTTCAAACGCGTAAATTACATTGTAATTAACAATTTGTGTGAGACAGTAATAAGAAATCGAGTATAAGACTTAATTTGACGCAAATACTGAAACTCATACACTTTTTTTTGGCAAAATGCCTCTTTTGCCCCTCTCTGCCGTTTTTATTTTGGCATAACAGCGTGACCTAACCAGACGGACATCAGCAACTTTTTAAAAATATATAGAGGCGAGGATACAGCAGAGACACTGCGGGTCACTGTGAGGCTGCGGCACAGTCGCGAGATCATTGTGCTAAGAGCCTGGCAAGGTTAACGTAGCCCTGCGGCCCTCTCCGTCCCGTTCACGAGCCCACAATGACCAGTACGGTGAAGGATGGTTCAGCTATGATATCACTTTTTGGTTTGAGCAAGCCTTCAGCCTGATGTTGACTGAGAAAAGCTGTAGCGATGAATAGTTAATTATTATTGCGATGCCTCCTTCAAAAGATGGTAATCACTCAAATATTGATGGTTTTCATGGCGCAGTGCATGGAAATTGCTCTTAGGAGCTGCTCTTTCAGAATAGCTGTGTTGCGAGAGAAGGATCACTTGACACAGCCATACAGAAAAAGCAACTCTTCAAGGCAACTTTCAGTCTTTACTCATTTTAAGATTTTAAATGCTGTTGTTATCTGAGCAATGAAGGCAGTCTAAATGAATTAAGTAGGCCAAACTTAAAGTTAGTATCGTATTTTCATTTTGATCATATTTCAAAAGAAGCAGTGTAGCTATGTTGATTACATAGGCAATTAACTCTGGTTGCTATTGTAATGGTCGGAAAATAATAATAATAAATATATTATATCTATTTTATTAACGAGATGAACTTCTTTCTGTTATAGCACAATGCATTTATCGATACCCCACTAAAATAGCGAGTTATATAAAACTGAAATTCAATTTAAAGGCTCTGCTCGTCACCCAACATTTTAAATACACATTAAATCTTTTAACACTCTCTTTATACACTTTGCAAACATCGCTAGTCTAAGACAGTACAACATTCAATCGAGAAGAAAGCAATAGTCATAAATTATTGGCACATCCATAAAAGGATCACACTATACCGTATATAGATGTGTCAGTTACACACTCAGTGGAAATCTTTCTTGGGGGAATATTGATTGATAAAAGACGTGTTATGTGTGGGATGATATTGACTACAATAAGAGGTGTTTCATCTAAATGTGGGCAAAGTGACAACGAGGAGGGTCGGGAGTTAAATAAATAACCTATGCATAACTCCAGAGAATCACTCCGGTAACAACGGTGTAATTCGCCAAGTTTAATAAAAGACTCATTCTGTTTAAAGTAGTCAAGAGATTTGGCAGTTCGTTCTGTTTCATGTGCACATTCGTTCAATTTCATTTGCACACTACCAAAGATGCAAAGTAAGATCAGATCAGAGAGTACATTCCAGTTTCATTGTGCTATCTGCCCATGAAAATCTTTCTGTCCGCTAATAGATGTATGTATTGTGGCGTACACAACAGCAGAATCACACATCAAGAGAGGTCATTTCCTTTCCAAGTATTAAAAAAAGAAAATATTTCACTGGTCTCAGAAGCTGTTCTATATTCCAGGAGGGTGTGGCAAAATGGGGTGAAATATTCTCTGTTTAGATCAAAACTAAAGCGAACACTTTGGTGATGTTTGCTGTGGCACGTATGAGCACAATGTGAAATAATCTATTATGACGCGCTGTCCGATATCTGTTTCAGGCATCTTAGCAAGAATGAGCATCTGTGGAAATACCTTCATTGTAACGATGTAGGTTTTCACGGCTCGATGCATGATGATTGCTTCGAAAAGCTGCTCTCTCGGGACAGCGGCGTCGATGGCTCTCTCTCCTCTCCTC
>JAZEWT010000012.1:21389361-21406586 GCA_036362905.1 Mordacia mordax
CAGAAAGGCACCCGAGCCGAGAGATTCGAACCCGGGACCTTCTTGCTGTGAGGCGACAGCGCTAACCACTGGGCCACCGTGCCGCCGGTTGTCGAGATGGCTGGCAGAAATGAAGGCTTGTTTGCGTGCGTGTGTGGGCATGTTATTGGCTACTGCGTTGGATCAATGAATTCTCCCTAAGAGAAGCTTAGTTATTTTTTCCGTGCGTTTTCATGTGGCTCAGAAGACTGATATGGGCAGCGTAGCATGACTGCAAGGCTTGCGCATGCAACCTGAAGTCCTTAGCTTAGTTGAGGGCTCCATATGGTTCGCTCTTCTCGGCAGCTGCTGTGTGCGCATCTACACGTGCGAGCATATATGCGTGTGTATGTTGTTGTTGTTGTGCTAATAGCTCCTAAATTGGTGTTTAATTAGTGGTATAATGAATGCACTATGATTGTAATGTACACATGGCTTTCATTGACCATGAGGGATGATGCCATCATGGGGAGGCCTTAACATTACCACCCGTCCTCTTTTTCCAGAGTCGTCCTTCTGGACAACCTCTACGATTTCGTGGGACAAGTCATTCAATCTTCAGGTTTCGTCAGTTACAGATAAATGCCTGTCTCGCTCTCAGATTCAGTTTACCCCCACGATGTGTCCTTGTTTTTTGTGCATCCAAAGTGGCAATCCGACAAGGCCTTTCATCTAGCGCTATATAGACTTTGGCTCAAAATATACTTTGCTATGGCTGAGAGCATTATTATTTCCTGTTGCATTATGTTCAAAGAACTGGTGACACTTTCCGCATCCGATTCATTAAAATGTAATGTTCTTACTCGTACATATAGGTATGTCCTCTTCTGTGTAACATGGGATATACTGTGTTGACCACCCAGTACCCAAGTTGAAATGGATTCTTTGCTGTGATAATTTATTTCCATGCAATATTTATTTGACCTATGAATTATTAATAGGCATTACATTTTTTCCTGAGCAATACACAATTACATTTAAAGAGTATATTGCTCCACAATATGCTTATTTTTTGCAAGGTTAATGATCAGAAGCTCAGCTTACTTTAATGTGGAGAGTACAAAACCACTCTTAAATGCCCAATGGATATACAGTTTGGGCTACTGTTTGCATATTCAATGTAATAATGCACCTTCTCCAAACTCTAAAAAGCACAATTGCTCTTGAACGTCTCAGTTATATCTGGGTTTTTATGGATGACCTATTATCAGGCTTAATAGAGCAGTGTTCTAATATCTCCAATGTCTTTTTAGACATAACATAAAAGTTCCCCTTGGGGCACATCAGTTGCAGAAACGTAAAGGGGGAAAATGAGCCTGGCTTACCACAGCGCACGACAGAGGATATTGATAAGTGACTGCTGGAAACAATATAGCACTGTCATAACATTGTATCTGCTGCTGAATGAAGGCATCAAGCAGTCAGCAACCCGAACGTGATATTCCATCCAGTGCCTGCACAAGAGCTGCTGTCATCACTGAGTGTCGGTGATGGATGTTCAATCATGTTTGTTCAGTCCTTTAGCTGCCACTCTGGCCTTAATCTCAACCACCCGCCCCATTTCCTTCCATCACTCAGGCTGAGCCCATAATAGTATGCGTTTGAATACGGTATTTTGGGGTCAATCTCACTCTATATTATAACGTGTCATAGATATTACCATGTTATTTCATAAAGTAGACTTATCAACGGGCGGCGCAGTGGCCCAGTGGTTGGCGCTGACGCCTCACAGCAAGAAGGTCCCGGGTTCGAATTTCTCGGCTCGGGTGCCTTTCTGTGTGGAGTTTGCATGCTCTCCCCGTGTCCGCGTGGGTTTTCGTCGGGTACTCCGGTTTCCTCCCACAGTCCAAAAGCATGCTCCTGGATAGGTTGATTGGCTCGCAGACTAAAATTGTCCCGCAATGCCCGGCGATGGACTGGCGTCCCGTTGTCGGGTGTATTCCTGCCTTACGCCCTGTGTTTCTGGGATAGGCTCCGGCTCACCGTGACCCTATATAGGATTAAGCGGTTTCAGATAATGAGTGAGAGACTTATCAACTTCTTTGTACGTTTAGTTTTTAATATAAAACATTGTAGGACGTTTGTAGCAAACATAAATATACCTTATATATATATACTTTGAAGAGAAAAGAGTTACAGTATAACATGCATTTTTATTTCGGCATAAAAGACATATTGCACACCAAGTGGGATTTAGCATCATCCGTTTCATATTTATTTATCTCATCTCATCTCATTATCTGAAACCGCTTAATCCTATATAGGGTCACGGTGAGCCGGAGCCTATCCCGGAAACACAGGGCGTAAGGCAGGAATACACCCGACGACGGGACGCCAGTCCATCGCCGGGCATTGCGGGACAATTTTAGTCTGCGAGCCAATCAACCTATCCAGGAGCATGCTTTTGGACTATGGGAGGAAACCCGGCGAAAACCCACGCGGACACGGGGAGAGCATGCAAACTCCACACAGAAAGGCACCCGAGCCGAGAGATTCGAACCCGGGACCTTCTTGCTGTGAGGCGTCAGCGCTAACCACTGGGCCACCGCGCCGCCGATATTTATTTATATTTTTGTTAATTATGGACACCATGGACGGTGCTAGGGGGGTCCTGTCAGGGATTCGGATATTTTTTACACATGCACGCTTGTATATACATAAACACAAATGCACCCCTAAGGTGAACCATATAGCTTTAACAGTCTGTAGGGTCAAGTGCCATTAGCGAGCACCTATGAAGGTCAACACGGTTCATAGGGGGTGGGTAACCAGCAACACGCCAGGCCTAGGTTATCCGAGCATACACACACATACACTGCATATGGATTTCCCAGAAAAGAATGCACGTATTCCACACACAAAGATAAACGATTGTGCATACAGACATAGACAGTGGTGAGCCCCAGGTGGGGTGCCGCTCCATGAATCAAATTAAGGTCGCTTAAGAGCAAAGTGCATACATGACTGTGAGATGAAACCCAATTATAATGCTGATGTAGGTGTTTGCACAAAGACTAATTTAGAGAGTTTGGAGAGTGAATTATTGCCGACTCAAGTGATATGATCTCAAGGCTATTGTTGGGGGAGCTGAGATGAGCCAGGTTAAATTGGTGAAGGTACTGTGAGATGAGATTATTTTGATGACCTAGTTTTAGCTGCTTGAAACTGAAATGGGGGCAGAGCCAATATAAGCGGGGGTAGGGGGGCCGGAGATACTGGAGGGATATGGAGAGAGACACCAGGGGACATTCCGAGAGAGACTCAGAGGGTGGATCAGAGTAAACATCAAGAAGCGACTTCAAGGATACGCCGTGACAATGGCGAAGCAGGAACAGTCTGAGGAAAACAGAGTGCAGGCTACAAGTTAATAGAAAGCTCTGGCAAGGGAAGCGCTTGGCTGAATTGTGTAAGTACACGCGTGGCTCAGCAAAACAGCATGGTGAGCAGCAGAAACTCCACCAACCGTTGAGAAGGGAACCTGAGATGGTACCAGCCAGCAGCACAGCGAATATGACTCAGGAGAGGCAGCGCAAGCAGCGGACCGAGCCTGACTCAGGTGTCCAGCGCGTGCAGCGAGCGTCCACAGCAGAGTGCGCAGGGGAAGTAAAGCATCAACTTGAAGCTGCGCCACAGAAGCACTGCCGGTAGCACAACGCGCTCTTAGTGTGATGCAGCAGAAAGCTGCACAAGCCAGTTACAACGGCGGTACGAGACTACAGAGTTGTAACTACAATATGAGGCAGCACAAGATTCCACTGCAGGATGAGACTGCGTAAGCCAACAGTAGACCGAGCGTGACTGTGGTAAATGGTGTGGGGTGGAGCGCATAGGCCACTGCAGCCTACAGCAGTGTACAGCACAGCGAGTGGTTGCAGAGAAACGTAACACCGCTAGCCATGGCAACGGAAGCGCAGCAAGCAGATGGCACCAGCAATCATGCCCAGTGGAGAATCATTCCTCGACGTCAAAAGTGCTGCATCACCACTCTATTAGGCACGGATTTAGTCCTGGCCATCTTATACCACCAGCAGAAGCGTACGAGGGGATGGTGTCTGTGGACGGTTCTCTGGGGTTATTAAATTGACACCGTGTTAACATATTTGCTTCATATCGTTCGTTCCCTCTCGTGTTGTGAAGCCTTAACTCTTCCATCCACAGCTGGCCCCAGTTGAGCTCCTGGGGTTAGGCCACCCCTTGTGATCTCACCAAATCACCAAACCTCTCCTGCCCGTAGCTGCGGGTGGCTATGACTGGTGAGTTGGTGGGTCCTGTGCCATCAAATGTTCCTTTGGGCCATCTAAGTTCTCTCTTCTTAGTAGTAAATCGTGGGTATGGTGGTCCCCCACACAACAGCTCTACTACCCCCCTAACCACCACCCCATACGGAAAGAGATGGAGCCAAGTCTGATTGACTGTCTACTGTTTAGACATTCATCACGTTTAAAAGGAGAGACATTTATCTATATTTGTTTTGGGACTAAGAGGGTCTTGCATTCTCTCACCTGGTTCATGTTTTTTTTTGCAAACTTGACACGTAATAATAATAATTGCATTTGTAGAGCGCTTTTCACCTGAAGATCACAAAGTGCTTCACAGAGCTAAGGAGAGAATGGCACATCAACAACAATGGCACCAGAATGGAAAATCTGCAACAATTGAATTTTTTTGGGTTTTTTTTTTAAATATACACATCGTTTTAGAACAACAACGAAAATATGATCAGGCTTTCAACTATAATTTTGAAATGCAAAATTGTCAGTGTCTATTTGGTGTTTTAAGATCTTAACACGTGTATAATTGCCAGAAATGGTAAAAACCTCTTCTTTTTTTTTACATCTATGTACCAGCAAAAATGTACCCATAGACATGAGTCTGTTTTTATCACTCCAAGCTGGCACTTGGAGGGACGCAGTGCCATCTTAACAACAGTATAGGCCCCGGGCAAAGCAGAGCACTGGGGCCCCTACATAGAGTATTTATTTATTGACAGCAAGTCACAACACACATAGATTAGCATGGAGCCCCCTATGCTCGTGGGGCCCCCGGGCAACTGCTCAGCGTGTCCATGGGTTAATACGGCACTGGAGGGATGCACTGTTGGAATGTGTCACCTCAGCTTATCAAGCACCTCGCAAGAGTACTGTCATGTGCTCTTCCCAGGTTGGGGTCAAGATTATAATATCATGAATGTCATTCGTCACCTGTGGCATACCAATCAGCAATTACTGTGTCAAGGCAGCTAAGGCGTTCACCAACCTGAGAGGCATTACATTATATTGTAGCCTTTGATGAGTAACGACGTGAGAGGCAAAACGTCGCGAACGAGAGGAGGAGCGATCGATGCGGCAATCCCGAAAGAGCAGCTTTTGGAATAAATCATCAAACCACGCGTACTGTAGGTACTTATTTGAGGTTGAGCCGACCTAGGGCTGACCCATGATTGGTTGAGAAAATAGTCACTGGTGTTGGCCGTGAGTCGGAATAGAATTCTAGTGCCATGGCTCGTAGCACAGTGCACTAAGCTCTACACTCTCTCTCCGCACACATAAAGACAAAGGTCCCCAGTATAGCCTCAACAGACTTGACTTCTCACACACACCATGCACACGCATAGCTTAATCAGAGTGAAATGATTGCCTTCTGGCTATGCCTATCTTCAGTTCCAAACCTCCCCAAGCCTAGCACCGATTATTTTGGGGCCACCCAAGAGAAACTTTCGCTGGTCCTCCCCCTTCCACCTACGTCTCTTTTATATTCTCTTTGGGATTTTTAGTCTTCCTGGATGCCATTCTTTTTTGTTCTCCACTCGTTACCGATGCGTGTAGGTGTGAAGTCCTGCAGTGTGAGTCGAGAATGAAAGTTCAGGATCAGTAACCGCAATTTTTCACGCCCTTTGCCATCATAATAAGTAGGCAATGTGAAGAGCAAAGTTAATACATTTTCTCACAAATACAATGATCATCCATTAAAATACACGACTGTACGGTGAAACTATTGTAAAGGTGCACAAAGAGAATTTTTCTCTTTAAATTCCACACAAAGCCCTGCTTTCGCCTGAGTGCTTTTATTAAGACCAGCTCTGGTCTTAACCGAGATTATTGGATGAAAAGAAAATACATAGGAAATGTATGAATTTGCCCATTCCTTAAGCAGCATATATGTACAATGTAATCTATGTTTATACATGCCTTGTGTGCTTGTCTAATTGTAATGTTGGCTTAAACGCGTTAAGTCAACGTTTTCGCGCCTATGGAAGTCATGCGTGTTTGTAAAAATAATAGGTTTTCACTCCTAGTGCTTTTCCAATGAGGTGCTTTTCCAATGCCATCCTGAGAGATAAGACAATCAGTCCTGGTTGAAAATAAATTGGGATACATTTTGTTAAAAGAGCAGGCGTGGAAGGGGGGGTTGGGAACAAATATTGCGAAAATTATATTTGCATATAAATGGTAAACAACTGGTATAAGCAGATAAGGGGATAAAGACTGGGGCTCATAGCTGGCCTTCAACTTTCAAATGAGGTTAAATATGATCTAACACGGGTGATCCACATTCCCCGCAGCTGCTGTGGTCAAATGTGATAAAGTAAAAACTATTACAATTATAATAAATGCAATTATACGATAATTAAACGTGTTCTTCTGTAGGCGCATCGCTACGTCACTTTTACTTATTAATTAAGGTTTTCAAAAGCACTTCAACCTGTGTTTTGCGTCTTCATTTCTCATTATTTCTTCCCAGTCTGTTTGCAATAATTGAGCATACGTGCTCTGATTTGATTTCAGATGTCCTCTAAAAATTTTGTCAAATATATGTTAAACTTGTTACGTGACTTTTGTTTAACTTCTGTTCATCTTCACCCATACTGAGCAGCCTGCTTTAATAACATAGGTAAATTCCTATAGCACATTTCTGTCGGTTCCTATAATCACAATTTCACCCGCAATTCTGAGATTGTTACCATCATTATTATTCAAATTAATTTGACATTATGTGTATAACTTAATGTCAAATCCGATTTTCATAAAAAAAACTGTCATTGCGAATAACGGTCATAAAAGTGTGTCACCCTGCCTGACTCGCCTTAAACTATGTATTTTGCCACTTTGTGACATCTCCGCAGTTCTTTAATTACAACCGATGGTAAATATGTATTATTTCGACAGTGCAATAAAATCCACTGTTGTACTACACTATGTTCACGTTATTATGTTTCACTCTTTCACGGAATTGCACTGACCAGTGTTTTGAAATAGAGTCAAACAAGACCCAGTGGTACATTTATGGATTGGCAATTGACATATACGCATATGTTTTGGTAGGACCTAAGTGAGAGAGGGCTCGGTTTAGGATTGTATAATGAGTGGATTAAGCATTACAGGGGCACAAAAGTCCCCCAGGCTGAAGAGTAAAGCTGAATAGCTGTTAATTGACCTTTTCGTGGTGTGTGCACTTCACAGATAAATAAAAACAAGGACATGCCCTCATCCTTGTTTCCATGCATAGCAAAACGGTAAAATGTATGACTGCGTTTGTCCATGGGTTAGGTGGATAGCAGTATTGCAAATGAAATGTAAAATGTAAAATGTTATGGCTCCAGCCCAACTATTTCCAAACGCTATTCCTTAAATGAATCCAATGTTGTTATAGAACTAAGAGTGACTCGTGTTTTCCAATGCTTACAGATCTTGACAATCATTCACACGAAGGTTGCGCCACTGACCACAGCAATTAAGGATTAAGTGGCTCATAATAGCTTATTCTAAAGATCACTTCCACTAAAGAACAAACCATCGTATATTAATACTATCTTTTTTTCTGTATCTGCTTTTGACGGAGGCATTATTTGCAAATACAAATTGTTCACTTATAAATATATTACAAGTGTATGTAAAAGACAGTTTAAATGTACTAACTATTTCGAATAAATCATGAAATGCATTTAAACATTTTGTCAAATTACGTATTTTTGAGAAATATCTAGAATCATATATCAAATTGGGTCATCGTTGTTCTCCATGGACAAGAGTGGGAGTCTCTCATCTTTTGAAGCCATTAGCTGCATTTCCAACGGGACATAAATTTATTGCTTCTCTTTTCATAGCAACGAGGCAATTTTTTTTGCTATATTTGATGTGCTATTTGGTGAGATTTAAATCTAAGTAGCTGATTCAACGCAAATTGGTCAAAAACAGCAGTGGAATAATAGTTCGTAAACCAAAAATCACCATTAACGCTTCTTTTCCGTACAATAATGCAATGATTAAGCCCAGTAATTACTTGCTCATGCTCCTGCTGGCAGAAGAGTCTCCACTAGAGGAAGCTCTATAGAGCCCCAGTATATGGTAGTTTTTGCCTCCGATTCCATGCTGGCCATAAATCTTTCAAGAGGTGGGAGGAGATACGTTTCCCCACCACACACGACCTGCCGATCGACGAACCGAAATGCATTCATTGTTATTTCAGGGTGGACAGCGGTATGAGAACTTAAGATAACACATTCATTGTGTCAACTGTATTTTGCTCGTTGATATGAGGCTTCATGTATGAGTAGTATGATTTTTTTCCAGGCGGAACATATTTTAATGTAGACAGATGCAGACAGAATAAGTTGTTTCCTGAAATAAACCTCCAGGTGTAGTTTTGTTCAGTCACAATATTTCAATATGTGCGCTTGGAGTGGTGCTGATTTCTTTTTTCCAGCCCTGAGCCATTGGTGTAAATGCCACATTTCTGTGGTCAGTATAAATATAGCAATAGGACAACCCTGGTTAATTGCTCATTACATTTAAAAGCGTAGACTTAGCATTACGCACAGTTGTAACATATTTTAGTCACGGTATGAGTGACTGCTTCATTTTAATCACTCAGTGCAAATTGACTACTATTCATAATGTGAGTGAGTAACACAAAACAAAACTACATGGGTTGGAACTGTGGCAGAGCAGTTGGTATCCTGTGATACGAAACCGGTGACCTGATTTTGGTTCCTGGTCTTTACCAACAGCCACAATTAAATATACTGCTATGGCTTTCGACTCGCCCGTCACATATGTACACAGACCAATTTATTTTGTGACAGCGCTGCGTTGACAGTAGCGCGCAAGCACAAAACAAACTCAGCGCATTCATCAACAACACCGTGGTCTGCAAAGGAAAAATATGTAATGGGTGACGTTTCAGTAAATGGCCTTTCTTCATAGTACATGATCAGCGTGGTGAAATATAGCGAAAATATCCCAATGACAAACGTGGTATGGGGCTAGCTATCACCCATTAGTATCTTAATAAATGGCTGTAGTAGTGCTGAAATACGGTGCATGTGACAATGAATTATAGTTGTACAGATTATAAATATAAAGACATTCTGCCAGAGATGGAAATAAAATACAGCAATAAGAGAGACCGATGCCAAAAGGTGTGCCTGTACAGAACATACAAATTGCGCGCATTTTTGCTGGCTGCGCAGAAGACGAGATTGCATGCAGCATCGTAATGTGCAGAGTCCTATTGGTTATTTGAGACCAGAAGTGTCTGAATCAATGGGCAAAGGTCTGTGGCCTATTCACTAGCTTCTGCATGGATTCATTTGGAACTTATAGGAAATGAGCTTACATGGAGATGGATAGCGGTGTGAAAAGTATGGAAATAGCAGCCATTCCCAGTCCATTTCCTTGATCAATGTTTTCAATGCTGGCGCCAGCACTTTGCAAAGCGTGATCCAACACAGTATTGGTTGGGTCTGGAGAAGGTTCGTTTAATTTTGTCCCAGGGGCTCAAGAGATCTACGGTACCTCTACTACAGACAAGCAGTGTTTCATTTCCATCCAATGTGAATCTTGCACAATACCTTAGTGGCTATGGTGCATATTTATAAGACAGCAGGGTTAACAAGTAATAATGATGCTTCCACCCAATTCATTCCAGGTTTTAATAAATCCGTTAAAATTGTATCTTTAATGACATTTATGGAATGCAGTACAACATTGATTCATTTTAAGTTTCATTGCCATCCCGATGCCTACTGTGCTCTTGCTTTGTTTTGCTTTAATTATTCTCTGCCATTTGTTTTAATCACGATGGGTTTGGATTAACCACGCTTAACTGAATACAGCCGGTCAATACATAAGCAACGTAACATCTAACCTTACAAACCTGTTCTCATTATCATTGGGGAAGAGGTCAGCAGTAACAACAGATGATTGGCACATATTTTGGAACTAAAACTAAATATTTAACACATGAACCGAATGTAGTGTCACACCCTTATCATTACAACGTATTAAAACAAAAATGAGAACTGACATGCACATTTAGCTTGGCACAAATGAAACATATTGGTTGAATAGCTTGAGAAGGAACACATTTATTGTGAATTACATTGTGACATGACATTTCAAAGCTCAGACCACTCAGCCAATCTCAGTGCTCGTTAGTACCACAGGCATTGCTAAGTGGTGTAGTAGGAGTAACTTAAACAAAATCACTGTTCATGTGTTCTTAAGTACGCACATCATGGTTGAGAATGCTCTGTGTGTTAGCTTACTGCGGTGAAGTTTACTTTTTTAAATGTTTGCCATTCAACGTAATTGTTCTGTTGATAGGTGTGTGTTTGATGTGGATAGCAAGGGCATTATAGTCCAACTCCTGTAGAGCTGCATGCCGATTTCTTGTTGCTTGATTTTCAAAGTAATTGTGATACTTAGCAGTATTGTACTGGGTTGTGTAAACAACTCTCCATTTCCACATGAGCTGTCATACACAATACTGTACCTATTGGTTTAGACACAAGAGTCATTCGTTTGCAATATCCACGATCTACCTGATGCAGGAGGAAGGCCTCACCACAGGGTAGTCATTCGCACATTCTTGCCACAATCTATTCTTACGTTTTGTCTTTGTGCTTGAATACTAATAAATCCTATTTACGTCACACTTAAGTCACTGTGTTTTTTTTTCGTTTCTTAACGTAACAATGCATTAGATTTTAAAACGCCTTATTAAAACAGACAAAAGTTGCTGGCAGTTTAGATATACCTTTTTTAACGAGAGCTAGATGTATGGATATATATGTAAGGAATACATTGCTTGAATGAAATCACAAAATATGTATTCATTGCAATAAGAGGCCTGGTGAGGAATGACAACTTCTGGCATTAACAAACAACCTATTGTCCTCTTGAAGTATAGCAATTTTGTCAGCTATCATTGCTTGCACTCATCATTTCTATTTTGACAGCTAATATCAATATCACACCTCTACATGATAAATAGTGTCTTGGAACTTATGTTCTGCTTACAAATGGTGCCATTACTGGGAATTATTGCAGTGTTTCACAGCTTTTACATTATTAATTACCTTGGATAAGCTACATTACCATCCTGTACAAATCAATTAACCTACATCAGTATTTCACAAGGCTAGATAATGTACTTGTCATGAATAATGTATTAAAGCTCATTAGGGGAACTTATTGTACGTTTTTGTCAGAAGTAATTTCATACTCACATTTTTATCACCTGTCATAAGTAGTGTGTTTTGTAAGAATAGACTGTGCTTGGACATAGAGTACTCTGTATTGTGCTCAAAGAATTGCTAAACCGCAGTGAGTTCATCCATTCATGAATGTTCCATTCCGTAAAGAAAATGTTGATTAATCGGGATAATCTGTTTTCAGTGGTGAAAATCTTAACTATTCCAGTTAACTATTCCACTTAACTTTTCTAACCATGACATATTAAAATCTTAGAATCTAAATTGCTTCACCCTCAATCATGTAACGCTGGTCTTGAATATTCATTAACGCCCTGAAGCTTGCATGAGAATTAAAACAATATACGACTACCTAATACCACGTATAGTAACGTTTAGCATCATGGGAGATTATGGTTAAAAATATGTGCCAATAGCCATGATTTAACCACAAAGTATATGTTAAGTCTCCAGATTTTTTTCAGGAGGTGTCTGTTTTGCCCAATTATATTAGTGCATATTTTGCTTGCAGCAAGTACTGGGTATGTCCAAAGAAACCTCACACATCATTGTCCACTACTGGTTGAAGGCCTTCCCATATAGTGTTACCCACATATCACTATACTGGGTTTCGGTATAATATTCCTGTTTTGAGGTTATTGAAAGTCGCAGTGGTAGTGGATGGCTCTTAAAAACATCTGGAAATCTAGCAACATATGTTTAACAGGTCAGACTCTGCTTATATTACTTAGAAAATCTAAACCAGTCCATAGCTTATCTGGTTGACCAAACTCAGTACTGAAAAAAAGTTCTCGGGCCAAAAATACAAATGATGATGATCTGTGATTTTCACTCATATTTAGGGACAAACGTAACCAAATGCATGACAAATGCTAACATTATTTCCATATAGAATTACATATTGTCTTAAGCAATTGCAGAGCGACCACAGTTCATAAGTAATATACTATACAGATTTTAGGCTGCATATATTCAAACATTGGTATCTTAAATTAGAAAATTTTGAACATTGAATTGCTCATTGTTAAAACAATTAAACCAGATGCAATATAGGCCAGTAGAATAATCAGTTTTTTTGACTTGTGAAATTATTAAGTGAAAATAAATTCAATGATTGTCACGGCCACCTACGGGTTACGGGTAGGAGTGACCAATGTAGTGGGAGTGGTTGGGTGAGGTCGCAAAGGGCGCGCTCGCCCCGGCAGCTCTGTTTCTCCTGCTCTACGTCCACACGGTGTCGACCCCAAAGTGGGGTTTTCATGGCTGTGGTCGCCGAGGTGACCTACTGCACGGTTTGGCCAGGCAACGTGCAGGCCCCGGCAACTCGATTAGGGCTGGCTGTGCAGGGAAGAGATACACCTTGACCGCGAGAGAATTAACCAATAACATGATATTGTTGCGTTAACACAGTGTCAGATTTGTAAGCCTAGTGAAGCGGTTTAATAACTTGCGTCGGTGTCAAAATAGTACCGTCCATCGCTTCCCACGTACAGTCCTATCGCATGAATAAACCATCTATGAACATTAACGTTTACCATTTATATTTTACCCACCATCGCACCATTACCCAACAACCCATACGCCAGCGCGTGTGAGTGTGTGTGACTATATGTATGTGCTGGCGTCTGTAGGCACATGGCACCAGTCTATGTGTCTGTGTGTATTCAGTGTCCGGTTACACGACCTGGCGGGGCCTTGGCCTGGAAATGTGGCGTCCGCTGTCACCCTCCCCTCACCCCCTTGCACAGGTGGTACAAGATGACCGTGGCCAACCCGTTGAGTGCCACTCACAGGGTCATCCCGCTGGTGTTTGGTCTCACCCGTTGGGGTCACTTTGGAGCCGCTGCCACGGCTCGTGGCGTTTCTCTGCCGCCACTTGATTCCCCTCGTTCACGTCTCCTCGTGCTGAGCCTCACAGCTCTCCTCGCTTCATGTCTCTGGTGGTGCCCAGTTCTTCTCTCGGTTAATGTCTCCAGGGCTGCCTCGATGTCTCTCTGAGACAGCCGCCATTCTCTCGCACGCCACCACTGCAGTCATTCGGGTCACAGTTACAGTCGCTGCTGTGGGCATTTTTTTTCTGATCCAGCACCGCTCACCCGAGTCACTTAGTCTGCTGCTGCCTTGTGCTGCTACCTCTCAAGAGTTGCTGCCGCTCTCAGCATCAATCTGGGGACGTCCCTCGTCATCTCGGGTTCCCTTTCAGTGGGTGGTGGACTTTCTGCCACGCATTTTCTCACTGAACTCTTCCAGGCAATCTGCTCGCAAGAGCTTCCCATTGACTGTGTTCTCTTGCGCTCAGATTGTGCGTTTGTCACCATCGTCGTGGCGTCACTTTGTGGCCTCTTCCCAGTGTCTGTTCGTATCCCTCCTGAGCGTCTCTCTCGGAATCTATCCTGGCGTCTCTCCTTGTGCCCACTTATATTTTTGCCCTGGGCAAAACTGTTTGTTTGAGTTATGCTCCTCCGCACTATTATTTTGTGGCACCGCTTACACATACGCACGACGTTCGCTGACATTGTCTTTGTGTGTTATTGGCGTACGTGCAGCCACCAAGTCCAATTATGCATTTGTTTTGTCCTTCCTATGGAATATCTCTGCGGCTTGTGTGTGCACCCGGTTCACTACAGGTATGCATATGTTTATGTAACAGTGTACGTGCGTGAAAACAGTTATCTCGAATCAGTAACAATGATAAATATGCATTGTAAAATATACAACCCACAGGCATTAAACATGAGGGCTTTAATCAACCCATTGCTATTATGGCTTCAACACAGATTTGTTATGACAGTTCCAGTCGCTATACTATACCGAGACACTTGTAGTATTTATAACAACTGTAGTAAGTTAACACTCGTCAAAGGGCATAACAATGCAGTTGGAATGTTAGAAATTATTTTAAATATATATTTGTGTATTTGTTTGACATTTAGTTTTGGACAAAACATGATTTTATAGCATAGCAAACATCTCTATTTCCACTGGTCTTATTCTGATAATGCAACTTCTGTGGGTTTCCATGCATTTTCACCATTTGGAGCCAGAATGTGATTCAGTGCTTGCCGTTCTTGTCTAATATTTATTGTCTCATTTGCAGTCTTGTTCTCCTTTTTGGTCCTATATGGACAGGTGCATTCGCTGCATTAGACGTGAGTTCCAGCATAGTTTTGCTTATCATTGGTTAAAAAACGTTGAATCGTACGTATCAAATCGAATACATGTGTTGTGGGCCTTACTAATCATTGCCCAGGTGCTGCTGTTGCAAAGCATTCAGGATGTATGCATCATCTAATGTAGAATGAATGTATCATTTGCCACCAATATTCCTGGCGTGTACCAATACAAAACAAAGATTCATTTCATAGCGCTATAAACTACTGGACGTTCTACTCTGAGTGAGCACCTATTAAATGTTGTATTGCATGCAAGGAGGTGGTGTGGTCAGCATCAAGCTCGTCTGCCTTTAATTCCCTACTGCTGTTATTTACACCCCATGCCTTGTAATCTATTAAGGCTGAGTCAACCTAGTGGAGGCCCGGGACCAATAAACACTGTTTATTCGGTCAAGTCAGCTGCAAAGTGGCAAGCAGGAAAATAACTTTAAGTCCTGTCACAAATCACACAGGCTTTAAGCAAATCTGTACTAACATACAAGAACAATAAATAGCACACGTACCACCAGATTCACGTTGTCTCAATGTAATTGGTAATTAAATCTTAGCTGAGGCACCTATTGCCAGTGAATTTATAATAATGGCTAACACAAATTAATTTGTGAAAGAAAAATAATTGTAATTGACAGTATTAAAAAATGGGTGGCTCCGTGGCCCAGTGGGTAGCGCTGTCGCCTCACAGCAAAAAGGTCCCGGGTTCGAATCTTGGCTCCGGTGCCTTTCTGTGTGGAGTTTGCATATTCTCTGCCCGTGTCCGCGTGGGTTTTCGTTGGGCACTCTGGTTTCCTCCCATGGTCCAAAAAACATGTTGCTGCATAGATTAATGGGCTCGCAGATTAAATTGTCCTCAGTATCCGGTGATGGACTGGCATCCTATCGTGAGTATATCCCTGCCTTGCGCCCTGTGTCTGCCGGGATAGGCTCTGGCTCACCGCGATCCTGTACAGGACTAAGTGGTTTCTGACAATGAGACGAGATGAGATCATACCTCTGTTTTTTAAATTCTAGTTACAACTCTCTCCCACGAAGACTTCATAGTGTCCATGTTAGGTTAATGGGAATGATAAGCTATCTAATCATATTATGTTGCCACAGCTTTATGGCATTTTTTCAGTGATAATAATATTTGAATTTAGTGCCGTTAAAGTGATAATGTATACATCCTCCAATTAATTGTCTGTGAAATTATTCTTTATTGTTTTTACCTTGTACTATAAGCAATTGGATGGAATGTATCGCTATTGGAGGCAATGAACCAGTGATAAGACATTGCACACCGGAACGACGTGGCTCATTCTCGCCACTGGTTGACCATCGATCATCTTATTATAGCTGACCCTGAGGAATGATAGGCTGAGTCGATCCCGGTCCAGGATTTCGACTTGATATGTTATGATTATGGATCATTCATGATGTCGGTTTTCACGGCTCGATGCACGATTGCTTACCAAAGCTGATCTCTCAGGCTAGCCATGTCGAGGGCTCCTCTTCTCTCCTTCGCGACATTTTACTTTCCACGTTAGAGGCGAAACTTTTGCCGCCCACGTTGGTTATCCCGAAAGAACAATTTTGGCAAGCGGTCATTGAATCATTCTCTTTAACTCTGTTACCATTCTACTGGGTTATTATTTAAACAAAGTTTCATGTATATTCAGAGTTATGCATGGTTGCATGATTTAAATCCACACAATTTTGGAATTATTCCTACTCATTGATCAAAGCATCAATTGAGCAACGAATGAAATAATTTCAGATCTGATTGACAATATTGATCTTGTGCTTGGCTGCCCTGGCCCTAATTCAGAACCAGTGCGGTGCTCGCGACGTAACATGACGTCATCCATTATATCCCATTCACCCAGCCGTCACTATAGACTGCTCATTAACCTCACCGTCTACTGCTAAAAACAATGACATGGCACACGTTGGCTGGTCTGACATTCAACAACACTGACGTGATGCTGGCAGGAAAAAAAAATAACCCACTCCTTAAAATATCAGAGGCTGCATTTGACTGACAATCCATGTGAATAAGTCTATCCAATACTGTAATGAATGACAGATAATGTGTACAAATTCTGAATGATACGTTTCCATGCACACGTAACTTTTAAATGCATTATATTTATTTATATATTATGCAATAGTGGCAAATGGTTTATAGTTTTCAAGTTTGGTCTCGGTCCACTGAACATACCGTGTCAGTCATTGAGATTATTTGACCATACTTCACCGCACTGCATCATATACTACTTTTACTACATCACTTCTTTAGCACGGCCAATGCAGAGGAACTATTACAGATTCAGATTTAAGTGATTTAGCCATTTTGTTGCTCAGTCTGGGAGTTGGGGAATTTTAGATATTTCTATTTGGGGCTGTGAGAAGTTGCGTGGTCGAGTATTCGGTGTTTCGTAGCTACATTCACACAGAGGAGAGTCATTATTTTCCGCTTGAACATTCCAAATCTGCATCTTTAAGCGACTAATCTTACCAGTGGCTGAGTGGCAAGGAATTCAATGCATCTCTCCAAGTTTATC
>JAZEWT010000012.1:21417175-21428287 GCA_036362905.1 Mordacia mordax
CCGCTGTTACCATTGAGTTTAAATCAGTAGCGGCCGCAGTAGGGTACAACACAGTTGGATACAGCATTTTGGCTCCCCTTATGTGATGGTGAGTGCCAGTGCAAATACTCGCTGTGTATATCGTCCTGACGATATAGATGCGTTCTACATTTAATACGTATTTGTGCAAACGTAGTATGCATACGAGTATTGCAAAAAATCTAAGCAATTAATGGATGAAATGTTACTGGCTGTTATCTGATAATATTCTCATCTCATTGTCAGAAACCGCTTAGTCCTCTACAGGGTCGCGGAGAGCCGCCGCCTATCCCGGCAGACACAGGGCGCAAGGCAGGGATATACCCACGATGGGACGCCAGTCCATCACGGGGCACTGCGGACAATTTAGTCTGCAAACCAATTAACCTATGCAGCAGCATGTTTTTTGGACTGTGGGAGGAAACCGGAGTGCCTGGCGACAACCCAACCAGACACGGGGAGAGAATATGCAAACTCCACACAGAAAGGCACCCGAGGCGATATTTGAACCCGGGCCCTTCTTGCTGTGAGGCGACAGCGCTACCCACTGGGCCACCGTGCCGCCCATCTGATAATAATAATAATAATTGCATTTATTGAGCGCTTTTCACCCGAGGGTCACAAAGCGCTGCGCAGAGCTGTGGAAAGAACGGCACGTCAACAACGACATGAAAACGGAAAACTTGAAATGCCTCACGCATTGCCTTCCTTAGGAAATTGTACTCTGATCGCCGACCTCCAGCAACAAGTTCGCAGATTTGTTGAGAATTTCTGTGAGGTCTTTGGGGAGGAGAATCCCCTCAGCTCAGATAAAGCCATGGGACAGCATGAGGGTGACCCTATTGGGGCTTGAGTTTCTCAGATATTTCAAGAAGTAGCGAGTGGCTATCGGTAATAACTTTAATCCCACTTACCTGGGAATATATAGTTTCATTTTTTTCAGAATATACACCTAATTTGTTTAATGCATTTGATATATTGAATTTAAATTTGTATACAGTACGATATATACACACACACTGTTATCGTTAATGGGGAAAATGCCAGAAATTACCTTAATTCGCTTTAGCACAGGTATCACAGAGCTTTGCTATAATCAGATCAACATTGTCACAGGAACATTTGCTACTATTTCCTGAACATTACCAACGTTTTATGCAACATACTATACGTTGAACCTTTTCAGTTCACCTTCACGTTAATGAGTCATCACAAATAGAAAATAATACAAGCGAACCTGGCGGCGCGGTGGCCCAGTGGTTAGCGCTGTCGCCTCACAGCAAGAAGGTCCCGGGTTCGAATCTCTCGGCTCGGGTGCCTTTCTGTGTGGAGTTTGCATGCTCTCCCCGTGTCCGCGTGGGTTTTCGCCGGGCACTCCGGTTTCCTCCCACAGTCCAAAAGCATGCTGCTGCATAGGTTAATTGGCTCGCAGGCTAAATTGCCCTGCAGTGCCCGGCGATGGACTGGCGTCCCATCGTGGGTGTATCCCTGCCTTGCGCCGTGACCCTGTATAGGACTAAGCGGTTTCAGACAATGAGATGAGATGAGATGATACCTGAACTAGTGTGGGGTGCCTTTCATAAACCTGCACCGATCAGTAGCGTGTGGTTAATCAACCCACACGTGACTGAGTGATGGGAAGGGCTTAAACCAGCAATTGATTGAGGAAGTGTTGCAAACTAACTGAGAGGATACAAGTGGAACATTTGTCATCATTAATTTTCAATATTTACCTATAATTTACATCAGCTTTGTGATTCATCCAGGGGCGTGACACTCGTGAGCTTATGAACATGACCAGGGGTGTCCTGGCTTCAATGCTGCTGTACGTGAGCAGTGGTGCAGACTATTACTGAGCCAGAGATGAAGAAAGGGTCAGATGGAAGTCGTGTGGTTTTATGTTGAGTACTTAAGCTGATAAATTCCCTTTCTACATGCTCAGGAGAAACGAGAACATCTCCTTTATAATAATACGGTTCATATAGGACATTACTGTATAAGAATTGCCTCCAACTCTAGTTTATAATTAGAACCTGGATTTTTCTGATTATCTAATAATTTGCATAGATTAACATGTTTTATCTGTGAAATGTATGCATTCTTCAACCTGACACTTAGATATATTGTTACTTGCTAGTTTGTATAGGCTATATGCATGAACTAAACATGTCCTTTACCATTGCAAATTAGGTTTTAATATCAACATTTCCCAAAATGTACTTATTATCATACCTGCTGACATGCTATTTATATGGCAATCACAAGAGATTCTGAGCACTGATGTGCATATCATGCTCCATCATTTTGTCACACATTGAACATCGTTTGTAAAAGAAGCAATACAAAATAACAAAATAAAATAGAAATGAATATGATACTGGTGTTAATGGCGATGGTGGTGGTGAAATTGGAAACATTTCAATTATATCAAACCATTTTCCATCTTGGGAATGGGTCGTGTTTGACGATATAATTCCCAACATCAGCAATCTTGATGCTCGAGGCATTTCGATTGACTATACTATCAAAAACAAGACTGTCACGGATTTTTTCATGCGAGCACACTTTAACATGCACACACATATGCACACACATATGCACACCCGGAATGAACTGTGCGTACACATGCATATCGCATAGACAATCCACTGAAAGGACTTAGCAAATGCATCAATGGACTGGGTGACTGTACGTACGTGACATACACACAAAGGCGACAGACATAGGATTGTAATGGTGTAGGTTTTCACGGCTCGATGCATGATGATTGCTTCGAAAAGCTGCTGTCTGGGGACAGCCGCGTCGATCGCTCCCTCTCTCCACCTCGGGACGTTTCGCCTCACACGTTAGACATCCACACTGCGGCCTGAAGATGCCTCGAACATGCGAGGCGAAACATCGCGAGGTGGAGAGAGGAAGCGATCGACGCGGCTGTCCCGAGAGAACAGCTTTTCTAAGCAATCATCATGCATCGAGCCGTGAAAATCTACATCATTACAAAATCCGTGACGCCCCCTGTAAATATGGACCCAGCAGTATGTGTAAAAGTAATTATTGATCATATTTAATAATAATAATAGTTTCACTTCCAGAGCACTTTTCACCCTCGGGTCATAAAGTGCTGCATAGCGCTGTGGAGAGGATGCCATGTCAACAACAACATCTGAACAGCATTTCATCAACAACAACATTTTTCACCCAGAGCCAGACACTGTGCCATATATATTATGATGGTATCAGCTAATTAATTGTATTTAGTTGTATGGTTAAACAGAGCAACTTAGAAACCCCATGCAAAACAGACAGAGAACACACTATACAGAAATGTGCCCAAGGCATAGAATCCAATTTGGTACACTTCACTTTAGCCAATGGTGAGTTGCGTGGTTGGATAAAGTGCGGGTACTTCCACGACGTCTGACCAGCTTAGGAGATTTGGCCAAATGTGCACTAAAGGGGCTCTGCAGAGCTTCCTCCAGTGGAGGCCCTTCAGCCAGTGGTGGTGTGAGTGAGATATTTTAAGGCTGTGCCTCTACATTTATACGTAACTTTAGTTGCGTGTCCTGTTTCAAATAAAATGAAAATTTTGGACCGTATTTGACGTTTGTCATTTATTTGTGATGGATATGAGTTGAACAAATGTACATATTTCAAAATCTGTAGGATATCGACGTAATTTTGTTTACATTTCACATCAAACCCTCTAAAATATTTATTTTTTGAGAACAATGATCCTCTTGTTACTTAGAGTGCATCCATTAACTATTCAGATGCGAATTTTATTTTGTACAATGAAGGAAAGCAAATTTTTGATTGTGTGATTTTAGTTTTACCCCCTAGCCCTTGAAATTGCTTTTTGAGCAGAGTTCTTATTTTTCACTAAGCCAAGCGTAAACCGATCATGGGGCATTCTG
This sequence comes from Mordacia mordax, assembly GCA_036362905.1. Classification (NCBI taxonomy): domain Eukaryota; kingdom Metazoa; phylum Chordata; class Hyperoartia; order Petromyzontiformes; family Petromyzontidae; genus Mordacia; species Mordacia mordax. The sequence goes on from JAZEWT010000012.1 coordinate 21,421,108, forward strand.
TCAGTGTTTTGTCGGAAATACAATAAGTCGCTCTTGACAGAGAAAGTGGTGTTATCTATCAGAGTGATACCTAAAGCAATTAGGAATTGTGCATTGCATTATTTTGCCTTTTAGTTCTGCTTTGTTTTTCTTTACTATGATTACCACTCAGTAAAGTTAAAACGTTGGTCGTGCTTAGTGTGTTTTTTAGAAATGTCCTTGTTGTGTACCAACCATCACTGGGGTGATAAGTGAGCATTGCTCATATGGTAAGCTCGTATATGGGAAGAGAGTCAGGCTTAATAACCAAAATATTAGAAATCTGCGTTTCGGATTAAATATGATGCTAACACATATATATGATATTTACTATATATGTGTGTGTATTTTTCAATGTCTAATTATTTAATACAGTAAAGCATATATCTGTCGGGCAATATTTTGGGCAGTATTATCATTTTTGAAAGACATGCTACGCTGTGCTATCTTTCTCACCTTAGTGCAATTCTCATCTCATTGTCAGAAACCGCTTAGTCCTGTACAGGGTCGCGGTGAGCCAGAGCCTATCCCGGCAGATACCGGGCCCAAGGCAGGGATATAACCACGACGGGACGCTAGTCCATCACCGGGCACTGAGGGCAATTTAGTCTGCGAGCCAATTAACCTATGCAGGAGCATGTTTTTGGACTGTGGGAGGAAACCGGAGTGCCCAGCGAAAACCCACACGGACATAGGGAGAACATGCAAACTCCACACAGAAAGGCACCCGAGCCGAGATTCGAACCAGGGACCTTCTTGCTGTGAGGCGACAGCACTACCCACTGGGCCACCGTGCCACCTTCGTGCAATACTGATACATTAATTTACAGTGTATGTAGATATTTATTATGTTAACATCATTATCACTTAGAACATTCAGGCTCTAGCCAGTGTGTCACCCCTTTTCAAACGGGAGAAATAAGCACGTGGCATAATAGTTGACAGAAAAACATGAAAACACGTTCAATATATATTTAAATCCAGATGTCAGCATATTTAAATAAATAATGCGATGTAAACTGAATGGCAAATGTAAAAAGAAGAGGATTTTTAAAAAAATCATTTTTGGCAATTGTAGAGGTGTTAAGATCTTTAAACACTTGCCAAAAAACCTCACATACTTGTGGCAAACTTTGCAAACAAAAATCTTTCATAATGTGTGCATTGTCCTTGAAACTGATTGGCCCACACCACATGATAGCTTTCTTTAGAACCTAATCATCGGTGTTTGTCAGGTGTTTCTAAAAGGCAGCAATCAGCTCGGGATTTTTGTTTGCATATTTTGCCACAAGTATGTGTATTTTTGGCAAAGTGGACACTTTGTAAAAGGTATCTATTTGCTGCTTTAAGATCTTAACACTCAATAATTTACAGAAATGGTTAAGCCTCTTTTTTAACATCGTATTGTCAAACGTACCCACAGTTAATACATGCCAAATTAATGCATTTTGACAGTCGTTTAAAATACTACGTACACTTTAATTTCCCGCGTATGCGACTAATACTGGTATAAAAACACAAATTAATCATCTTCAGTGCTTCAGATATGCTGGGTTGAATTTTCCCTTAAATTATCGCCTTGTGTTGTGGTTAATTCTGACATGGAACGCAAGGTGGCAGCAGATATCACAACACCAAGGGACTTGCGAATTCAGCAATGTGTTGCTTTTGTTCTCTTTCGACGCACAATAGTCATTTCGGTTGACATTAAAGTACTGCTTACTGTTAGTGTGCTAGAGCAAAGCGCGATAAATGCTTTAATATTTGACAGATCTGTCCCTCTACTCTTGTACATTTCGATGTATGGAGGTTGTCTGACCGTCGAGTTTGTTGGCCCCAGAAGTTGTTGGACCATACTTCACCGTATCGTTGAGGGGAGTGAGAGGACAGCACGCACCACGGTACAACCACTCTGTCGCAATTGAGCAGAAGTTTGTGTCTAAAAGCCCAACACTGCACAGAAAGTTGAGCGAAGTCATTTTCACTTTAAAGCGCAGCAATGTTATAATCATTACCATGAAGTTGATTACATGAAATTTCCACTTTAAAAGCTCAATACTGTGTATTAAATATTTAAAAACATACGCATACTTTCAAAACATTAAATGATTTTATCTCATTATTTCTAATGAAGGCTTTGATTTTATCTCGACAAATATGGATATAAAAAAAACTTGTGGCAATTGAAAGTTCAACTTGTTTTAAGAAACCTTTTCTAACCATTAGAAAAACCATGTTCGTTATCAGTCCTACCATCTATTTTGTATATTTGATCTTTAAGCAAGATATATGTGCACTCGCCAATACGAACCTTAAACCGCATCAGGAAGTTCTCAAACCAGTCGTGGGAAGTGAATTGCAATTGTCATTGAATGAGATACAGTAGTGGTTCCCAACCTTGCTGGACCTGCGGACTGCGGTCAAGGCATATATATCGGGATCACCGTGTAGTGACTTTTGCGGTGTTTTTAAACAAAATCCTAATCGCCAAGAGTCTGAGAGGTGCTTCCCATAGCCTCGCGGAGCAGCGAGCACCATCGGAATAAGGGCAAATCTCATCTCATTGCCAGAAACCGCTTAGTCCTGTACAGGGTCGCGGTGAGCCGGAGCCTATCCCGGCAGACACAGGGCGCAAGGCAAAGATATAACCACGGTGGGACGCCAGTCCATCACAGGGCACTGAGGGCAATTTAGTCTGCGAGCCAATTAACCTATGCAGCAGCATGTTTTTTGGACTGTGGGAGGAAACCGGAGTGCCCGGCGAAAACCCATGCAGACACGGGGAGAACATATAAACTTCACACAGAAAGCAGCACCCAAGCCGAGATTCGAACCCGGGACTTTCTTGCTGCGAGGCGACTGCGCTACCCACTGGGCCACCGCACCGCCCCGAAGGGCAAATATATGATAACCATATTTTGTGACTCGGTGGCACAGTGGTTGAACCACTGAACTTAGAATCCAGCAATCTGGATTAGAATCCAGCAATCTGGATTATATTCCCGGTCGCAGCTAACAAAAGTGGAGGAGGATATATAGCACGACAATCCCTGGCCCCCCTCCACCAACTAGACGCAGTCAATTAACCCCCATGACTGACAGCGTGGGTAAGCCTTTTTCCAGCAGTGCAATGGCAGAGGACTGTCGATGCGTAATAATCATTCAGGCCTCCTCAACACTGAGAAGTGTACCCAGACAAGTTGCACTCATCTGAGAAAAGGGAGTTGTGTCTCTCGTCTCGCGCTGCTTGGTGGCTGCTCGCATAATAAAGAACCCCACTTGAGGAATGCAGTCCGATTCCCACCCTGACCTCCTACCTTGTGACTTAATTCGTGTCCCAAGTGAAGGACAGTCTCTGGGGACAACATTGAGGTATGAAAACAGCTTTGAAAGGGTTGGTTCGGCCATTCATTTGTCAACGCTAAAGTCACTTACTTTTTAATTAGTGGCAAAGAGATTGATTTCCATGTGGTGTCGGGGTAGTTCATAGAGTCCAAGGCTCCCCTGCAACAGCTATGAACCTCGAAATGCATGTATTAAACACACGTGACGTGTATTAAAATATCACAATGCGGCAGCCTTTTAAAAAGTTAAGAACATACTCACAGACGTCTATTTGGCGATTCGCAATGCTAACAGCTGGTGCTGCTTGGCAAGAGTAATAAAGTTGAGTAATATAAATAAATATACATAAATAGGTCAGTTCAGAGTTTTAAGATCCTTTGTTAGCTAATGAAGTCCATAATTTAAATGAGGTCTATGAACAATGCACTTCTCCCGCTCTATGGGTGGTCACACAGATCTTTGTCCACCCAAGTGTAGTTCTTGTTTTATGGTGTAATGGAGCCAGCCCCAATGCTGTGAGCTTCGCCGAAAGGAATGCAGCAACCTGCTGGCAAGCGGATAATAAACTGCAGTGCACCACAGGCCCTCTGGCTGCTCAATAAAGGCCAGGCCAGTCATTTCAGTAACTGTCCCAGGGCCTCTGGCAAGGCTACTCTGTAATTTTGCCTGTTAGTCTGTCACATGTTTAAAATTAAATGATTTTAACCAGAATAACCGACGCACAAGCATGCACACGCAAGAGTACCCGCAGACATTCACAATCCCACGCGCACACAAATCACATTCCTTTAGCTTAGAGAACGTTTTTACTGGAACAGAGTAAATGCTGGCACACTCTCTCTATTTTCATAGCGACCAAAGCTCAACTTTTGTCAATAATGGTGACAGCTTTTGATAGGAAAAGTTGTTTTCGTGTATATATATGTGTGTGCTTGTCATCGAACTTTATATATATTTTTTCAAAACTTGCAAAACTTTTATCGTACGTCGTCGGGCTGATTCATATGCCTCTAAAATATTTAACTGCACATACATAGCGTTTGTGGCCCAGGTTAGGGATAGAATTCTGTTTAATGCGGATTCCTCATGGGTTATGTGCATGTTTTTGTTCGTGTGGAAGCTGGGTCCATTGTCCAAAAAAACTCTTCTCTGCTCATCAAAGTCAGAGTGCCGTTCAGTGTCGTGAGTTCAAATCTCCGCCAAGGGGCCAACTCGGCCTCATCGTTACAGTTTGCCCTGATCGATCCTCTGCTGGATGAAGGCCTCCTTAAGCATTTATAAGCCCCCACGATCCTACGATGGAACAAACTGTTCAGTGCCTTGCCGGCAGGGCTGATATATCACACATCTTCATAAGTTAGGTATCACTTTGATGGATGTCGGCAGTGCTCGTCTCATCAATATACTGGCTCAGGGCCACCTGTGGAGATGAGTGCAGCCCCATTGAGAGACTGAATAGGGAACACAATTGGATATTTGAATTTCTTGTGGATGTTCCCTACTCGCCATATGAGAATTGCTCTTAAGAGCTGCTCATTTGGGATGACTGTGGCGAGTGTTTCGCCTCGCTCCTTCACGACGTTTTATGTCACACGTTGGAAGCTTCTGCAGGCTCTTGGAGAGAGGATAAATATTCGTCACTGCTTTCCTGAAAAACAGCTCTTGAGAAAAATTCGGATACAATTAATCATTACGGTCAAATGATTTACGTTTATTTAGCTCACAAATTAGATGTTGATTACATAAGAAGCTTTATTTTTTTAATGAAAAATTTAAACTTGCTAGTTTTAAGCAAAATATATTTTAGTTTATACCACTCACCCACTCATTCACTCACTATTATTTCCATATATTATATCTGGTGAATATTTTTGCTCTAGCGATATTCTTACGTAATTATCTCCAAAGCTTAAATAATCTAAAGTGTATAAAACCTCTGAGTCATGCACAGCACACATTTGTGGGTTTTATTTTTACGATTAGGTTTAGATGAATAATATTTGAATTGTGAAAAGTAGCCTTAAAAATAAATCCATTCAGTGTCGAGTCATTGTTCACAGATCTGGCAGAGTAAATCACTCTATCATAGACATGTCAAGACTGACCGCTTCCACGAACGTAATAACGATTAGGGTTTAAGCCACTAAGATAACTTGAAAGTGTTGCCTGTAACACTGGGGCAAAATGTTGCTGTCAATTTTGGAGATTTGTCTGTTATCACGTGAATAAAAGAAGCAGGAAAACACAGCATGATGTGTACTGATGTAGATTTGTACGGCTCAATGCATAATGATTGCTTCCAAAAGCTGCTCTTTCGGGATAACCGCATCGATCGCTCCTCCTCTCTCCTTTGTTACATGTTGCCTCCCACATTGGAGGAATCCTCAGGCTTTCTGTGGCTGGGCTATTTGTTGTCAAGTGTTTCTCCCATTCTGCATCACTCCCTTCCAGGAACAATGTGGGTTCCATTTGAAAGGGTTCTATTGTCTTCCTCAAATATTAGAAGTAAAATTAACTTAGTCAGGTGCCACCCCTGCTTTACCAATTACTTTGAATTTGTACTTCATGAATACTTGCCAAGTTGCTTAGAAATCTGTGGTGGGTGTTTTTCTTCCTCTAATGTTATCTGTAGTTACTGTTATGTCTTTTTAGTGTTGATTTTGAAACTAGCTGCAACGTTTGGCTGAGTTGTATTCTCATTTCTTGTTTGCACTTCTTGTATTTTCTGTCTTGTGAATCTCTTGCTTCGCGGATTAATGTTGGACCTTTGTGGCAGATAGCAGCCAGTCCACGCATCTTGTCAAAATCGATTGTGTGTTGTCTATCTGCAGTGTAGACTGCCGTTGCCGATTTCTCCGTATGCATGAGACACACTGCATCCTCGTATTCTCTCTTCCTTGTGGCTATTTTGCTGCCTGTTTGTCCGATCTACACTTCCTCACAATTTCTGTAAGGAATGTAAATTACGCCTTCTGTCTGCAATGGCAGTTGATCTTCGGTAATTTGAATACATCCTGTATCTTCTGATGGGTTGTGAAGATGGTTATTGTATTGTAGTTCTCAAGATATTTACTGATTTTGTCTGTGGTGCCTTTCACATATGGCAGGAAAGCGACTATGTTGGTGTCTTCGTCATGGTTTTCTCTTTATAGTGTATTGGATCTTTGTTTTTGTGTATTCGTTGCTGAGTAGTGCTTTTTGTAAATATTGTAGCTTGTCTTTGAGATGTTTTTTGTTTGATATTGTTTTAGATCAGTGGACAAAGGTGTACAGTATCCCCCGTTTCTGTTTTGGGTGAAGGTGAACTCAGCGTGTAAATACCTGTCCGTATGTGTTGTTTTCCTGCATACAGTGTGGTTGTGTGTCCCATCTACGTTTCTTTTCACCAATACGTCTCAGAATGGGATTTAGCAATTTTCTTTAGTTTCCATGATTAACTTGATGTTTGGATGTATGGAGGTCAGATGACTGAGGTATTCCTGTAGCTTCTGTCTTCTCTGTGGCCACAATAAACGTGTCAGCAATGTATCATACCAGTGGGTGGGAGTCAGTGTAGATGAATTCCTGGTTTCCTCTTCAAAACCTCTTAGGTACAGATTGGCTGCCGCAGGTGACAATGGAGATCCCGTTGCTGCTCCCGCTTTCTGTTAGTAAATCTCACAACTTGAAACTTGAAATAGATTATTGTGAGGCATACCTCTTCCAGTTCCTCTAATCTCCGGTCAAAGCTGTTTTTCATTATTTATGTAGGTGCCCATCTGCCAATGCAATCTCATCTCATCTCATTATCTGAAACCGCTTAATCCTATATAGGGTC
>JAZEWT010000012.1:21443570-21454667 GCA_036362905.1 Mordacia mordax
ATGAAATGTTTGCTCTCACCTGAAGCGTATATAGTTTCAGCTGTGCCTTTAAGCTACAAAACCACCTTAGCGTACTTAATGAGAATGAGGAAGATTTACACTTCCATAAAGCAGATGCCCTCCTCCCCTCTTGAGTGTCCACTGAAATGAATGCCGGATTTGAACGCAGCACCAATCTTCACCGAGACGTGGCTGTAGATAGCTTAGATAAATGTTCCCCAATCAAGGGCAATATACAGCCTGAGAAGATAGCTGTGGCACATTGTTCACGTTATCTATGAATCTTCGACCAGGAAGAACAAGTTCTATTGATTGATCTATATATGGTGAGAATCTGAGCACATCCAAAAACTATTAAAACAGTAATATATGGCATGTCACAACATTGGTGGTGGCTGTTAATATTTTTTGCCAAAAAACATGCAGAGTTAAGGCTAACAGGCTGCCAATAAAGCTGTATGAAGGTTAATTGTTGGTGATTTATGTGTCTGTACATGCTGTAAATGTTTGCACATGTATTATTTTGTACTTGGCTGAGAACATCTGAATAGTCGTGTGGAGTAACAAGCCAGGCAACTTCCACACAGCATTAGCCAATGGAAAGATAATGCTGTTTGACTTATTCAAAAATATAACATCTGCTGCTAAACTGCTGCCAACCATAAGCACACTGCCCGGGTAAGGTAATTCATCCATAACCACCTCACTCCCAATGCAGAGATGAGGGGATGTGGCACACTCAATTTCACACAGTACGCAGGAAAGTGATTTCTTTAGGTGAGACGAAGTGCAAGGCCCCACCTATTTTTTGCAAGCCAAAGCATCCTTCTCAGATTGAGAAGCATTTCCCAAGTCATGAGAATTATGGAACCATACTTTAACCACACAAAACAGCCACTGGTGATTTCTGTCACAACCATCGCCAGGTATGGGCAGGAGTGGCCAATGTCGTGGGAGAGGGAGAGGTTTGGTCAGATCGCAAGGGGTGGCCTCTCCCCGGGAGCTCGATTCGGGCCGACTGTACAGGGAAGAGTTACGGGTTCACCGCACAAGAGTCAACCAACGGTATCACAACGTCGCGTTACCACGGTGTCCATTTAATAGCCATAGTGAACCGATTTCACAACTCACGTCGTCATCAAACAGTATGCTCCGTCGCTTCCCATGTAGCGCCTGATCGCATGAATCGTTAATGTTCATATATTAACCGCCACCGCATCATTACACAACAACCCATACGCCCGTGCGTGTAAGTGTGTGTATGTGCCTGAGTTTGTGGGCACCCGGTACCAATCCTCATGCGTCTGTGTGTCTGAGCATGCGTTTACACGACCTGGCAGGGTCTTGGCATGGAACTGTGGAGTCCGCGGTCACGTTTCCCTAACACCCTCCTGCTCGTGGTGTAAGATAGCTGTGGCATAGGCTCGATGTAGCCAGCCCATTGATTGCCACTTGCAGCATTATCCCACTGGCATTCCGGCTTTCCTGTTAGGTTGCTGCGATCCGGCTGCCACGGTTAGCGTTTAATGGACGACTGTCAAACTATGAAAGCAAACTAATCTCCTATTTTGCATCTCATGTGATGCTAACTAGGAGATTAGTCACAGGTGGAACAGCATGGGGTTAATGTGATTCCGGGGCATGAGCAAGACAATGGAACCGTTTCAAGTGGACCCCGACAGTCGTCCATTGATCCTGGAATGCAGCAACTGTGTGGAGGTGACTCAACACATACATAGAAGCTACATATACATAGGAGTCACAAACACGACACACGCACACTGTGCCTGAAGATGCCTCCAACGTGTGAGGCGAAACGTTGCGAGGTGGAGAGAGGAAGTGATCGACGCGGCTGTCCCGAGAGAGCAGCTTTTCGAAGCAATCATCATGCATCGAGCCGTGAAAACCTACATCATGACTTTCCACTATCCTCAAAATCGTGTTTGTGCATTCAGCAATGCTCGTATTATTATTACTTGGCACCGATTGCCATGTACGCACTTCGCTGTCCCACAACCTCGAATTTCATTTGGACGGCACCCCGCCTGGGGGCCACCAGTTGTATTCATGCATAATCTTATATTTTGTGTCATTATGTTATGTGGCATACGTGCAGCTGCCCAGTCCATTTATGCATTTGTCCAGTCCTTTCGGTGGAATGTCGACGCGGCTTACGTGTGTGCGCCCAGTCCAATTCGGTACGCATACGTTTATGTACGTAAAGGTGCCCACGTGTGAAATAAAATCAACCCGAATTCATGACAGTTTCTCAGCATTTACAACAATGATGGTTTAATTGCATTTGTATGTTGAACAGCATTCATGTGTGTAGCAAAGGTCATGTGATTCCATACTACGCATGTCCTCTCTATAGCTGAATTCCTAATAAAAAAGGTCACACAGGTTCCCCAAATTTATTTGTGAGCAACAGGGGGACATAAATATTTCTTGACGACAAAAATGCATGGCCAGTAAGGCTGATTAGGCCGGCAAAATACCATTGTCTCATATCTCATTGTCAGAAACCGCTTGGTTCTGTACAGGGTGGCGGTGAGCCAGAGCCTATCCCGGCAGACACAGGGTGCAAGGCAGGGATATACCTACGATGGGACGCCAGTCGATCACCGGGCACTGCGAGCAATTTAGTCTGCAAGCCAACTAACCTATGCAGCAGCATGTTTTTTGGACTGTGGGAGGAAACCGGGGTGCCCGGCAAAACCCACGCGGACATGGGAAGAACATGCAAACTCCACACAGAAAGGCACCCGAGCCGAGATTCGAACCCGGAACCTTCTTGCTGTGAGGCGACAGCGCTACCCACTGGGCCACCGTGCCGCCCAAAAATACCATTGTATCCTGCTTTATTTTCTTAATTAGCTCAAGAGAAAAAATAATTGTGTTCAGATATATTATTGCATTTGCATATTGACTTCTTAAACCTGCGGCTGTTGCAATTTGTGTCCATGGATTTAGTGGGTTGGCATTGCCCTAAGACCTGCTGCTCGGTGCATTTCCTCTTGGCACAGCCCGAGCCCACGCCCACGTGCAGGAGAGGAGGACTCTGCCTCTGCAGTCATATTTCGAGGGACTGCAATTACTAGCATTGTAATGTAGAGTCATACACCATCACTGCAAGCCTAGTTGACAGTTTGCATGGAGGTGAGATCTGAACGTTTTCTATTTTTTTTGCACATCTACGTTGATAAGATTCTTTACAATTTCTTGCTGGACCAACACTGTTTTAACACATTTTAAAATGCTATGCAAGATTTTACAGTACAAAAATTTAGTACAGTATTTCCATTTGTAACTAAGGAAAATTGTAGTTTGTTTTTGACTATGTTTGTAATCGTTAGTCTCGATAAAATTATATACTTCATTTAATATGTTTATCCCATTGTTTATAGTGCAATGCAAATTGTTAGGATATGTGCTGGGTATGCGTTTACAGTACTGGCGTACACCCTTGCAACATTGGCATTAGCTCCTCTTACCAAAGAATATTCGTAAATGCTATAAGTACTCATTTGTAATCATTTTAGAGCAATTATGTTTATCAGATTGCTTTAAGGCCATCGTGAAAGAGCTCTGCTGGTGATTACGATGTGAGTAGAATAGATAACTATGACTAAGTCACCCTTTGCTGTTGAATACCAATTGCTTGTGGGAATTTCTGTATGGTAAATTTTGATTGTTGTGTTTCTTCGAATCCTTTCCAGCTTATTTCCTAAGTGTTTCAATTATGCAACGAGATCCAGTAAAGATGTTGAACTTGGCAATCTTCCCTAATTCACTGAAGTCACTAGAACGATAATCTGTAACCTAAAGTTATCTGCAATTCTGAAAGCCAATGTACGGTATCTTGTCGTTTAATCCCGGTAGGTCTAATTATCTTTTAAATCTGTATTCAGTGATGTTCATGTAATAGTCGTACATACCTATCACTGTTAAAACAATATGAAGTGTTAGTAAAAGTTTAATTCGTATTGATTTCATTAAATGCATGCTTTACCGGGGGGGGGGGGCATATTATTGTATACCTTCTGAAACACGTGTCTGCCTGATAATTTCAACTTCAACATTTATTAAACATTAGCCAACATACCTGTGTTGTGTTTATTATAAATAATTAAAAGTTTCATCCAACAGTTTATGAAGGAGTAGCACACACGACCTGGAACCACATTGCTTATTTTATTCATTACACATCATAAGCCTGAAAAGCTATAAGTGCGTTGCAACAGTTTGAGGTCAGAGGGTGAATTGAAACAATAGTGTACGGTGTAGATGCAGATCAGGTTGATGTCATTTGCTCCCAGAACATTTCAAAATAATTCCAAATGTATATCTTTGGTCACATCAATGAAGTTTGATGCCCTCCCTGCACACAATCCAATTTTGCAGAACCTCATTACTTGCATTATCTGCGTGAGCTTAACCAAAGAGATTGTTCCTCCAACAAAATTTAAATAAATTGTTTCGTGATAGAAATGTGAAGGTTGTGAGAGTGCTGGGGATCTGGATTAAACGTTCTGCTGATAAAGAGAGAGAGTGACAAAACACCTCAAACGTTATTATCAACAATAGGAAATTATTAGCATTGGAGAACTCTTGTTTACAACTCACCACAAAAATTAACCTTGAATGTTTGTCAAATTATGTGAGCAAACATACCCTCGTAAGAGTGTGATAATGAAGTTGCCACTGAAGGACAACACTTTGCCGATCCCATACCAGTGGTCATGGTCGCTTAATGTTGCCTATTTTCATCTCAGAAATAGAGTCGGACTGCACAATATCCTGTCACCCTGCAATGCTCAGCAGCTATTCACATCTTAATGTTTTAATGAATCGATTATTGCAATGCACTACTTCTTGGCATCCCTGGCTATCATTTCAATCATCTCCAACGTGTGCAGAACGCAGCTGCTAGAGTCCTCACCTGCGATTCATGATCACATATCCCCAGTACTGGCGTCCCTCCACTGGCTACCGGATGAATACAGGATTGCATTCAATACCTCCCTTCTCACTTGTTCTGTAAAGCCTTAAGTCCTCTGGCTCGAACTGTTGATGCTACTCACAGCTGTGTGCTTGTATGATGGCGCACTGTTGACCTGTGCCTGCTCAAGAACATTTCTTCCTTCCTTTATTTGTTTTAACAATAATTTTATCTTTATTGGATGTCCTTCATTGATTGATTGTCACTATTTTACTTAGGCAATCACGATCAAACACTGTATTTTATATCAATATCGTTACAACAGGAAATAATTTAATACAAGTGGCTCTGACATTGTACATAATCTGGCAATTGCAATGGCCACGGGCAAAATAACTGGCACTTGTATCCGTTAAAACTGTAATTCAGAAGAGGGAATGGAAGAACTATATGCCCTTTTAATTTGCATATTTTAGCTTCGAATATTGTACGGTGTCACTTTGTTGTATGTCCTTCGTAATGAAAATCATCATTTAACTTGCCTTACATAATAACGCCTCCTTCAATTCCTTCAATTGAAAGCATTATCATCATGGATAGGTGTGTGACTATAATATCATTGTTTAAGGTACAACTGTTGTGTGGTGGAGGTTTAGGGTATTATGTGTGTCACAAATGAATATGTGCAATGCTCCACCTGTCAGTTAGTCACATGACCAGGTATGCCTATTTAAGGGCCACTGCCAGAGATGGCGCTCGACTATGAGTTTCTGGTTGGTAAGATGGCTGCCAATACCTGCAACTCGGTGCTGCACAAGCCGATGTGCTTCATCGTGGTGATTAATTGGCCTCACAGGACTGTTTGCAAGCTTCTGTGCCTAGACACTTGGGGACATGTCAGGTGAGTGGATCGCATTTGCTTGTAGAAATCACAATATTCACTTGACTGCAAGGTAGCAGTCCACAAAGCAAGTTCATGAAGTCGTCTTTATGGACCTTCTGAGTGGCATTGCCGAGAACGTGTGGCTTTTCTCTGAGTGCTGTAGCTTTCTTTCGCTTGTAAAGCATTCATTTAATTAGTTTCACATGGCAATAAAATGATGTCCAATGTTTCTTTTCTATGTGCTAGGAGTTTCTAAAGTAATGGGAGTTCCCAGAACTTGGAGTGAACCATGGCACATGTTTCAGAACAACCCAAAAATAGAAGTGTTTCACAGCACATACTTATAAACCAACGCGGTAGCATTGGTTAAAATGTGGGGCAACATTTCAATCCTGAACTCCCGAAAGAGTCTGAAGGCTCAGTTAGGCATTTATGGCTGAACGTTACGATCATAATTTAAGCCGTCCTTAATGTCTAATACATCACAATAAACTGCTTTGATTATAATTAGTGTGTAATAAATTATAATAAACACCTTCATTTAACAATGATTACACGTGTACGTTGTATGTTACGAGTTCCATTGTTAGAAAAGTCCTATAAAGGAGTTGAAACCAAGCTCCACGTGAAGTATTTTAAATAAAGGATGTGGCTACACTACGCTGTAGGATATCTCGTGCAATGGCCTTTCACTTTCTAGTGTTTAAGATTTGTGTGAAACTACAACATTGGACGAATGCAGTGACCTATGGAGGCAACATCTGTTAAATGTGTTGTGCGATCATATGTACATTTAATATTTTTCAGCATTCTTGATAGCTAATGTTTTAATCTGGTTTGTGTTTATTTACTGCAGACTTTACATCCCTGCGTCCACGTACTTATTATAATTTTCGATCCGCATTAAGTCATCTCTATGTTTATGCTTGACGCTGTTCATTAGCTAATTAAGATAAACAAAGACTTTCAAGTCATTGAAACACTTTGCATATTTCTCACCAGACAGGTAATGAATGCATTTTAAAAATGTCAGTGTTTACAGGAGGCCTTTTATCACAACTCAAGGAGAATTGTCGAGTGAATAATTTCTCCAACTCACATGAGTATTACACGAAATACACATATTGCACTCTAAATATATTTTAAACATAAGTGGATTTAAGGGTGCTTTGTCAGGCCCCGTGCTTGTAGAACTGTGGCACTTAATGAGTAAAAAGGACGTCTCAGCCGTTCATCTCAGCCGGATGATGAGGGAATGGAATATGGTGGCAACTGTGTGTGTGTGTGCTGAAACACAGCAAGTTGGCAGAGTGGGCAGCACAGGTGGTACATCTGCCAGTCACCTAAGGCAGGCAACCCATGACACCTGAGTCTGTTCCATGACCTCCGGCGACCCTTCGACACGTCACGTGGCCTCAAATACATATCGCCCGCAAAGGAGCCGTGTAGACGTCACTGCGGCTTAGTGTAAAACGGCGGTTGTTGTTGCATGTGCTAATTACATTCGGTGTATATTGTATGCATAAAGTATTGGTGACATTACTTACCAAGCAAGGATGCAACATAACTTATTGTAGGTGTGCATGTGCACTGAGGAGAGGTGAATGGTTGATAACTTGTGAAGCAGATTGAAGCGTTTGCACTGTAAATTCATGTCATCTCATCTCATTATCTGAAACCGCTTAATCCTATATAGGGTCACGGTGAAGCCGGAGCCTATCCCGGAAACACAGGGCGTAAGGTAGGAATACACCCGACGACGGGACGCCAGTCCATCGCCGGGCATTGCGGGACAATTTTAGTCAGCGAGCCAATCAACCTATCCAGGAGCATGCTTTTGGACTGTGGGAGGAAACCGGAGTACCCGGCGAAAACCCACGCGGATACGGGGAGAGCATGCAAACTCCACACAGAAAGGCACCCGAGCCGAGAGATTCGAACCCGGGACCTTCTTGCTGTGAGGCGTCAGCGCTAACCACTGCGCCACCGCGCCGCCCCACTGTAAATTCAAATACAAAAAATCAGTCTCACTGGAATAGAGTATTATAATGTCTTATGCGATATTTATTCAATCTTTTTGTAGAGGGTTTGAATCCAATGGTGTACATAATAAATTAAAGTTTATACTCTTGGTATTTTTCGCCCCAATTTATTCCAATAGTTTTATCGACATTGTGTCACGAGATGATTAATCTTTCAGAAATCTCTCCGACGATTGTGTCGTGCGTGACCGCTCCACTGCAGCAGACATTGTTCACAGGCCCTTTCCTGAAAATTCTGCCAGTGGCCTGTAAGCCTTACACAGTAGGGGGCACACTTTTAAGTTGTCCTATGCTCTCCTGTAAAATAATGTATCTTTTGTCATTTACAACAATAGTATTCTCAGATGGAATTTAACCGAATATATAAAAAAAAGTTGCGTTTTTTGTGTGCTGCTATTGGTGACCAGGTTGAGACTCACCACACTTGAGCAACCAGTTGTTGAATCACTGATGACTGCCTGAGTCATCAGTCAGAACTCATTAACTGCTCTAACGTCTGATCCGCCTAACCGCCATGGGAAATTATTATTTTTTAAGTCTGTCTGTCAACAACTTACTCTGATTTTGTAGCCTGCAATATCGAACAAATATGTTACCTGCCATTTAGTGCCGCGCCGGGATGTTGGTTCTCTTCCGATCCACACCTGCTCGGGAACATTTATCCCTTCCTTGTTTGTTTAAGAAATTATTTATTTTTTGCTGTCTTTATGTCCGATGATTTGTCGCTGCTGTTTGACTTTCGGTTGAACTGTTCTGATGTTGTTGTTGACATGGCGTTCTCGCCACTGCTCGGATTTGCAAAAAAAAAACAACCCCAAAAAAGATATTGTTGCCGATTTGCCGTTCTCTGCCGTTGTTGTTGACGTGCCGTTCTCTCCGCAGCTCAGTGCAGCGCTTTGTGACCCTCGGGTGAAAAGCGCTCTATAAATGCAATTATTATTATTTAAGTGTGCGTAGAATGCATCACATGCCCCAGTTGTCCGTTACCTACCCATGAGCCAGGGAGCAGGACATAGGGCGCACCAGTAAATGCACGAGATAGATTCACGATTGATGAAGGTGCACGGTCTTCTCCAGTGGTTTAGATCCACCACCAGCACTGGTCGATAGATATCTGTACTGTGCATAGACTGTCCTTCTTGGTGCACATGCTTTCAGTACTTTTAAAATGCGTTCGGTGCACAATTAATTGTATGACCACAAGAGACTCATGCTTCCTGGAATCAGATTGTTATATGTATGGAACTATTTGATGTTGTTGCAGGCTTTGGTATAACATTTGTGTGCCCCAGAATGTGATGAAATGATGTTATTACTCGCCCATATGTCATGGACAGCCTGTACGTAAAGGGTATCGTGTCTTGATAGAGTAGTGTGTATTGCTTTGTATAGGGTGTTAATAATCCATTTAGGTTTAATTGTAATACGTTAATTTTTAAAAGACATTTCAAATGTAAAACCATCGCGTTAAAAACCTTTTCAGTACATTTTTGAGGGGTTCATTGTACACTATAATTAATTGTAATAATTACAGCCGGAAGAGACGAGAGTACGTTTAACCATGGCTGGCGCGACATCGCATTCGGGACCGTGCTCAAGATCACGCTGACATGCAACCTGAAGATCCCTAGTGGTGGAACCTAATCATGCACGAGCCATGGCGCTTAATGTTTCATACTAAAATAGACCAGTAAGTCTTTTGGCTTTAACACAACACACTGGAGAATTGTCTCAAGTTATTTCGTGTATTGTTGTTGTATTATGCGACTGAATGCATGCCCCCCATGCTTAGGTAACCACTGGCAATGACTCATTATCTGAAACGGTTCAATAATACCAATGTTGGGTATAATCGGGTAAACACTGAATTTAATAACGCAAAATATCATCAACCCTGGTCAGTCAACAATTAGATGGAGGTCTCTGCAAGCTGCCACCATGTGCGATGTAAATATTTGTAAAATCATCTCATAACATCATCTCATAACTGTGCGTTATTGATATAATGATGTGAACGTTTGATTAGACCTGCATTGGGAAATGTTCAATTCCAAAATTAATTACATTCAGATATGAATCATGTTTTGTATAAATAGACTGACGAACTCCAGGGACTGGAGTGAGACAATTCATATTTTAAAATCAAACATCTGAGTGACTTCAGGTTTTCAGCTTCATTACAACATGGCAGCTTTTATTGTTCTTTTGTATGGAACTAATCAGGATGCATCTTTGTGCTTCTGAGGGAAAATATTTAGAACGGTGGTAAATATAATCTGGATCTGTAAGTTTACAATTTGTCTACATTGCCTGGTTGCTGAGTCTGTGCTTAATGGAGGCAGATTTTCTATTGTCCTATAATTATTCAAAGCCCTGATTAGCTGATTAGTGCATCAGGCTGCTGCTTAGCAAATTACTATTGTCCCTCTCGTGGTCTAAAGTTATAATCTGTTGTCTAGATGCACAGACCGATATCAATTACAAGTAAAGTAATGCAATTGCACCCATGATTTCTCGATTGTTTTACTAATCAAAAGCAACCATTGGCCCTTAATCAATACTTTAGCAGTTGTCTCCAGTGATAACACTGATCCATCTCATTCGTAAATGTCTGCATTAGGCAGGCCTGGTTGTGCAGTAGTTATAGCAACAAGGATTTAAAAGCAATCTTATCTTGAGGCCTGTCGAATCATTTAAATTTCATCAGTACCAGACAGTAATTGCTGCCACGTAATTTCCATAACCGTAATGTAAGCGTAATACAACAAACAATCAATCTATGACTACTGTAGTGCAGCATTTAATATTCCATGCAAATCACACTTCTCAGATGGTGACATTGCCACGGATTTTTGCCATCCTCGGCACGTTTTGAACACATTCATAATAAAAAATATCAATAGTATCACCAATTTTTACAAACCATTCAGCAAACAGAATACGTGTTTTGTTGTGGTTGAAATAACAAAAGACCATCGTGCCTATCCGTAGGACAATGGAAGTACTATATGTTACGTCGAAATCTATTTCCAGATGTGATGCGACGATGTCGTTGTTTTAAAAGTACTTTGTCACATAACTGAACTTTACCAAGCAGTACATCTCAAGGGGTGCCATTGTAACATTTGAGATGTAAATAATTATAGAAGGGCGGCGTGGTGGCCCAGTGGTTAGCGCTGACGCCTCACAGCAAGAAGGTCCCGGGTTCGAATCTCTCGGCTCGGGTGCCT
>JAZEWT010000012.1:21455039-21487068 GCA_036362905.1 Mordacia mordax
GTTGCGTGGCCAGGAATGTCATAAGAGACTGGCCACCTACAGCAACGCATGTAATCGCCTATCTTAGGATTCCTTCAGTGTTACGTTGCAAAAATTATAATGTAATGACTAAATGCCTTCAAACTGTCATTTATTATTGATGTAGCTTTGTCGTGTGGAATATATAGTGTCACATAAAAATGTAACCGAAGGAGAAACAGCTTTACCTTGATGTTTTTGTGCTGTCTTATTTGGGAATGTCTGTTATTCGTTTTTAGCAGAGACCATCAATCAAACTGCTGACGTGGCACAAATTGTTCTATACCTCGTATTCAATATTGGACACTGTTTTTAAATACATGTTATGGAAAAATGTTCACTGACAGTGCAGTTCTCTGTGATGAAATTTAGGTTTTTAGATCCGTGACCGTGGTATTTAAATATGTACTTATGCCAGACATGAAAACATAACCAGATCACTTAGCATGTTATTGTTTGTATGAAAATCATTCCATTGAAAGAATGACATATTTTGGTAAAATGCATTTAGAATGAAGTAAATACGTATTTCTATGCAATGGAAACATACTTGCACCATTATACAAATAGTTTAGCATGCACGTATATAGCAGTACTTCTTAAAACGAATGGTTTTGGGGGATTAGATTATACAAGGTATATTTACCCAAAATGGATGTATTTTTACACTGATAAAATAACAGAAAATGAAATCCACAGACCACTAGATAAAAATTAGGGGTTTATGTGCAGCTTCAAATATAATTGGATGGTGTATAGATGCACAAATACACATTACAAGTAATCCGCTTAATATTCAGAAGCAAAGATAAAAGCCTACATTTTTTTGTCCGCTTCTGTTCATTACCGTGTGCAGTCATGAGTGCGGCAGCATCTGCTCGGCAGCCACAGGACTACACGGTTCTTTAAGCACCTGATGTCGGAAAGCCAAATGTAATGGGTCAGCTCTTTTTACTATGGTAATGACAAAGCAGTGACCAATGTGGTCAGTGAGTGATATCCTGAGAAATATATCTCCTTATACCTAATTCTCTGCATTGCCCTCTGTTAAACACAATAAATATTCACCAAGATGTAGTCATAGTTTGTAATGTAGTTTGAATAACGTGCCGTATTCGGCGTGTGCTGCTATACCGTTTTATCAGTAGGTGGCATAAGCGGTAAAGGGGTTGTGAGGTTGTGTCGCCAAGCTGTGACTCAGAAATCACACAGCCGTTACGGTGGTAGCATAATCGTGTTTGTCAGCCTTGTGGCACTATGGCTCGGTCCTTTTTTGTGTACATGCTTCCACAACCATTAAAAGATTTTCAAATGCCAGCACAAAATAAATACACGATATGAATACTGGATTATTATGAAAGGGTTTTTTTGTTAATGATCATAGTGATAAACATCAACTGCAGTGTGCACTCTTTAAACCACTTGCATAAACAGACGCTGATAATTATTTTTACAGTAATATTCTGATTATATTGAGCACGTTTTCATGGGGATTTTCCGACTGCGTTTAACAAAAACATAAATAATACTGCGTTTACATTGCACGCCTAGAACGTGTGTACAAAATTGTTGTGCAGACGTGTGTGTGTTTCTGCAGTAGTTATTTTGTGTGCAGAGCTATGTGTAGCATTCCGCTGTGGTTATAACGGGCGCGCAGCAGTGTGTACGGAATGTTGAACGGGGAATGTGCAGTCGATGTCTTTCATAATTGCGTTTCAAAGAAGGTGAACACCTCACCAAGGTAATATTCATCTCTGATCTCATTGTCAGAAACCACTTAGTCCTCCTGTACAGGGTGGCGGTGAGCCGGAGCCTATCCCGGCAGACACAGGGCGCAAGGCAGGGATATACCCACGATCGAACGCCAGTCCATTACCGGGCACTGCGGGCAATTTAGTCTGCGAGCCAATTAACCTATGCAGCAGCATGTTTTTTGGATTGTGGGAGGAAACCGGAGTGCACGGCGAAAACCCACGCGGGCACAGGGAGAGAACTCGCAAACTCCACATAGAAAGGCACCCGAGCCGAGATTCGAACCCGGGCACTTCTTGCTGTAATGCGGCGACAGCGCTACCCACTGGGCCACCGTGTCGCGCCCAAGGTAATATTCTCAATGATATATTTTCTATCTGGCGTGTCTCGCATGAAGACATTTTATTACTGGGAAAACCACAGATTTAGCTTTAAAAAAAATTACATTTAAGTAAACATGTTAAATGCATTGAGGGGTTTGATTACTTTTCTACATTGCTGTTATATATTGATGCTAATTTAATTTCCTTCCCATTTGTCATTACTGCTGGAAGAAGGACTTTCCACTGCTTCCGGTCACCGGAATTGTGTGACCACGTCAGTATGGACGGGTGCAGAGGCGAAGCCACTGCGGTTTGTCGTGGCCATGAATTGAACTCTGCTGAGCAATAATAGCCATTGCTAGAATAACGGCACCGTTGCTACATCCCTATATATATAAAATGCCCTGATTGTAAATATACTAAATATAGTTTGTAAAATTAAATCTGCAAAGACATTCTGATGGTTGATTTTGTACTCTAATACTGGTTGTGTAGCAGCCTGTACAGTGCACGTGTTAAGAATGTGCACTATCCATTAAGTACTACATGTTATTCATATATATTACACCTTCATTATATAGAAATGTAAAACATAAACCTGAAGCAAGGAACACTGCACGAGATATATCTGACAGTTCCTAATGAGAAATTCACACCTGGAGGCTTCATACTTTAATTCCGTTACTAATTAACATTCCAGGGATCATCCTTAATATGCTTGGTCAGTGCCTCTGGAAGCGATCCTTCAACTATTAAGTTCGGAAATTCACCTCCATACAATTATGTTGTCGTTGTTAAGAAAACCAAAAATGAGTTACACTCCGTTTTTTCTCATGTCCAAGTGTTACGGCGGTGATGGTGTCGTGTCTTGTACCCTACGACCGTGGTGGTGTAGGTCAATGAGAGGGGCAGTCTTTGTTTACCACATCAGTTGCACGCGTAGCTTGATGTTTGTCAGAAGGCGGTGTCTTGTTGAAACTTAAGATGTGCGCCAATATGTACTTTCGTCTTACCCGTGGACCGTCATTACACAAACTGAGCCACACAAACTTCCCCTGCTGAGCGCCAGCAGGCCTATCCAGTGCCAGGGGCTCCCAGATTTCCATGCCAACGCTACTCGACTTTAGACTGTGCATGAGCATGTTTCTGAACCACTCCGTCTGGCCATCTTGTGAGCCGTAACAAGCCGGGTTTCTATTTCTGAAGTGTGGCTGCAATTTCTACCCTCGTTATGGAAAACAAGCCCCAGTACTGTGTGTATGTGACGCAGATGAAATTTGTCCGGGACTGCGGCACTTATAACTAGTCCAGGTCTTACATCCCGTGCAGTTGGCTGAAAAGCACCACAGCAATATACGCCGTCATCTTTGTTTTAGGCTTTATATCATGTTGCCTCCATACTGTCACAGATGACCAAGCGACACGCTGGCTCTATTGATCTGGTTTGAGTTCTTGCCCCAAAAATACATAATTACATATTGCCCTGCTGAGGTAGCGGTTAGACCACAATCATTTTTACATGTCACAAGACCCGCAACCAGACTGCATTGCCTAACAAATGAAATGCTAAAATGTGGAAGCGTTTAACCACAAACTGTGGTTAAAGCTCACTAATAAGTCAAACAATTCTCATAACGAAATGTATTAGTACTCTAATCAGAATAGATATAATTGTATCTACCACTGCATACATGCATGTGCTGTTCATTGATTAATTTATGCATGATCATATCTCTAAGTGAAATTTAAATTGAACTAGTAGAGAAGCAAGCACAATTTTCCCTCCTGCATAAAATGTTAATACTTACAGCTATTTTCTCATTGTTGATGTGCCATTCTCGCCACAGCTCTATGCAGCGCTTTGTAAACCTCGGGTGAAAGGTGCTATAAAAATGCAATAGTTATTATTATTAAAGTGCAAATGAGAGCTATTTTTTCCTATCCAATCAGTCCAGCTAAATAAGTATATGGAATGTGAGTAAAATGTAAAATTAATCCTGATTGGTCAAGACTAATCCGAGAGGCTATTGAAATTGATTTAAAAAAAATGTAATGATGTAGGTTTCCACGGCTCGATGGATGATGATTGCTTCGAAAAGCTGCCCTCTCGGGACAGCCGGAGGTGGAGAGAGGAAGCGAACGACGCGGCTGTCCCGAGAGAGCAGCTTTTCGAAGCAATCCTCAAATATAATAATAATTTCAGTCTTTCTTATAGCTATAAACTAAGTGCGGCGTAGAAATGCATTCTCAAACATAAACTTATCGGTTACAAATCTCCTAAATGTTAAAGCAATCCCGTTGTTTAACGCTTACTGATGCAGGTAATTTGACATTGTTGGCTTTATGTCCAAATAAGACTCACGAAATTCGAAACACCTGACTAAATCTGATTAAACCTCACTTGCAAACACCTATGTCATGTGTTGCTCCCCCCCACCAACCCCCCCCCCCATTGGATCCCGGCATGAGTTAGCACTTGATTGATGACATCACAACCTCCCTATCTAAAGAGACCCAAAACCAGGACATTCTTCTCAAGCTCCTTGTCCAAGGTTGCTGCGAGTTCTTGATGATGCTGATTGTAATTATCAGCACAAGGGCACAAAACGGCATATTCCACTCTAAATGCTGTGCGTTTGTTCTCCAACGCACCGGTGTGCTGAGATAGTGAAGAATTGGCACCTTCTGTTCACGTGACAAACCTTACTAATTGGCCGTGTCGGGTAGTGGAGGGTTTACGACACAATTTTTCGCGTGACCTAACCCAAAAAATGGATTTCATCGATAGATGTATTTAATTTATTTTTCTGGGACAGAATGCTTTATATGTTTTCCACAACATGCCTCGATTTACTGTACGTGCCCTATATTACATACAGGCAATGTCAGTGTGTGTGATAGATTCAGGCAAGCTTCCTATTTCCCAGTGCCTCAGCCATTGGAGATGCATTTTACAATGCCATCGGGCTGACGCCATCTCTCAAGTATGCTAGGGCTCTAAAAGTATGTGTTGTGATGTTCTTTTCCCCTGGGTATGCAGCTAAAGGTCCCAATCTTTAGAAGGCAATCTCTTGCACCCTGCATTTCTTGGCACTGTTGGAGGAGCTTTAGGCAGCGTAGATGTGCCTGATGGGAAATATATTGAAAAGTGCTTTTAAGAATGCCTATGACAAAGCAGATGTCATTCCTGACATATGTCAGATTTCACATCAGAGAATATACTCCAGCCACATTTGTGAAAGGCTGCGCAGAATTGCATTTATATTCCATTTTGGGTTTTCTTTTAATGAACAGGTTTGACGCATTTACTTGTTTTGATCCTCCATTGGACAACTAGACGCAAACATGTTTTGCACAATCTTTGACACAATCCGTCCACAGCATTTCCGATCATAGTTGTGATGTGTATTGTGAGATGACGAGTTGGAGCCTATTTGTGTGATTGAAAGTCAATTATTCTCTAGATCCTTGATGCCATATTTTCAGGTTATTTTAAAAATAAACATTGACAAACTATACCATGATTTCCAATTGTATTAGACAAATGGCACGTTCAAGAATTTGGCAAATTATGGCCAACATTGCCAGCTGTTTAATATGGATGGCAAGTTTGAGACATTGTGTTATATCTTTATGTATGCATGCTCGTAGATCTTAGCCACCTCATTTAAAATTGACGGCTACAGAGCAGAAGCTGTGCTCTCGTTGAGCTGGTTACTGTGGCGTCCCCTGCTCTTCACTGAGACCACGGTACCACGCTGTTCACCTGGGTGGCAGAGTAATGCAGTGGCAACATCTGCGCCTCGAAGAAAGACAATGCTGCCTGAGGGCGGTTCAGTTTACACCTATTGCGCCTGTGTGCAGGCTGCGTATTCTCCCCCCTATTCTGCATTTGTTTCCTCCGGCTTCTCCAATTTCCTCCCACAACAAAGAAAAAAGCACTCGTTAATTTCTTGGTCCATAAACCTCATAATATATAGGACGCAGTGTTTGTTGACGCCGGCTAACTGCGTGACTACCTTCCCTTTGCCCGCTGTTTCCCCGTGCGCCTCCGAGTCGCTCTTTTCGAATGAACTCCTTCGAAGAGCGTTATCTCATCTCATCTCATTGCCAGAAACCGCTTAGTCCTGTACAGGGTCGCGGTGAGCCGGAGCCTCTCCCGGCAGGCACAGGGCGCAAGGCAGGGATGTACCCACGATCGGACGCCAGTCCATCACCGCGTGCGTGTTGTTGCATTTCTAATTGTTCTTGGCAACCCACAGCGGTGTACGCGTCGGTCGAGCAACAGGCGAAGGAGGAGGGTTGTGGGCAGGCGCAGGATGCGCTGTCAACTCCAGCGCTCGCTAACGACCGTCATGACGGGGGAGGCGGCTGTGCCCCGCTCGCGACGCCTCGGGGGGAATCTGCTTATTTTTCACCTCGCACACGAGCAGCTGGATTGCGTCCGTGCCATGGGCAGCGCAATTGCCCCCACGGTCATGCCCGGACTTGTTTATTCTACAACACGCACTGTAATATCGGGAACAGCTTCAAGAAGAAAAATATGGGTTCGCATAAGAAATGCACGAACAAGAAGACCGTGTCGTCTTTGTGCATGAAGGAGTCACAGTTCAGCTCGGCACGAGGGCTATGTTGCTGTGACAAGCGATCACAAATGACATTGGTTACATACATTACTGATCATGAGGCTACGTGTGTGTGATTTGCCCCACACTCTCACATACGGTGTGTGGTTGGTGGCGTTCACATTGCATTATTACCACCACGGTCAACCAAATCCAAAATGTTGCACTATATATATATACACACTGGCCACTGTATGTGTACCCAGCCCCCATATATAGTCGTTTTAAACTCATGTGCTGTAAGAATCGTCATAATCCACTGATTAATAATAAATTATGTACGGTGTCCTTGAGTGCCCAGAAAGGCGCCTTAAATAAAATGTATTATTATTATTATTATGA
Organism: Mordacia mordax; assembly: GCA_036362905.1. Taxonomy (NCBI): domain Eukaryota; kingdom Metazoa; phylum Chordata; class Hyperoartia; order Petromyzontiformes; family Petromyzontidae; genus Mordacia; species Mordacia mordax. Next base: position 21,462,100 of record JAZEWT010000012.1, read on the forward strand.
GTAACATTTTCAAGGAGGAACATCACTTTGGAATTGAATTCCAAAAGTCGTGGATAGCATATTCGATATGTATTGTTATAGATGGCGCCTGCTTTTCAAAAGGGTATTGTACAGTATTGTGGCCCTACTATAGTCGGGGAAAACATTATGAACAATAGTCTCAACTTGGTAATGACTCGAACTCTCTGAACCAATTCACAAAGAGCGCTTAAGTTACCTTCCCACTGCGCTCTGTCATGAGCCTTTTAATCTCCTGTGTCTCGAGCAAATTCCTTTTTGTCATCGAACACACACCGAGGGAAGGCGTTACATTTTAATCGTCTCGTGAGTGTGATTTCTTCATCTTTCTTACAAGACTGGTTCGTCCATAGGATTGGAACACGTCGCTGTTTCGTATTTGCTAAAAAATGTATACACCAAAAAAAGTTGATGGCCGGCAGATCATGTGACATTCATGCCAAATATACGTGTTTCTGTATTTGCGTTAAAATTGAGTTTTATGTGATGTCGCAGCGAGAAGCGCTGCAGCCTCACAGCAAAAAAAGTTCTAGGGTTCGGTTCCTGACCCGGGTGCCTTCCTGTTGGAGTTTGCAAGATTTTTTCACCTTGTCCACGTGGGTGTTTGCCGGATACTCCGATTTCATCCCACCGTCCAAAGAGAGACTACTGCCTAGGTTAACTGGCCTACTGAGTAAACTGCCCTCCTCCCATAAAAACTGCCCTGCGATGTACTGGCGTCACAGCCTGAGTATAGTCCCGCCTTGTGCCCTGTGTCTGCCAGGATAGGCTTTGGCCCCCCAAAACCCTGTATGTGATTAAACAGTCACTGAACTCTATTTCCGATTACTTTCCCACACAAGCTGTTTATTGCACGATTATTTACGCGTTTTAATAAAATCAAACAATGACGTGAAGCACAACAATCAGAATATGGTTTAGCAAGAGATTATTTTGCACAATTTTAGTCACATTGTGGACACCTTTTGAGATGTGACAATGACAAAGCAGTGCAAATCAGGCACCTGGTACTCCTGATGAGAAGAGACGAGAGGAGGCAGGGAGATGAGGGGAAGTGTGAGGAGACACGGGGAGACACGGAGACACAGCCTCATGTATCCGCTGGTCTTCTCTGTCGTGTGAGACACGGGGACACCAAGAAACAGACACGGGCGACATAGAAAAAGACAGACACAGAGATAGACACAGACAGTGTAGGGCTTGAAATATGCCATGCTATTCGTCGTAGCTTTTTACTTTTTAGACTTTCTAATACATCCTAATACTGTATATAACATAACATGTACAAATAACTTGGACATCGTATAACACAATGGTGTGTAACCTGAGTGAGGCCCTAGAATCTTGCCCAAACAGCCTAGTTCCAAAAAATGTTAGCAGCCATGAAATCATGGACTGATGTTAAAATACCACCGTGTAACATGTTATATTATGTACTATCAAGTAGGCCTCCATTTATTCTACGTGTTCACTATTTAGAATTTTAGATAGTAAATTAAATAATTATTTTCGAATGAGTCGCGTCTCCCAGTAACGCGTCAGATAAATGTAAACAATATGATCGCACACCTTGTACATGGTGTTCAAAGGAGCTGGCTCACGGAAATCTATAGAATAAGTACGTGGAATGGAGCAGAACAGTACTCAAGTGTAACGCTTTAGAATTGCTGGTGCACATTATGCACAGCTCTCCTACCGCTCACAGCTTAATTAGGGAGCAAACAGTGCTCCGGTTGGAGTAAAAAAAAAGAGGGTTTTTTTGGAATCGTTAGCTGTAGCTGCGTTCATTCAGAATTAGGTATGGTCTCTGGGGTATGCATTTCCTCCATTCCTGATTTTACAAAGCAGGGTTTTGAGTAAGAAGTTATAGGCAGAGACGTGTGTATATTGATCGGCTCACCCTGGGTGAGACTGTCCTGGTTTATGAACACGAGAATAATCTGAAAGGTGCCAATGGATTAGGCCCAAATGGTTCAGAAGGGCATTTTCTGTTTGTAAGTGGTACATTTCCAGAGTGTGGCCTCCACGGACCACTAGAATGGCGGGTTTGGATTATTGATGAATTTAAAAGTGGGGCCTATTAACGAAAACAATTGAGTCTTTATACATGCCAAGTCAATAGGCATTGGGATCGTTACTACAGATGTTGTTGATACGCTGTTCAGATGTTGTTGCTGTTGACATGCCCTTCTCTCCACAGCTCTGTACAGCACTTTGTGACCCTCGGGTGAAAACGCTCTAGAAGTGCAATTAATATTATTATCTGCCACAAGCGCAAGTGAACTGTTGGCACGACCGTTTGAGATGTCATTTAAAATCTACAGTTTTGTCTCATCCACAGTGTTCACCAAACTGCAGGACAAAACGTGTTTATTACTCTTTTCTTACCTCTTCCAATGTCTTCTAACATTGGTCAATTCAAGAAACGAGTAAATTTTTCAGCAATTTGGACGGTACTATTTATTGCTGCCTGCTTGATATATTGGAAATGCGCTCCAAAGTATTAAAAAAATATATACAACCATTTTCGGTTTCCCATATGGTATCCTACATTTCAAATTAATGCTCATAGCATGTAATAGAGCAAATGTCCCTTTGAAACAACTTCTATTATATGGCAACATCAAGCTGTACACATCACTTTTGTTACAAGTGCCTGTACTCAGCGACTGTTAAAGACAGGCCTATACTGAGGCCATCCCCTTGCCTTTTGCTTCCTATCTTATCAAAGTTCCATATCAATGATACAAAATATGCTGCGTGGTCAATGAAGGAGCGAGGAGGTTTCCTTTAAGCAGTGAATTGCAAATTTGGCTCAAACTGTGTGCAAGGCTGAGGCATATTAAACATGAGCAATCTATTGGGTGATAAAATCCCCATTTGAGCAAAATGACGGATGGGTGTTTTGGCATACAGAGCTGGCCCGTGTCTTTCATACAAATGTTTAAAGACGCATATTTGTAAGGTTCTTGTTTATTGGTTAAGCAATATCTTGTTGACGTGTACTTTTCAGTGGACGATAGTTTTAACAGGAAGAATGATCTGCAGTGCCTTGAAACAAATTCGCCTGGTTCCTTGTTATGGAACTTTGCTAATGGTTACAATGTTTTCATTGAACCTTTTTATCCGTGACATGGAACCGAGGGCGTCTGGAATTGACAACTTACAAGTTTAAAAACAACCATGACCAGATAATGACTGGCGCTACAAATCAGACGTGACTTCAAATACATACAGCATAGGATCAAGAGTCAAGAACACATTGTAAAAAACAGACCGATTTACCATCTCATTCTTCAGTCATTGTTAAAGGTAATTTCCCATTTTGAACATTCAGCGTCACACACATGTATCATTTAAAAGCATTGTATTGTGTTATCAGTGGTCTCTATGTTATAAAGGGGAGCGGTGGCCCAGCGGGTAGCGCGCTGGGCTACAAACCTGGCGACCTGAGTTCGAATCCCGCTCACGGTGAGCACCAGTGACGATTTTCTGAACAGGTCCTGGGCCTCGCCTAAGTCGACTCAGCCTCAAATGAGTACCTAGTGAAGTGTGTAAACATTGCCACTAGGGACTCCACGGTCTGTTAAAGCTACACGGGGGGTGTCTTTATATGTTATCAATGTCATGTAATGCATAGAGAGCTGGGATCCATCACCTAACAGTGGTTCATACATTGTAACTCACTTCACTGGTCTCCTAGAAATGTGCTGCATGAGAGTAGCGCTTCAACCCACTGGCAGAAAGCGTGGTCTAACGTGACAGCAGTCCTCGTGTAACTGCTGCACCCTACACACTGCTGCACCCTACACACTGCTGCACCCTACACACTGCTGCACCCTACACACTGCTGCACCCTACACACTGCGGTGCTTCCAACAGAGCCACGGTTGTTTCCTGAAAAATGAATACGTGATATTTTTTCACACTAAGTTTGACTATGCACTTGAGCGATGAAGTGACAAACGCAATTTATGCCCTCTTAATATCGTGAATAATATTCGGCACATCACTGGTATCTTATACTTTATTGAGCTAAACTATCCAGAGTGGTTTTAAAGTTAAAGTCATTCGATTTTTTCGTGTTAAAAGCTAAATAATACACCATGTACCCTCAAATGGAAAACAAATTATTAGCCTTCAAAAGAAAATGAATAACCAACACCACAAGACCTTTAACATAATACTCTCCAACTCATAACAGAAAACGTCAATGGAGCTGTTGGTCAAAAGTCTTCTATTGGAGTGCTTTTAGGTTCGGTGCATGCAGGTTATATACAATTGCATCGGTTTATTTGTTGCTAATGAAGTCACAATCGGCACAGAAATACTGAATTTTAACAATAGTCTATTGCAGGGGGTCTCTCCTTTTTGCACCCGAAGGGCCCACTTGGGTCTGGTCTCCATGGGACCACGAGGTGCAGGCGGGCTGCTGGTTGAGAGTGGCCGCGATATTGTATTCTGTGTGGTCTCTTGAACGATTCTGTCGCCAGGGAGCTCGTGTTGAAAATGCGATTCGAAGTAAAATATGGCATGCATTCATAAAGCACTTTTGGGGTTAGGTCACGTTAAAAAAGAAGTGTTTTTTTAAACCCAACTGTACCCGGCACGGCCGATTAGTAAGGTTTTGTACGTGAAAAAGATATGCCAACGGTACACAGTGATTGACTCCTATAACGTGACACAACTAAAAGTGATTTATTATGGATAGTATTAGTCACGAAAATCTTAATTTTAAATGTGATTTATGATATTTGGACATTTTATAGTTCTCTTTTTAAATATGTTTACTATATATTTTGAATTCTCTGTATCCAGTTTAACCTGTAACACATTTTGAAGCAGATATTACTCTGCGCGCATGTTATGGTTCAACATTAAAAAAAAATTCACAATGCCCATATAGCATAAAAAAGCACGTGCATCACGACCAACCTTTCTCGTTGTTTACATGTAATGCCATTTACTTTGCAATGTCCTGCTGATTGCACTAAGTTAAACATCTACTAAACACATGGGCTTTCAATCACGTATGGTCGGCGCTTGCACCAGATGTGTTGCATGGAACGGTTGCTTAGCAGCAATTCGCCAAGGTTTCGAAGGTGTGACATTTTTCATCTGCAGCTGCTTTTTTTTAAAATTCTAATATGTTTGAGAACATGCAATAATTAGTCCATTGATTAATTATGCACTGGTGTTATACTTCCATTTATCACCCATTAAGAAGATCGTGAAAACAATAACATTACTTCATTTCGTCTGTGCCTTAATACGAAAAATCGGCGTACTGATCACTGATGTATTGTGCAATAGTAACAGGATGCAATTCCCCGCAGAGAATTTCATACCGAGGGCGTGCTAGCGTATACAATCTACTTTCAATTGGATCTCTGAAGCATTTTCAGATTGTAAATGACACTTTGCCCCGTGTGAGAGCAGTTCATTTTCTGATCCAACTGAGGTCTCATAACAGCCTCGTTATACGTTGCGAAAATATTACTCGGAACGATTTTTTTTTTTCGATATTTTTTGGGCATAAAGCATGGCATGTAGCTGGAATTGTGAGAATACCGTTGGCATTCTTAATTAAAATAGCACTTTAAATAAAGCCGATCAAAGGCAATGTTATCGCTCACATTCTGGATATCAAAACAAGTCTTGATAGATAGTAAAATGTAACTTTAATTATATTTGTCAATTGACTGATACTGTTTACGAGATGTGTTTTTTATTAATAACGTTTTAAACATTAATACAATCTTAATGCAGAATATCACGAAAACCTTTTTCACAACTGTAAGTGAACATACTCATATTTTAAATAGATTTTTGAACCTCATTGGAATGATGAAAATACAGTTTGTGATTGTTCGAACTAACCAATGATACAGTTATGCACTGTTCAATGTCTATAGTCGTATGGAAAGAAGAACTGAATAGATTGACGAGTTCAACGCTCTGTGGCAGTGCATTTCACTAACGCCCAGATCTTCTGATGAAACTCTTTCACCTTCAAATGAAATACATTTTGTGAAATTTCTCTGGAATGAAACATCATTTATGAAAATCATTGACTCTACTTAGTTTTATTTCTGTGAAAATGCATTGCATTTCTGGGAAGGATGATTGTGTTAATATGAAAAATGTTGTTAGTCCCCAGAACGAATGTTGCAAGTAATATTTCTCATTTAGTCGTAAAAAAAAAGTCATTTGTAATTTGCTTAGTCCTTTTATAGAAATGTTTTCTCTCATCCATTGAATTACTCTGAACGCAATACTAATTTTCTTGTTTTGAATTGAATTGTTATTGTTTTTGTGCAGCATTTCTCTCCACTGTCAATTCACAACAAGGTTTTTTTTGGTATGAATGTGCTGGAACCCGCTCACACGCAGCACGCTCAATCTGCGTGTTTTCTCAATTCCCTATTGCCACACCAATCTGATTTCTGTGGCCGGAGTGTAACATTTGCCACATTACCCACAACTCTTGCACCAAGGAGCCAGGGCTAATGTGTCTACTGCTAATATATTTACGTGATCTAAAGCAGGGGCAATACAATGACAGCGATAATGATAACCTCATTAGAGTATGGAGTTGACTTCAATGCCCTGGTAATGCATTACTATATTGCTTTAAATATCTTTAATTCATTTTAAAGTCAGGCCATTACAGACAAACCAATTTGTAAATGCTTTCAAAATGTGAACTCTTGACCAAAACCCCTAACACTCTATGTCCTTATTTGACTTTCCCCATAACACATCCATTACTACGAATATTTATAGGCACCTTTGCAACGAGTGATTGATGCAATGGAACCTGAATTAGGTTTACATTAATTTTAAAGGGATAATGAAGTTACGAAGATGAGGATCTTAAAATCTCGCATTCCCTGAAGATAAATACACTTCCTACTAATGTTTAATCCTTAATTCAACCAAGCGATTAAATAAACCCACGAAGACACATCGAATATTACCCCTTTGGCAAAGACGACCTGAGGTTATGTAAAAATATCTTTGAGCACCAGTTACATGTTTTTTTTCTTTTGAGAATAAATTATCTTTACTTCTGTAACAACGTTAATTGTTAAAGTACAGTTCTACATCATTATCAACGTCAGTGGGCTATCCCATGCAGAAATTTTACTTTTTAGCCATAGTTTGACGTCGGATATGGGAAAAGCATTTTGTGAGGGTTGTGATAAATGTAGTGCAGGAGTCATGGAGCGGTGTCTCAGCGGTTAGCAAGTTGAGCAACAAACCTGGCGACCCGAGTTCGAATCTCGCTCAGAGTCAATATCAGTGACGATTTTGTGAACCGGTCCTGGGCCTCTCCTAGCTGGACTCAACTTCAAATGAGTACCCAGTGCAGTGTGTAAACAGTGCCACTATGGAGACAAAGGTGGCCCAGCGTGGTACTGATCACCCACCTCCTCGTCTACCGTGCTCGCTAACGTCACTTTACCCTAGAGTCTGTTAATGCTATACGGGGGCTCTGTGTCTTGCAGGAGTGACTAGTATACTCAGCTCTGTGGATGTGTCATGAGACACCTGGTCGGGAACCTTGATGGCATCGAACTAGGGTTCCCACTTCTGACTCAAAATAAGAAACCGCAACACCAAAGCTATGACAAAACTCGTGCTGTTCTATAAATAATCGAAAAAAATGCTTTGTGCTGAATTGCCGTTCTTATCTCGTTGTTGTTGGCGCGCCGTTCTCGCCGCAGCTCTGTGCTGCGCTTTGTGACCCTCGGGTGAAAGCGCTCTATGAATGCAATTATTATAATTAACCAATAAGAAACAAACAATATGCTGCAGTGTGGTCCAGATGTCTTGTGATCCGAATTTAATCGATCCCCGAGAGCATGCTTTTCATTTCCACGATTAATATCCGTTCTAAACGACTCTCTTCTGTTTCAGACGGCTGAGACGAGTTCATAAACGATTAAAAAGTGGCTTGAAGTGGGTGTCTGAGCTCATGAAAGCCGACAAACTGGAAAAAACGGTGAAATGGGGGTTACGAGATCTGGCCCACTCTGTAGAGTAGACAAAGTAGCAGACCTTGAGTGTGACGATGATGTCTTGTGCAGGTTATTGGTGGTAGTTGATGTGTAGCTACAACAAGTTCAATGCAAAAACTTATTTTGCTTAACATGGTGTGCGTGTGCTAATTTGTAGGCACGCAAGACCTTAATGGGTTGTGGAATGGCAAGCAGTTCAGGAAGAGGGTGAAGGAACGTGTGTGTGTGTGTGATGTGGAGAGGGATACTGAACTCCGTATCAGGCATCTGACAAATTAGAAACAGGACATGTAATGTCCTGGAAAGTATTGCAAGTATTACAAATTGTTGGAGACAGTCGCTAACCCACAACGGAGCAGTGGAGGAAGTGATGGACCTGGATAACCTAGTGTGGACATAGAGGGCATTCCAATGGCATGATTCTTTAGCCACGTTGATATGACGTTGTTTTGTTTATCCATCCATCCATCTTCTTCCGCTTATCCGGTGCCGGGTCGCGGGGGCAGCAGTCTAAGCAGCGATGCCCAAACTTCCCTCACCCCAGACACTTCCTCCAGCTCTTCAGGGGGGACCCCGAGGCGTTCCCAGGCCAGCTGAGAGACATAGTCTCTCCAGCGTGTCCTGGGTCTTCCCCGGGGCCTCCTCCCGGTGGGACATGCCTGGAACACCTCCCTAGGGAGGCGTCCAGGGGGCATCCGAATCAGATGCCCAAGCCACCTCAGCTGACTCCTCTCGATGTGAAGGAGCAGCGGCTCTACTCCGAGCTCCCGCCGAGTGACCGAGCTTCTCACCCTATCTCTAAGGGAGCGCCCGGCCACCCTGCGGAGGAAACTCATTTCGGCCGCTTGTATCCGCGATCTTGTCCTTTCGGTCATTACCCAAAGTTCATGACCATAGGTGAGGGTAGGAGCGTAGATTGACCGGTAAATCGAGAGCTTCGCCTTTCGACTCAGCTCCTTCTTCACCACGACGGTCCGGTACACCGACCGCATAACTGCGGACGCTGCACCGATCCGCCTGTCAATCTCACGCTCCATCTTTCCCCCACTCGTGAACAAGACCCCGAGATACTTAAACTCCTCCACTTGAGGCAGGACCTCTCCACCCACCCGTTGCAGTTTCTTCTTGATAATAATATCGTCACCTGCTTCTTGGCTCGTCTTTTTCTTACTTCTTCTTTATAACATTTTCGATTTGATTGTTGGGACTTTTCCGTCAACGCTGGTCATATGTTTCTCCAGCTCTTTTGTATGCATATTCATTTGTGTAATGAGTAACGTGTAACTCTTTTGACGTGAATTCGTTTCCCAATAAATATTTGAGAACGTGTCCGTCACCTTTGAAACATGCTTTTGAAACCTATTATAAGGAGATCACCGCTTAGAAAATAAAAACGGTAAATGGTCTTGTATAAATAAAGGATGTGAAATAAAGCATTATATAAAAAGTAAATCTTGTAAATTATGTGAGGAAAATAAGTAAATAAACGTTTATCTCCTTTTCCTACTATCATAAAAGATGCACTAAAATGTAGCCTTGAGTGAAAAAAAAATCAATCTGGCAAAAAGCCATATGGTCAGTTGGGGATGAGAAAGATTTGTGTCCATTCTCAGTTTTTATGGTGCAATCAATGCACAGGTCCACACGACTCTCAAATAACATGCGGATTTTAAAATCATGGTTAATTAAGCTGTACTCTGGAGTCGTTTCTGAGTTTTAATTTGATTCATAATAATTGGTGCAGACGTGTGTCTAAATCCTGTAAATTGTTTGAATCCGTTCACGGGAGGCTCCAAATGGAAAACTTGGCTGGCTGAACATCTCGTCACATCTTGACGACCCCTTTGGCCACAGGTTCATGCCTGAGTGAGCACAGCTAAAGAAGTAACAACCATAGTTCTTCCACAAGCATTGACACTTTTTACTGTTGCTGTGGCTTTTGTTATGGGCCGTATTACACCTTAATCTTCTGTGGAAATGCTGTGCACTGCAGCGCGTTTGTGTTTAATATTCCGCTTCAGGATGTGTTCATAAATATCGCTATCTTCTTATTTTCAATTTGGCAGTAAAGTTTGCCTCTTTTTAGACTAGAGCATCTGTTTGCTAGAATGCCAATTATACCCGATTTTTATTTCCCCCGGTGTGTACATGCATGCCACTTTTGCCAATATTCGGTGCTGTCCGCTAATGACTGAATCTAACCCATACTGTTATACCTTTTCTTCAGCAGTCGACTAAAGATACGTTAATCTAATGAGATATTAGAAATCATTCCATATTCGGAGTGTCATGGATTTGGGTTGAATTGCAAGCATGCTTATTTTTCGATATACAATAACCGCCATTCGCAACGAAGTGGCAGTCTTCTCACCATGACACCTATGCCAGACCATATGCACTTTGAAGCCACGTGAAGTGTTGAAGGCTCACCAACAAAAGGTGTCGGGACAACAGACCCTGGTGTTATGAGTTGCTTGACTGAGATGACTGGCAGATGTACCACCTTTGCTACTTACTGTGCCAACTTGCTGTGTTTTAGCCACCTGTTGTTATTGAGAGTCACTCCTCCACTCTTGATTGTTGTTGGAGGGTGACCATCTCCAACTTCCCCATAGCATCCTTCATGATCCTCCTCCACAGAGGCTGATCTTGACACCGCTTATGCCATCATCCACAGAGGCCGCTCTTAACATCGCTGATAACAGTCTTCAGCAAGTCCACTCAGCTCCAGGTCCTTCTGTGCCACATCGATCCATCTCTTAAGCCCGTGCCATGCCCATTTAGCCTCCTCTATCCCGTCAAACAGTAGCTGCTTGGGCATGCGGTGGCTGGGCATGCGAGCTACATGACCCAGCCACCGCAGCCTCACCTTGCCAGAAGAGCTCACCAATGGAACTTTATCCATATTTTTCTAGAATTTGTGATCTTCTCACATTATCACAACCTAGTTAAAACCCAGGATGGATTGTAGGCAAGCCAGCCAAAACATTTCAAAATTGCGCAGATGTTCCGACAGACTTGTCCACGTCTCGCAAGCATAGAGAAGAGAGGACATGACTACAGTTCAGAAGACCCGAAGCTTCATGTGGAGCAATAGGCCAGGCAGTTTCCACACAGCATTGCATAGCCGATGAAACGTTAATGTCGCCCGACTGATTCGGAGCAAGACCTCTGCTGATAAACCAATACCGGCCATAAGTACACTTCCTCTATGGAAATTTCTCCATTTGCTCTACAACTGCCCCATCTCTCATAGGGAGCTGAGGGGTGGATTATTTAACGGCACAAAATACCCAGACAGGTGCTTGGTTTTGGTGGAACTGATGATAAGTTATATACAACACATGCACACCGAAAACTTACTGGGTGTATGCATGCATGCCACATGTACAGAAGGACAAAAGACAAAGAACTATAGCCAAAAGACCAGTGGTGTGGCCCCAGGTGGGCAGCCGCCCAGATTAATAACTTCCCTGGGGTTGTCTAAAGCCAACGTGACAGGGCAAAAACAATAACAGTGCATACATGACTGCTGGTGCAAAACATCATTTGATGTGATATGAAAATATATAAACGCCTGAACACCTGTAGAGACTAAATTGGGTTTATTCCTGAACATGGGCAACTGGGGACGAAAACATCACGTAGACACTACTTTAAATATAAAATCTGGGGGAGACACTGGCCAGGTGGAACAGGATACCGAGCTGAATGGGGTAGGACCACATGGATCTATATAAGGAGGGTGGTGTGGTGGGTGGAGGAGGGGGTCCGCCTGGAGAACACAGACCGAGAGAGCAGGCGCTCACCCCTGAGAACACTGACAGTAGCAGATGTGCCCGAGACAATAAATGAGACGAGAGCGTTGTGGCGACGTAAAACGTGACGCCGCTCGCTTGCGAGCTGCGGCCAAGTCCAGCAACCTGCCTGGTGCGAGACAAGATGCCAACGGGGCCAACGCTATGTAAGGTGATCCGTGCATTGGTGACATCAGATTGCCACAGGTCAAGTGAGTAACCGTAAACCCCTGGATCGCCGTCCCGAGACCACGGCCACGAAACTACATCCCCGCGACACTAACTCCGTGCATCTCCTCTCGGCCTGGCAAGGATCACGCCATGAACAGCCTGCCCCACCAGCATGAGGGTGCGATGAGAGGGCGCCAGCGGACTCCACATTCCAAGGCCAGGTCCCTGCCAGGTTGTACAAATGCATTTATGCTCACGCATAGCCATTGGAACATGGGAGGGTCTACTCACTCTACTGCCTAGCTGTGCCCACTCATAGTCACCTGCACACACCCGAGCAAAGCTCGCAGCGCTGAGTGCAAGGTGTCTATGGCAGCGGCTGCGTACCGACCTGACAGGCGAGACAAAACACCAGTGGGATCACGCTGTGAACGGCGATCACCGGGTTGGCCACGGCCATCTTACACCACCAGTGGAAGTGTGTGAAGCGAGGGTCATTATGGGCTCAATAGATGTGGGCCAAGAGCCCACCAGGTCATGTTAACGGCACACTCAGACGGATACGTGAGAAGTGGTACTATGTGTACAGACTCTGACCCATACATAGTCACACACACACACACACGTGTGAGTGTACAGGTTGTTGGGCAACGGCGTGGCGGCATGAGTAATATTCATCTCCTCTCATTGTCTGAAACCGCTTAGTCCTATACAGGGTCACGGTGAAGCCGGAGCCTATCCCGGCAGACACAGGGCGCAAGGCAAGGATATACCGACGATGGGACGCCAGTCCATCGCCGGGCACTGCGGGGCAATTTAGCCTGCGAGCCAATTAACATATGTAGCAGCATGCTTTTTGGACTGTGGGAGGAAACCGGAGTGCCCGGCGAAAACCCACGCGGACACGGGGAGAGCATGCAAACTCCACACAGAAAGGCACCCGAGCCGAGAGATTCGAACCCGGGACCTTCTTGCTGTGAGGCGACAGCGCTAACCACTGGGCCACCGCGCCGCCATGTATAATATTAACAGTGAATATTAAGGTTGGTAGGTGGTTTATTCATGCGATCAGATAGTCCGCGGGACCTGAAGGAGTAAACTATTTACGACGACGCGAGTTGTGAAAATGGTTCACTTGGGTTAATAAATTGGCACTGCGTTAGCGTGCCGTCTGCGTGTCGTTGGTTGACACTCGTGCCCTGAAGCTGTATCTCTTCCCTGCGCAACTCCAGATGATCCTTGCTGACCACAGCAACCAGAGATGCCTTTTATTTCTCTGCAGAGAATAACCATTTAAGTTGCGCTCCGTATTGTTGGGATTGAATTCTGTCCTTTTGGTCAGAACGTTTTTTGTACACAATTATGAATGTTCCTTGGAGTAAGTGTAAAATGTATGGATGTAGAATTTAAGGAATGCTCCTACTTGCTATTGCATGCTATTTATATATAGATCTTGACCAGCACTCCACGTGTCCACCCCCTTCAATGCATTTGCTCAACTACAGATATATATGCATTTGTATAACGACTGAGCACGGACGTTATCTGTATATTTTGAAGCACTGTAACTAATTTCTCTAAATGCATATAGTGTCACGATGCCGCAGATCATTTGTTAACCTTTCTATAAACGTATCAATCCTGTACTTTAAACACATTATACAAGCTGCTTTGTCATGATGCATCACTCAGCATTGCGGTAGAAAAAAAAAACTCTGTTTCGCTCTGAAATAGTCACCAAATGGTTAGACTGCAAGTGATACTGCTCACTTTTAGTAAGCAAAGCTTGACCATACACAGCATCATTGTTTCTATTTTAATTGTATTTATTCGACTATGGTGTATACAGCCCCTTTGTGTTAAAAACACTAATTCGAATTGCAATTTATGCGGTGCATTCTTGCGGTTTGTATTTTATACGTTTTCAATTATAGCCTTCATGTGTAGCGCAACCACTTTACATTACCAGACATGAGCTCATACATGAAGGGGGGTCAACTCATGAGAGGTGAGATCCACACTTATGACCGTATATGCATAATGATGTCGAGGACAATATTTTCCATTACCGTGCTGTCTGGAGGAGACGAGGGACCTTCTGTCCGACCTTTGGTGCATTTGCGGATGATTAAGGTCACACAGTATTGAGACTAACTCTGCAATCACAAGCCAGCATTCACTACGACCACTGCCAAGTCAACCGCTCCGTGTTTAACGCATTCATAGGCGAGTAAATACACAATGCCCGTATTTACCTGGGGGGAACGATCGATCGTTGCGCATGCTTGTGAACTTGTAGCAGGGCCGTAGTCATGAACACAAGTTGTTGCAGGTGGAAGGTATCACCCCCCCCTCCCCATTCAGCAGCCAAGGCTACTTGTGCCTTGTCTCATAATAAGGCTTTACATTTGCGTTGGGCCGCAGTGGGGTGGGCAGTCTGGGCCCTGCTGTCACACTCGGCCGCTCAATATTAAATATGCTGTGAGTTTGATTCATGGCCAAAGTTGACATCAGCCCAGATTATCTGAACTGGTTCTGGGCCTCGCTCTGTGGCTACTTAGCCTTACATTAGTACCTAACGCAGTGTGTGAAAGTCACTTGAGTGGCCTAATGGCTGCTGCATGTGGTGCTTACTGCAGACCCCCTTGTGAGGCCATCCGGCTGGCTCGCTAACAGCTCTTTACCCCAACAACCCGTGTAGGCTTTATGCGTATATACCTTATATTAGCGCTTGTGAATACATGGCTCTTGCAGTAAGCATATGCGCACACACACACACACACGAGTACGTGTCACATGGATTTGTATGCGTATGTGTGGGTGATTAAATAAAATGCAAGCCAATTATGTTGAGTTCATTGCATTTGTTAACGAGGGAATGATGAATGTTGGAGGGCTATAGTTTTGCTCATAGGTTAACATCTGGTATTCAGTATTCAAACATTTTACGTTGCCCAAATGTCTTCAGATTTATTGAAGTGTGTTGTTAATAATGATTGGTAAAATAGGTAAGCAAACAATACATTTCATATAGCAGTCTTTTCAAATTAGAAAAAATATTCCTTACACACCGCACGACCCTGTAAAGGATTAAGCAGATATTGATAATGATAATATTCCTTTAAAAATCCATTCACTGCATGGCCTTCTGGAAATGCATATCAGCAGCATTGATTCAGGACAAGCAAATTGCGCTGGTTTCAACATAGTGTCCTCATCAGATGGCAGCCTTGTTTGAAGCACCTCCGGTGAGCTGCCACTTCGTTCAAGCTTGCGAAATACAAATGTGTATCATACATGAAATGAAAATGCAAGTTTCTGTCGAGTGCTGAATATGCGTGCCTTAGGCAAATAAATAATACTTTTATAAAATTGTTCCCTAAAATAAACTTGTGTTTTTTTCCCCAATGTCAAAACCAGTAGTTTTTAAAAGTTATTTTTAGTTTTAGCTGACTTAATATTACATTCGTGCCGTTTAGTTTCAAGTAAAGATAACATTTTATGCTTACGTTAAAAATCCTATGTGCGTAACAATCATGTCAGAAACTGATTACATGTATATCATAACAAACTTTATGGGTTTAAAGGGATACTTTTGGAATTAATGTATCCTTGGTAAAATATTATTCATTTTCAAGATTAACATGCTGTCACCTATTGTATTCATATAAGCCTGTTGATCTAGACGTCGTTTTCTGTGAACAATATTGTGAGTTAGTGACTCCCTCATTCTGCCATCGGTTAAAAATCAGAGCTACAAACGGAGAACTCGTTTAGTTTTGGATGCAAAAAATATTAAAAGTGAATTTGAAACGTCTGGCGTTACATTTCCAAAGGCCAAATTAGATTTCTAGCATTTACTTAAAATCAGCAGACATGAAGTATATTTTGTTGCCTTATCTAATTTCCCAAGTTTCAGTAATTGTAAAGATCCATCCCAAGTGCATATTAATTGTATACATTATAAAGGCGGTTGTCTTTGCACACAATGACCTACGTGCCTCAAGAATCAAGAGATGCAAAGGACCATGTTTTCTCCCGTTTGTGCTATTCTGTAGTTGATAACTGACAGAAGATGGATTTCTTGGATGAGCATTGGGTGCAATTGACGCTCATTTATTTCAGGATAATAAAAGTGTCTGCTGTAACAAATCTCCATAGCTGATCATTGTACTTCTGGAATGATTCATTGAGTGTGCAAACAATAATTTACAGTGGCAGTTGAATTCAGTTGTTTATATAACTGTATAGGAATTTCACAACAAACAGCTATTGCCAACCCAGTATACACTGTAGGATTTTTTTTTGTATTGGTTGGATTTGCATTTGCCCATTTATAGGTGGAAACAAATTTTCTTCAATGTACTTCCTTTTCACCTCCAACTTTAACCTATTCACCATTTATATTTTAGTGAAAAAAATAATCTTTTCGAGAGGTTGTACCCCCACTTGCGGCACGGTGGCCCAGTGGGTAGCGCCATCGCCTCACAGCAAGAAGGCCCCGGGTTCGAATCTTGGCTCGGGTGCCTTTCTGTGTGGAGTTTGCATGTTCTTCCCGTGTCCGCGTGGGTTTTCGCCGGGCACTCCGGTTTCCTCCCACAGTCCAAAAAAACATGCTGCTACATAGGTAAATTGGCATACAGACTAAATTGCCCTCAGTGCCCGGTGATGGACTGGCGTCCCATCGTGGGTTTATCCCTGCCTTGCGCCCTGTGTCTGCCGGAATAGGCTCTGGCTCACTGCGACCCTGTACAGGACGAAGCGGTTTCTGACAATGAGATGAGTAACTCCACTAATAGATATTGCCTTGGCATAATGGCCAGCACGCTCGACTTGCAATCCACCAATTGCTGATTCTTTCTCCTGCCACGGTAGTGGAAGCAATGGATAACTCTGAAAAACCAACGCCTCTGTCCATCTGCCAATATTAATGGTTACGCCACAGTTAGTTAATGGGCAGGTCACGTGTTGTGGATTAAAGTAAAGAGCGGAAGCTTTGATAACATATGCATTGTCCTTCAAACTGGCATATTTCGCCACAAGTATGTGTGGCTTTTGCAAACTAGACAATTTGTGAAACGTGTCTCTCTTGGTGTTTTAAGATCTTAACACCTGTATTATTGCCAGAAATTGTAAAAACCTGTTCTGCTTGTTACATGAATAGAGCTAGTTGTAGGTAATTCCTACATCTATAGATTAAATATATATAATTTCATTTTAATGCACTATAATGGCTGCTTGAAAATGTTACATTTGGTTGTCTAAGAACTAGTATCTCGCCAATAATAGGTTGCATACGCCTTGTTTTTCGTATACATTTTGATTATGAGGTACCTTTTGCATTTTTTAGCAAAAATAATCCGAGGAAGTTGCGTTCCCTACAAAACAAGGCTTGAAAAAATGGACTGACAGAGCCATTTAATGTGTGCTAACTAGAGCCTTTGGAATGAAGATAAATCACTTGGAACTGGTCATTGCCTTGAGTCTAATGATGTTGCTGTAGCATTAGATGATTGTGATGGATTTTATAGCATTTGACAAAAGGACAAACATTACTTTGTTTTCGTTATTTTATATGTATAAATGTATCCGTATTTTTATTTTCACTCTATAAGATTGCAAGCACATTATTGCGCAATATTGTAATGGTGTCAATATTACATACACATCAGTCAAGAGTGTTTAAAATTACTTCAGCGATTATCATTGGTTACTATTAATGTGAATACTAAGGGATTTGTTTATAGCATATGAACAAAATAATAATGAATAACAATAAAATGGTAATCGCAAAGATAGTGGATGTTTTAATGGTAAAAGTGTGTGCTTGAAACTAAAAATAGAAAGTTCTTTGAATTAGAAACTTTGTTTATCATGTAAATATATATGTTTGTACGAATCATTGTAGTTAATTGATCTTTGTGAGCTGTTGCATTATCTACCGCATACCAAATGAATGGTGCTGCCTACGTTCCTGCAGGGAAAAGAGCTCCCCATTGTTTGTCCACATGTTCCAAGACTAGTCTGTGGTGACGTGAGCTGCTTCTTCACACTCGTTTGCTTGTAAAATGATTTATGATTTGTAGCAACGAGATTTTCAGCAACGTCATGGAAATACGTGTCAATGAAATGTACATATCAGTATTGAACGCTCAACAATGACCATACAATTTATTTATAACTATCTCATACCTGTCACTAATATTAGCCAGGACCAGGAACTAAATTCGAATCACTGAGTTTATAGTCGAGTGCACGTACCACTACCCACTGTCAACCCAAAACATTGTTTAAGGCAGTTTATCAACTAATATATATTTCTCTTAGTCTTTGTAACAGAGTTCATCATTAGCGGTTACCCAGCCCCAATTAATAATGGTCAAGACATTGAGTCAATAACTGTGTTTTTAAGTACTTAAATTAGTTTCGCTACACCACGTACAAATAATTACTTTATTCGTATTGGAATTATGTTCTTTATAGGCGTGTAAAGACTTGGAGACAGCGTTTAATAAAGGAACAGTTGAGGAACACCCTGTGTTGTAGTAACGTTTTAAGGGCTCCACGCCAGGGGTTTAACAACTTGAAGGGCAGCTGCAGCTATAACTGGAGCTATCACTTGGGAATATCCGGTTCCATCCACAGCAGGTTCCAGCCACTGTGGTGCCCTATCTACTGCATGACCCGTAGAAATCCCCAAGGAGCTTCTCGCCAAAAAGTGTAGCCTCCCGTCCGGCATCTCCCTAAATAAGTCCCCTGAGTCCGCACCCGGGTCGTTCTCTATCCCTGCCTTTGGCCACCTGACCTTGGCTAAATCGTGACCCCTTCCTCTGCGTGTGTTGGGACCAATGAGAGCTATTGGTGGGAAATGAGATGAAAGGGGTGGGAAAATTGGGAAAGCCTGGTCTCAACAGGCCTCTACTAGGGCCCCTGTTTGAGAGTCATTACAGGCATATAAACATTACTGCACAGAAAGTTGCTAAAATGTGATTTGCAAGTCACAGTCACTCGTGAATGGGGATAGTATAATCAATGTTAACCCATGGTGAGATATTCTATGAGGGCTTGTTAGTGGTTCCAGCATTTCCTCACCTTTTAGTAATCAGGATAGTCTGTAACCTTGTGCCATTAAACCCGTGATGTTGCAACTCGGCCATTTCTTTGGTATTAGTCTGTAAATGCACCATCACAGGATCCAAAATGGCAACACACAGCAAGAAAGTCCCGCGCTCGATTCCTGGTACTTTTTTGTGCAAAGTTTGCATGTTCTCCCCACGTCCACCTGAGTTTTTGCCAGGTACTCTGGTTTCCTTCCAGTTTATAGACACGCTGCTGCTGTCCAGGATATTTATCCTGCCGGCTAAATTGTCCCGCCCCCCTTAATGGAATGGCATCGCATCCTGGCTATAACGCAGCCTTGCGCCCTGTGTCTGCCGAGATAGTCTCTGACTATCCACAACCCACTAAAGGATGAAGCAGGTACTGTTAATGAATTTATTTATTTATTATAAATGAGCACCAATGTTGCTGCCACATCATTATTGTATTTTACAGCAGTGTAGAGCAGCTTTCATCTACAGCCATAATACCACTGCCGAATGCTTGCCTGCGGATTTGTTTCACCATACTTCACGCTGTTTGGTGCAGTCTCACTCTCTCTTAACGTCATTGATGACCGGCAGTCAATTTACTCGATTTTTTGCACAGTAGCGAATTCTTAACTCTTGGAGAAGGCTGTGTTACCAGCAGATATTGTAGTAACATGGTTTAAGTCTGCTTAAAACCCATCAGAAAGGAGTGTGAAATTCTCTTACTTCTCAACTAACTAAAAACTATCCGATGTTATTTTTTGCCAGTTCTTTGACAAAAGGTTAACGCACACGAGAGAGTCCACTTTGGGGCATAGCAATGGTCATGTCCATCATGCAGGTAGAATAACAATATAATATTATTCCCTTGAATAAAAATCAATCGTTTATGTTCTTACGCATGAACATTAGTATGTCTGGTTATAATGTCAGTATTTATTTAAAAGAGTTGAAATGCAAAAATGTTTTTTTTTATATCTTGAACCTACCTGCAAACCAATCTCTTCTTTACACAAGTCTTCAGCAAAAGCAGCGATAGCATTTTCCTACGTTGCAGAGCGAGAGCCCCTAGTTTGACATTTACTGCACCTGAATGTTATATTACCACAGGTTATTTAATTCCAGAGATATGCAAATGAGACACAAATTATTCATTAGTGTACAACCTGTTCATTACTGTGTGCGTGTGTGCATATGTTATTAATGAGCACCTATTTTGGCTAGTACAACACATGCAGGGATTTATCGGGCAACACACAACCGTCTTTGTCTTCCCGGTACTGATGTTCAGATACAACTTTTAATTGGTCTGGTCTGTGGAATCCTATAGGTGACTAGGATTGTAGTGCAGTGTGCTAACTACGGTGCCACCAACCGCTAGCACACTGGTCTGGACAGCAATCAGAGTTAACCCCTAAGCGACGTCACTCCCACCCTGGTGGTTGTGCCAGGCTAGGTGCACACAGGTTTAAACACTTTGAAAACACACATTCAGGCCTTATTCCAATTGAACACAATGTATTAAAAAGTAAGTCATGAATATGTGTTCTGAATACGTGCTGCATGATGACTTGACCACCAAGGTGACGGTGGAAGGAAACTGGAGTACGGTGGGGTGGTGAGTGGCGCTGCCGCCTCAGCAGAAATGGGACTCGGGTTCGATTCCGGGCTCGGGTGCCTCCTTTCTGCGTGGAGTTTGCGTGTTGTCCGCCTGTTTAGATTCGCTGACTTCTCCAGTTTACTCCCACAGTCCAAAGATATGCTGCATGGCTTAATTGTTCTGATTAATTTAACTCCGGTGCCCTGAAATGGCGTAAATTGCTTACCTCTCAGCACTGGACAAATGTTAACAAGAGCTGCATAGCTCAACGGTTCCTTCCAGCTTAAATGAAAACTAACTGAAAGAATACAAAAAGGTGTAGAATTATTATTTTTCTAACGAATCGATTGGTTTCCAGATAGGTTTAAATAATGCAAGCGTGTATTAACCTTCATGTATGCTAGAGAGTTGGAAACCAGAAACAAATCATGAAACCGGTGAACCAGTACATTATTGTCCTCCTGCAAGGCACGCTGTCAGAGTACAGTACACAGGCTGAGAATGTATGATAGCTGACAGCAACAAAGAATATTAGAAATCAGCGATTTACGAAAACACATTACAGTACTGATGTCCTGTAGCAATTATAGAGACGTACATGCTTAACATTGCCAGAGGAATCAATGGACGAATTTGTTTTGATCAAGACTGTCATCTACATGAAATACTTTTGTTTGACTTTGCTTTAAAAATATATATCTGCCATTTATGAAAGCCAGTGTTAAAAATTACTTTTTTAGAAGATTTTTTTTTCTACAAAGGCTTATTTTGTATTAATAAAAGTTACTTTCCCAGGAAATTAGTTTTTGCTTTTGGAGTAAATACCACCTAAGTTGCTTTCACAGTAAAGGATAGTGTACTTAACTGTGCTACAAAACAATCTTTATCAAACGTAAAAACCTGACCAATTCCTTACCAAAATATTATTGACGCTGGCAATGTTACAATCGTACTTTCACAAGTCTCTCGTCATGACGATAGCTCTACAGATTGTGTAATTTATTCAGTTTAAAAGTTCTCGAAGTTGTGCTTTGCAGTGCGAGCTATATCCTGACAGAAATGTGATTTTTTTTTTAACTAAACGCACCGTTGATTATTCATACACATGTATAAATGCAGCCTGTAACAAGAAGATGCTTGTCTATCTATTTAACGATTATGGCCAAGAAAAATGTTCCACAGTATCTCTACTGCCAGTGGCTCATTGGCTCGTTGAAGAAGCAAGGAAAGTGTAATTGTTGGGGATACGATTCCAAAGGATGTATCTTATCAGTAGGGCACAGGATTCTGTAATTCATCTGTGCTGTCATGGTACATGCATGCTTCATACAAGATTTTCAGACCCCCAGCTATTGTGCCCCACTATTAAGATGAACAGACATTAACCCGTCCATTGCTTTAATAGGAAAACATATATTGTAGACAATTTGGCATTACAGTAGTCCGAATAATCGCAATGGCGAACCATTGCCAAAAATAGCTATTATATGTTTACATGTTCACATGTTCAAGATCGTGTTATTGATGAAAATGTGGGTTTTTATCATTTTTCTTTGCACTACTAAACCAGTAAGACCAAAATATCTTGCATAGTAAAAACATATTAGTATTAAACGTCTTTCTGCATTTAGCACATGAAATAGATATTTTATTACATTGGCCTATTACCTAAACAGACCAATATTATCCCGTTGTTTGTTTGATCACATTGTACTGTATGCAAAATGCGTTTGTACACTGCAGTATGGGTTAGAATGGGACAATCTTTGAACTACTTCTGGCAATTATACAGGTGTTATGATCTTAAGACTTTTGGCAACATCTGGCTAACACTGACAATCAGGCTCAAAAGAAAGCCATGTCTGGTGTAGGCCAATCCATTTGAAGGACAATACATATGTTAACAAAGCTTCCTGTTTGCATATTTCGCCACAAGTATGTGTGGCATTTGCAAACTAGACACATTATGAAAAAAAAGTACCCATGATCTTTAAACTACTTGACTCGTTTCATTTATAGTCGACATTAAATAAATAATTTACTTTGCATATGCAGTATGTGATACATATTAAATAACTGTTAACTCTTAATGGACATAATTCTTAACATACAATTAATAAACTACTCATGCGCTAAATGAAGCATGTAAATAGGCATGAAATTACAGAATAGCATTGGCCAAAAGCTGTCACTATGTAACCGAAATGTATTTTGTTATTAACGAACTTTAATGCTTTCAAGTGGTGTTAAATAAAATAATTCTTTCAAAAGATGTTCATTAATGTCCTTGCAGAGGAATGGCTATCATTCATTATGGTGCTCGCACCACCGTTTCCATCCTCCTCCTGAAGCCACTGTTGTTTAACATGCCGATGGCACTTTATAATAATAATTGTCCAACAGCCACATGCACTTTGCCAAAATGCACTTAAAATTACTGCTGGTAACACGTAATAGAGCAAACATAACTGTCAAATAACTTAGATTTATCAGAAAGTGGCAACATCATGCACAAATAATTCATTGCGTCATGATGGGATAGAATGCAGATGTTTTTAATGTAAGTTAATATGCACACTGATTTTCTCTGAAATTCAATATGCAGTGTTGGGTCTTCAAGTTGTCAATGTTGCCTTAGTAACACAGCCGGCCATGGAAGCGATAATGTCTGAATGAAACTACTCTGGTTATCCAATCGCCAAGGGATGATTTCATGTGCCGTGTAATTATAACCAGTCCTCACATCATGCCAAGCAATAGGGCCTCTCTGTTCCGGGCTACATTCACATTGGCTGAACGTGTGGAAAGTAGTAAAGGGACCTGCATTTAATCCCAAACGGACAATGTTAATTTTATGGGTGGGTAATAAGTTAATATTCTGTCTTCATTAAATTCCTGTCAATAAGCCGATCAGCAGTGGTGACATGTGGTGTGGTGATGTGTGAGTACTCCATTGTCTGGCCAACATTGAAGTACCCACTATTGGCTGTTTTCCCTCGAGCTCCCTCTCGTCTAGGCCCTTCCCCCAGCAGTGGACACTTCAGAATTGCACCTTCACGTTTAATCCACTGCTGGATTAAGGCTTCCGATATCGCATTGGTCCTCGAGAACAACGACCAGTTCAGATGTCAATCGCCATCGTTAGCTGTGTTGGTTACCGCCATGCACAGAAGACAGGCGTAATGGACACTGGGAGCATTCGAGGATGGTGCAGACAGCTCAGTTGGTCTTTTGCTCAACATTCACTAAGTCGATGAAATCCATTTTTGGGTCAGCTTTTCAACACACCGGTGTGCTGAGATAGTAAAAGAATTGGCGCGTTTTCTGTTCACGTGACAACCCCTTACGGATTGGCCGTGTCGGGTGGTGGAGGGTTAAACGACACTATTTTATAATTTTTTACGTGACCTGACCCAAAAATGGATTTCATCGATAATATTTGGTCACGCAAGCCTTCGAATTAAAATTAACTAAACCGTACGAACAAGCATGGTGAAATAGAGTAAAAAATGTATATGCATATAAATACACATTGCATCCATATCAAAGTGTGCAAAACCTCATAAACACCTACATGCAAGTAAATACAAACAACTTCAACAAGGTTACTCTAAAAATAGTTAAATGATGGAAAGTACGTTAATGAACCAAATGCAAACCTATAGCCTAAATTAAAACAAGTAGACTAAACCCTTTTTCAACTGGAACTGTACTCTCCTGAGCGCTTGGTCACGATTCCCCAACCCTCTCCCAACAATCTGTTCAGATTACAACAGCTTTATAGCCACTGTTCAGACTATACATTTGTGATACAATGTAACATGTACACTGCATCAGTACGTAACGTTGCACTGCGGTGCCGATTTAAATTTTTAGATATTTTTTTAGACCGGGTGGTGCGGTGGCGCAGAGTCGAACTGCTGCCTTACATCAAAAAGCACCCGGGTTCAGTTCCCAGCTCAGGTGCCTATCTGTGTGAAGTTTGCATGTTCTGCCCGTGTCCGCGCGGGTTTTTGATGGGTACTCCTGTTTCCTCCCACCACCGAAAGCCACGCTTCTGTCTGGGTTAACTGGCCTGCTGAGTAAATTGCCCCCCCCCCCCCCAAAAGAGCCCTGCGATGTACCGACGTCACATCCTGGGTATAGCTTGCCTTGCCTCCTCTGTCTGCCAGGATAGGCTCCGGCCCCTCGTGACTTAAGCGGGTATTGATACCGATATTTTTCGACTGACTATGGGATTAGACCAGAAATTCTATTGATGATTGCTTCGA